>JAQQZR010000033.1:19545252-19569187 GCA_030068235.1 Notoglanidium macrostoma
ACACACACACACACACACACACACACACACACACACACACACACACACACACACACACACACACACACACACTTGCAAGTAAGTGAGATGCCTGTTTACCTTACTTTTTATTTTAAAAAGCCCTCATCTATGGCACTTTTTATATCCTGCATCCTGCACATATCCTATCCTATGCCTGTTCAAAATAAATTCAGATCAAAGTTTGTTGTTTCTGAGACAAACAAGTTGTATCTCATGTTGGTCAATCACAATCAGTACAATCAGATCCTGTGCAGATAGCTATCTAGTATTAAAACATATGAGGAAAACGTTGAAAGAAATGTGGGTGGATGAAGGCAACAAATCTTGATGGTATTTAAGATCATCAGATGTTCAGAGCTTGATTGAGGCAGAAGAATTGAAATTGTTCCCCTTTCATCGTCTGTCCTTTTCTCTGATTTGTGTAGCTCTAAAATAACTGTAGATATTTGAATGTTTAGTGATTTAAAGCCTTAGAATCTACATAAAGTTTATGTAGTCCTTAGAATATGTCTCATATCACGTGGTTAATTTCACATTCATCATGTTTAAATCTCATGATTATGTCTATAATGCTCATAGGGAACATTCTTTTAACCCATAACAAATTGAATTTCTAATATCCAGCTGTTGAACAACAATGATATTAAACAATGATATACTGTCCGATGTCACCCAGAAGAGGGCTGATTGACTTTTGAGTCTGGTTGTTCTGAATGTGACTTTCTCACATGTCATCTCATATCTATTTCCTACTGTCTATGGCTTACTCATTATAGATTTAAATGTACAACTGGATTTCTGCCTTGCGATAATGTCTGTTGTTAAAAGCACTACACAAAAGCACTATACAAAAAATTTACTGTGGGAGGGGAAATGTATTTATAGATATTTACTATATCTAAATGTACTAAGGATATCTAGCATTAGCTAGAATTCGACTTGCTGTGATGCCAATTACTTTAGCTACAGAAGTCAGTGCTAGTCTAGTACTAATCTAGTCTATCTAGTTTGTAATAGTCAGCAAAGAAAACTGAATTAGTTCAAAATAGTCAGGAAATATTAGCAAATTGTTGAAACCTACCTCAGAATGCTCACAGTAGATGACATACTGGCATGTTTTTGCTACACTGATTAACTTGATTGGGGGCTTAAACTGAAATGTAAATAAAATGCATGGAGACCTTTGCCCAAATTTGGTGTAAAGTCACTAGTAAAAGACAGACTTCAAGACATGAAATGAGTACTTTGAAAGTCTATATTTCAAAAAAAGTGTAAATACCCTCAAATAATACTTAAGTATAATAGCAGTAAATGCAATTACTCAAGTATTTTCCACCCTGGCTATACAAATAAAATTTAATTGATCGGAAAAATGCCCCAATGAGCTAGTATAACTGATTTGCTTCACCAGATATTTTAGAGTGAAAAATGCTCCGTGACCTATTATTAGTAATGAAACACAATGAAATACTATTTGAATGATCTTTGGCCTTCTGGTCCAATAATACGCTGTGTATAACGCCAAAATAATAACAGCCCATAAAGAAGTAAAATACATTGCTCTTTTCTGCAGTAGGGTTGATCCCCATCTGCTATATTCCGTGCTAGCTTGACCTTACACATGACCTCATTACAATTTGTAATATAATCTAGATCTAAACTGATTTACATGCTGCCAGAGGCCGATGTGCATGAGCTGTCATCAGTTCACAGAATAGTAACTGCCGTGTTTCCAGGGATCTAGTTAGTTTGAGCACTGAGTATGCTACACACATTAACATGGTCACTGTTTACATTACAGTCTTGGTAGTTGCTTTGGATTTATATTTACTGTTTAGGAGCTACGAGCAGGAAGGCTGCATGTTCATTTGTGGTTTTCATTTTATTTAATTTTCCCCTGAGGAGTCAAGAGTCAATGAAGATATGCATTATTTGCAGTTTAATTTGCACAGGCTCTGGAAGCTGCAGCCCTTAGTCATTATCCACCATCAAAAAAGGAGAGATGTAACACTTTTACATTCATTTGGTACCCTTCTACTTAAAGCATCTTCCCACATACCCTGCTAATTTGTGTTCAAAATTAAAAATAGGTGAACATGATGACAGGAGGGTGGCATCAGGGTTATTTGGGGCCGTTATTCATTTTCCATGAATTTGAAATTACAAGAATTAAATTTTTACTCACATCTTACATTAAATGAACATAAAACTATGCTTAATATTAGAATATTTAAAAAAATAATAAAGTACATTGAAAAGAACTATGTGAAATGTATACTGATGACAGACATCATCTCAGAGATGTGCGAGAGTGAGTGCATTATATGACGGAGTGCATTATATGACGGAGTGCATTGTGCTTTTTGCCAACTGCATGGTTCAACCTCAACCTGTTCTTACTTTTCCTCTCACTATGGAAGCAAATGCAGGTGCTGCTTCATTCCCTTCATTTCTCTCAAACACCAAAAAGCATGTTTGATAAGATTTACTCACCATGTGTTTCACATTTCTCCCAATCCAATAGCACTGCATGTGGGACACAGAGACAGACTACATAAGTGTTGGCTGGTTGTACTCGACGTGTGATCCAAATTTCAAGGAATCCATTAATGCTGTGAGATGGACACTAGGCCAGACTACAGAAATCTTGTTGGGTTTTTTTTGTTTGTGGTTGCCTTAGATAACAAAAATGCTTTTATTGGCATGGAACACATTTTGTGCCGATTCTGATAATCGGAAAAATGCTGAATTTCAACTCTAATTATCAATTGGGCCAATAATTGTTCGACCCCTACAGCAGTAAAATTCTACTGTTCCCACAGGGACAGTTTGTTTGCTTGTACTTGTATGCATTTGTGATACCTGTTATCACTTCCTAATGTTGGCCTATTGTAGAAAAAAAATGGAAAAAAAGAAAACAAAAAATCCAAATTGATCAGAGGAGGAAGAGATTAAACTTCTGGATTATGCTTCTAAAAACTAAACTTGATCCACAAATAACAGAAAACATAACATGACAAATTAATCCTGATGTGGGTCTTATCTACAGTATCACTCTTAGGAAGCCAGCAACATTAATGATGTGTGCCACTATCTGATCCTCCTCTTGTTTTGACAGGAAAATCACCACAGTGTTTAGTAGATGGGTAAGGTCATTTGAAACTAGGTGAATGACGCATCACTCCATTGACTTGTGGACATGTAGCATAAAACTGTAGAGCTTTTAGAGCTGTAGAGAATGGTTAATTGCAATATGGCTGGAAGTGCACACCTTCAGAAAGTGGAGTGATGCAAATCTAGATGGTTGGACAAATTGACAGCTGTTGAAATCTATAATGCAAAATCATTTGCTTATTGTTAAGCATATCCATTGGGTTCTCCTGGTCATGGAAACACTCTTCTCAGGATGCATTAATTTACTTCATTTATTGCCAAAACCTTGGCCATGTTCCAAAGGGTACATTAAGTTGTTTTTCTTACTTTGGTTGCTAAGGAATATTGTTCACATTCATTTATTTTCACATGTGATTTTTTACACTTATATTCATTACATTTACTGTAATAAAGACAACTCTGGGGCAGAATAAGGATTCATATGCAAGATGTTTATTAAGCATGGGTTTGTTACCAAGAACTGACAAAATAGAGGGTAGACAAATCCAAAAAAACAAGGGTAGAGAAAATTACAGAGCAGAGTTCAAAAACAAGACATCAAAAAAGCATGAAACCAGAGGGGCTAAGAAAAAGGAAAGAACGAGATCAGGAAAAAAGACTGTACATAAAAGAAAAAAAATTATCAAAGCTTAACACCTACAAAATTACATGCAAACTATAAAGTTTCTGAACTAATGTGCTTCTTATAGCAGATATACAGGAAATGTGAATGACAACCAAAGAAGAATTTAAAAACTCAGGGGAGGGGGCCCTCTGGCAGTCTGGAAGAGGAATGCCCTGGCTGGATTTTACAGTTATTTTTCACACATTAATTTTCTACATATTATTGACAAAATGCCACTGGCAAATTTAAGGAACAACATTGAAATGCACTTTGGCGTGTTTTTCACATGTGATTAACAATGAAGACTATGGTAACTTTAAATCACTATGTTTTTTGTGCTTTAGATATCAACAAGACCTCACACTTTTTGAATTTCTAACAAATCCCACAACTCACTGTATATGAAAGTTGAAGATTAAGGTTAGGGGCAGGGTCAGCATGTACACGCTTTCAGCATAGACATTCAAAAGAATAATGTACAAATGTAAACTAAGTGCCACTTCAGTACGTACATACTCCACTCTTTATGGGCACCTGCCACTTTTATTTCATGTAATAAAGTTTCTCTTAGAGCAAAATGAAAATGACAGGCACATTAAGGACCTCTGCTCTAGTCATCAACACAAAGTGCCCAGAAAGCCCCAGTATTTAATTAGCCGTTAAAGTGCTTTCCAATTTAAAGTGCCCTTACTTGTGGAGAGAAAGCGAGCATGGATGATATAATTTCAGTAGCTCACCTAACTTCCTCATCTAAGGCACCTAAAGAACACATTTACAATGTATGAAATGTGAAGCTGCAGACAGTCCTTATATTTTGCCACCATACGTCTTGTTCAATTTATGACTAGTTAGGATAATATGACAAAATAAGACAATTTAAAATTCCATTTTCCATTTATTGTTTGTTTCTCATACACTGATTATCCCAGACTAACTAAGCAAAATTGTAGGCAAAATGTATAATATTCTAATATTAATTATAAAATATTATGGACTTAATATTTCATGGTCATTCATGCTCAAATAAGTTTGTCTGCATTTGGAAATCTTTGGAGTGTTATTTAACTTTGCAATCCATTAAAAATTTTATCAATTTAAAAGAATCCACAGTAAATCCGTTCCATATGATCCAACCAAAATGTTCTCACTTAACACTAATACATTTGCCCGGTTTGTTAGATCTAATATAGCATAAAAACATCTGAGAGAGCAGTACTAGAGAAAACACTTGATCTGAGGTTACTCCCAATGTTCTGTTTGTGTCCTACACTTACCTCATATTTCCTTATTTGTCTCCTACCTCTTCCTCCAGTCATATTTCCATTCATCTTCATTTACCTCTTTCATCGTGCTCTCTGAGAGCTCCCTTTTATTTTTCTTTCTTGCTTCTGTAACCCAGTGCAGGATTAAAACTCAATATAACCTATAATGTGGTGAATATCAACTTATTTACTTAGAAATATCTAACATTTGTCAATACAATAATGACTATAAATAGGTAACTGTATGCTTTAACATGGTTTAAATAATCTATATATCTTATACATTAATATAACTTGCAATTATTGGTTTTAATTGTGTACACATACAAAACAGAATATTAATTTATTTTGTGAGATGGTAGCATTCAGTGTTGTTTTGCTGTGCTGTATAAAAATATAAAATATTTTGAATTGTTAAAAAATCTTTAAATTATTGTAGATCCAGCGCAAATAGCAATAACAGTTATTATGCCTATAACATACATTTGGCATTTTAGTAATGAACCAAAAGCCTTTAATTCTTTTGTTGGTCATTCCAACTTTTTTTTAAATCATTTCTGCTTACCTTTACTTAACTTCAGATCATGTCATAAATCGTGTTTATGGTTCAGTATAATTATGACTCAGCTGAGTTTGATCAGGGAAAGCACCAAACTATGCTGGACCCCAGCCATGCAGGACATAGTAGATTAATGCAATAAGCCACTCAAGGGCATGTGTTATATTGATTTTGTAATGTCTAAGGGCTTTCTTAGACACAGCATGAAGCAGAATGGCTTATTGCTTTTATAATAATAGCAACAAAACCAATATGATAAAATCCAGAATTCAATAAATATTTAAATTTCATAATTTTTATAATTTAATTTAATAATAATAACTTGTTAAATCATTTATATAGACACAATTCTTCTACTATGCAATGTAGTTTGGTAGTAAGCTTTGTTTGATAAGCAACATAACAGCCAATGTTGGGTTCTATGCATAAAATTGGGTTTAAGTGGCATAAGTATAACAGTTTTATTGCCCCGTTAATACAGAATGGAATTATTGTGATGCAGTCATGGGTGTGTGTGTGATTAGGATTTTACAACTGTTTAAGGCACAGCTCAGCCAATCAGATATTAAAACCAAAAGTGTATTTATGTGAATAATTAGAAAGAAAAATGTTCCCAGTGCCTAAACTTCTCCAGGACACAGACAAGATGAACTAACATATGTGTGACAGTGTGGCACTGTATGCATATGCCAGAGAAATTAAAGAAACCACCAAACAGTGGCAGGGACATTTAACCAAGCCAGTAAGTCAATGTAAGCTGCAAGATGAGGAAATAAATAAATAATGGCTGCAAAATCCATCGGAATAATTTGACGTTAAATCTTTGCAAATGAAATGCTAATGCCTGCCTGTGTTTCTGTCTCTCATGCTCCACCTTCCTCTGCCTCTGTGCCTAGCTTGTTTGCAGCACAGGGATCATTTAAAAGTCTAATTCATTTTGTAATGAAGTAGCAAGGCTTTGATATTATGTTGAGAGTTGGAATGAGCTGACAGCAGAGAGAAAAGCAATGTTCATGTGTTTAGAGAATCGATGTGCAGGGACTGAACAGATGCTCTTTCTCTTGCCCTCAGTACACATCCCTATGCACTAGAGCATGAGAAAAGAGAGAATGGGAGTTGAATATTTTATTCATTACAAATAGGATGTTTAAAACAGTTTGTAGAAGTACATACATAATTTGATAATATGACATGATCCATGGTGTATCCACAATTAGATTGTGTTCTATGCAAATCAAGTACAATAAAAATGCATTTAGTTCAGGCTGTTACTAATCATTGCTGTGCTTTGCAGTTCAACAGCTGCAGTGCCTGGAGAAACATCGGTTCTGGGATTAACCCTAGTGTGGCACTTGGGTCAAATTAAACCATTTATCAATTTTTATAAAAGAAAAATATAAATAGAAAATATTTTTTCTACCTGAAACACTGTAGCTTTGGTTTATATTCTGCAAGGAATGTGTACAAGAGAAACTATCTGAACACACCCACCACCTACACACACACATCCCATATAAGGTCCCTGTCAGTGTGTGTGCGTGTGTGCGTGTGTGCGTGTGTGCGTGTGTGTGTGTGTGTGTGTGTGTGCTTTTCTTGGAATTACATTCAGCACAGTTTATAGCACACAACACAATTACTATTATAATCTCAAAATATTGAATCTTAAAATAAAATTTGGTAGATTCAGTTGCAATTTATATGCAGGCTTGGGAAGTAATGAAATACATGGAACAGCAATTAGGATACAAAAAACTCTTTTAACTGGGTATTCTGTTAAAATCACAGAAAAAAAAATACATAATCAGATTATTGATACATTTAGTAAAAATTGAGAATATCAGGATTACAAGTTTAAAATACATTTTAAAATAAATAATGATATACTACCATGCACATGCACACACATTACTGCAAGATTCACAACACCACTCTGGTCTCAAGTGAAACCATAGCTAATCTGATCATTGCCAGTTCAGCTCATAATATTTGGAGAAAGAAGGGTGGTGGGGATGATCCTAAGACCACTATACCCATAGTGAACTATGGAGGGTTGGCACATCATCATCATATGAGGCTGCTTCTCTGCAAGCTGTAAATAGGGCACAACACTGCATCAAAGGAAACATGAATGGAGCAATATATTGGATCATATTAGAGGAGCATTTTATCACACTTGTGAGAAGATTCTTGTGAGAAAATGGATGTTTCAACAACACAACAACCCCAAACAGAGAGCCAAAATAATTCAAGAAGTCCTTGCTTGGCCTAGCCAATCACTTGATCTAAATCCCACTTAAAATTTATGGAGTATTTTCATATTTGGAGTACATCAGATGGACTCTCTTAACCTTGGGGAATTTAAGATGATTTGCCAAGAGGAATGGGCCAAAACTGAACCACAGTGCTGTAGAAAAACTAATTACTTCTTACTATAGACATCTCAAGGCTGTAATTGCCAACAACAGCTCTGCAACAAAGTGCTACTGTTGTTCATTTTTGGTGTCTGTTTATTCCCTATCAGTTTCATTTTTAATGAAATAAATTTCATTTTAATTAATAGATACTTTTTCTTTGTATTTATACAGTAAGTACAAAGAATACAGTTTTTGTGTACATTTGAAGTGTATATATATTTACTTTATACTATTTACTATATGGGGCAGCATGGTGGTGTAGCGTTTAGCACTGTCACCTCAGAGCAAGAAGATCCTGGGTTTGATCCCTGGGTTGATTAAGGGCCCCTTTCTGTGTGGAGTTTGCATGTTCTCCCTATGCATGCATGGGCTTCCTACCACAGTCCAAGGACATGTGGGTTAGGTTGATTGGCCACTCTAAATTGCCTGTAGGTGCGATTGCGAATGGTTATGAGGTGCAAGACTGGAGGCCTTGCTTGGGGCTTTAACAGGCCTCCCTTCTGTGAATCAGCAAACTCAGTGATGGGGTTGATGCATTGTAGCATCAGACTTACAACTGTGGCTGGATAATAATTGGTCATCTGGGCCAACAGAGTGATTGGATTAGATTTACTATATTTATATTTACTATTGGTTTTTACCATTACCTGAATTTAAACACAATCCACACATTTCCTATAGGGTTGAGGTCAGCCCATTCCAAAAGCTTAAAGCTTAATGCTTTAAGCATTCCACAGTGAGCGTTGTTGTGCGTTTGTGGTGACTGTCCTGTTGGAACACCCAATCATGTCCAATAATCATGGTCTGAGGTATTGGTGAAGAATTCTGTGTCCTCCTTTTCCATTACTCAAATGAATTTTGTGCAATGGACCAATTCACCTGGTCTAACTTGAAGGTGTTGATTTTTGAGCAGAGGTTTCTTTCTTGGATGGCAGCTTCTTAGTAAATGGCAATGTAAAACTTGCTTGAATGTAGAGTGACACAGTGACACTGGTGTTCCAGCAGCTTCCAGTTCAACCAAATGTGTCTTGGTGGTTCCTGGAATGTTTCTGACCTTCTAACCAATTTCCTCTTAGCTGATGAGCGACAGTTTGGGTTGTCTTCCAGACTGATCTTTGAATCTGGAGTTGTTTAGAAATGGCTCCAAGAGACATTCCTGACTTCTGAAAATCTACAATCTTCTTTCTCAAATCTGCACTGACATCTTTGGACTTTGCGCTGTCAAGCAAACCCTTTTTTATATTTGCATGGATAAGCTACCAGCTGTAGTCAACTATGATCACTAACAGGAAGTTAAGAGGCTTAGAAGGTAGTTAAAAGACATTGTGGAACTTTCAGTACCACTGAATTAATAATCTAAGTGGGTGTATGTATATCTTTATGCATAAGATGTGTGTTGTATATTTTATTGTAAGATTTATGTTGCACAATCATTCTGCCCCAGCAAAAGATCAGTTCAAAGAAGTCATTGAAAGACAAATATTACCATGGCATTCATGTCCATGATGATTTATATGTAAACTTCTGACCTCAAATGTAACTTTAAAAAATATCGCATATCCATACAATATATTATTAGTATCTTCAATAAAAGTTGGACGCTATAACATTCTAAACAGAAACTAAATATAACGCAAACCTACGGACTTTTGTTTGTTACAATTTTGAAAATTGTAGGACTTAATTCACTGCTATCCTAAAAACCAATTATGTAAATTGGTGCAGGCAATGTTTAAAAATATTGATTAATTTTATTACATAACTATGTAAAATACTGAATTATATGATTCCGATTTAAAATATTTACCATAACTGACTCCAACCAATACGTTTATATAAAGTGTTGAACAAAAAAATGTCTCAATGCTCAATTATATATTTAATATATTTTATACAACTATGTATTTAAAATATTACTCTTTTCATCAGAATTTGATGTCACAGTGTCAAAGCCTTTTTGTATTCATTAAGCAGTGATTTGGCTGGCTTTCACTGTAAAGCAAGGTCTTTTATATATTTGCTTGTCAGAGGTTTAATTTCAACCTTCAAGTAATAGCCTTTCATATTTGCTTGTCAAAGGTTTAATTCAAACTTGTCTAGCATACCATTACTTTAATCTATTCTAAACATTCATCATACATACTGCTCATTATTCTCTGCGCAGTCATGCAAATCATTTAAGAAGATTTAAGTACTACAAGAATAAAGCAAATTCAAAATTGTATTATCCAAAAACCGCAAGGAAAAATACAAGTAAAGCATAAGTAATAAGTAAAAAAAAAAAAATTTGAAAAAAAAGTAAAACAAACTCTTAAAGAATCAGTGAAGTGATCCAACAGCGTGGGATAGGGGATATAGATGTAATTGCATCAGAGAGAGATCAGTTGGTAATATTTGTCTGGATCTTACCCCAAACTTAGGGGTTGTCACCATTTTATACCAACTGAGAATAGTGTGAAATCACTATGTTGTTAAATGATCAGGCAACCAAATGGGAACCAAGCCTACAACAGTAACTGTAAACAATGACTATAAGTTAAAGTTTGATTCAAAATTAAATAGGTAATATAAGGAGTTAAATCACACATCACAGAATAAAAATTCATATTGTGTTAATGGTCTTAATGCTACAAAAGCCAAAGCTTAATTATAAATAAAAAAAATTAGATTTTTGCTGTTTTAGAAGTGGTATAATACTGGTATCTTGTGGAGTCAGTGAAAATGAACCTGAGCATATGTGTTAGGTGTCAGTAGGTTTAAGAAGTATCAGTAGGAAAGTCTGTATGCATGTGGGCAAATGAAAGAGCAATCTATGAGACCAGCAGGAGAGGGCATCCACTGGAAAATTGTGATAAGAAAGAGAAATGAAGAAGTGCTGTCACCGCTGTAGTGATCAGTCAATACTGACATTTCAACAACATCAGAAGGTACTACTATTAATAGTAATTTGGAAACATGTACGGTTATAGCCTGTCTCAAAAATGAGCAGGATTATCTTCAGCTTTGTATGCTTCTTGCATTGAAAATCCATCCTCTTCAGGGCAGCACTCTTTTCAGGAACTGTTTGTCTGGCACAGCAAGGGTTTGGCTAGTTGCCGCAGTTGAGGGAGAATCAATTGCATCAATAACTCTTTCAAATGAAGACAGTAGAGTGGAATCCACCCTTCTATGCCATGCTAGTGGCTACTCAAAAGCTTGCTGTCGTTCCTTCTCTTTTTCTGTCTGGCTGTCTACATGTGGATTTCTCTTTCCCTTGCAAGGCATTTCCAACCACGTCCTCTAACTGACAGCCTGTCTCTCTGATGCTTTGCTTTTTCATCATCATTTCCAACCTGTCTATTCCATCTCTCATTTCCTCTCCTGTGCATCTTTCCTCCCTTGTACTTTCTTCTCCCATTTCTGTTACCTCTCTTCTTCATTTGTTCTCTCTCCATTCATTTCTCTCCTGGCTTCCTCCATATTTAGTGTGATGTGATAAAGGGATTTTTTTTTGGATACTGTATTAATCCCCAAGGGGAAATTAGGCTCTGCATGTAACCCATCCAAGCAGTGAACACACACACACACACACACACACACACACACACACACACACACACACACACATGAGCACATATACCCAGAACAGTGGGTAGCCACATGCTGCAGTGCCCAGGGAGCAGTTGGGGGTTAGGTGCCTTGCTCAAGCCACTTCAACTGTGGATGTAGAGGGAAAAGAAAGCGCTGTTCATGCACTCCCCCCACCCGCACTTATTTTCCTGCCGGTCCAGGGAATCGAATCGGTGACCTTTCAGCCTCAAGCCCAATTCTCTAACCTTTAGGCTACGGATGAATGAGAAAAACATTATATTGACATTATATTGAGTGGCAGCTGATCCACTTTTTTCCTCTTCCCTATGTATAAACTTTTCCAATATTTTCCAATAACAGCATGTCTGAAAGTACTATATATTATTTATGTATTTATTGATTTTTTTTTTAATGGACTCATTGTACTTTTACCCATTTATAGTAATATTTAAAGTTGTAGAACATCCATGAGACAAGTGAGTTCTTGTTATCATTTACATTATGGCAGCAATAAACAGTCGCAGGTTTTACTTCTTCTCTCCCTTGAAATTAACAAGACAAAAATCACAGCTTTTCATCTTTCAAGAACTACAAAATGCAAAGACGTCTGTCCTGAAGGATCGCCTGTAGTGGAAAACTGTAGTGGAGAAATGACGTTTACATAGCGTCGACACAGAATACTCAGTCCATTAATGTTAAACATCTCCATGTAAACTATAGCACATTACACATTAATAAATAACAACATTTTTTAAAAGTCCATTTATTAGTAGGTGTAGAGTATCTATAAAATCCACCATACAACTCACTGTGAACATGCTTTATAGAAATGATAATATATTAGAAAAAACACATTAATATTAACTTATCTGCTTTGCAGCCATAAATACTGTCAGAGTCATGCAGTTATACACAATTCATCAACACCTTCCGACCAGTCAGATCTGACAGTGCTGTGATATAAACCAAGATAACATTAGCTGGTATAGCAATAGCAATGCCAACTAACATTGTATACAATTATATATTCAATAGTGTTTATATTTTTTAATAAAGACTTGCAATGTCAATTTATTAAGATTACTTAATAGTCACTCATATATATTACTTTCAAATGTTATCAGCCTAACAGTCTAGAGGTCTAGAAGTTGCTACTAAATGTGTTTTGCTTTAAAACAAATATCATTTTCATTTTGTTAAACATTTTCTATGAAGTAACCTAAAGGGCTTTCCAACACCCAAGTCATATTCAATATTCAGTTAGTTTAGTCATTGAGGGGTTTAAACAAGTTTGGGTGGATGTTGAGGGATTGAATGCAGAGAGTGGACAAAAAGAGAAGTGATGAAGGTCAACTTCTCTATGAATGCATGCAGATTTAGACAGCAAGATCCGTTCTTTACAGAATTGCTTTAAAATGGTGTAAATTAGAAAGAATTTTTAAATAAGTACGATTATTTTCACACGGAGAACGTAAAGAGGAAAAAAAAACATCTCACAGCTTGCACCACATCCTGTGTGGTGACAAGGAAATATACATGTGGAGGGAACGTGATTGTTTGACATCATATGTACACACCGTGCTAGCACGTCTAACAGATCCTGCTCACTGACGAATCCTGGTTAATTTAACTGTCTTTTCTACTGGCCTGCCAAATCACTAAGGTAAGACGCATAAAACATTTATGCACAATAGACTGCTATTACATGGTAATTTAACTTATTCATTGAATTCAATTTAGTTCCCTGTGTCAAACATCAACAGTGTTGGAGACAGCTAATGAGATGTAAGTAGCTTAATATCACAGAGACACTAGGTAATTACATCAATTTAATGTGCCAGCAATGTGTCAAAATTTAAATGTTATGCCTGAATAATATTGGTCTATATGTCAGGAGAAAAACAGATTAAATAAACTGAATTTGAAGCTTGCAAAATAGTTGATTTTTTTATATATATATATATATATATATATATATATATATATATATATAACCAACATGATCAAGTATTGTAACACTTTTGCTCTAAAATCCTCTTTAATATAGTTCTTACTTCAAGCTGGTCAAGTTACAATTCTGAGCATTTACATTTTTTTTTTTTATAGATTGACATGATGGCACATTTTAACCTTCTTGGATTTGTCCTATTGGTGGCTGTAGTGATTTTTTCCTCTTTGAGGACATTAAACTCTGTGGAAGAGCTGAAGGAGACAGGCTTTGGCACGCCACCTCCAAGACACGGTCTCGCACTGCTTTTGTGGTATGTTCAAAACTGCATTGACAACAACATGGTGTCTCTCTGCAACCCCATGAGAGGTGATTACGGTTTCCACGAGTTCAAGAACAGAGGACCACATTCTCTCCTACCTAGTCTTAAGGATAAGAAGACATATGGCTACTTCACCATAGGAAATCTTAATTACAAACATGCCAGTGATCTACCCTATGAAGTCAGGAAATATTATAATCCACATGACCAAAAGAGCAACATGGACAGAGTCATTGTGAAGTATAATAAAAACAAGAACAGAATAGAGGAGGTGTTCATATCAGAGCACTATAGAAAGTTAAAGACATATATTGTTGGTTCACCTCTTATCACTGAGTTGAGACAACAGTAGTTGTCAGTAAAGAAATGTATAATAATGTTTTTTAGACTGTTTTGTAAAAAAAATAGTAATAGAGAATGTTTTCTTTTGGCTGTCTATTTAGTATCTTAAAAACATTCTCTAGCTTTTTTAAACTGAATCTCTAGCTATTGTAGCTCATCTGTTCCATATGATGGATTACCACAAATGATCATTTTGACAAATGTTCCTGTATTTAAAAGAGAATGGAAAACCTTTCATTCAAAACCAATTTACGACGAAAGTCTTGTAAGTCTTAGAAGAATTCTTTTAATTACCCATCATTTGTCATCAATTGTGTTTTACAGTCTGACATGTAAGCTGCTGGTTTCTGTCTATAATCACTATGAGGGAACCAACTTTCAGTTCTCAATATCACATCTGTTTCTCTATATTTAGTCACTTCTCATTTTCACTCCCACTATTTTGCAGTACAACAACAAACATGTATTTTACAATTAATACATGTAAAACAAATACTTAAACTTTCACATTCTATATTTCTCCTTCATTTAAGTCCTTTATCAAATAACTATATTAATCACCCTAAGGAGTGATTATGATCATGATTCATCCATCCATTGTCTATACCACTATTCCACTCAGCATGCTTTTGGACTATGGGAGGAAACCCAAGCACGCACGCATGCAATCTCTGCACAGAAAGGTGCCAGTCAGCCGGTAGGTTTGAACTCAGAACCGTCTTGCTGTAACATTTATAATAGATGTGCTAACCACTGCACCACCGTGCTGCCCTGATCATGTATCTTTTTTTTTTTTTAAATAAGTCGAATTATCAGGAAATAAAAGCACACAAAAAAAATCTAATTATAAAAGAAACCCAAAACCTTGTAAATATGTACGTATGTATATGTGGGTAGTGTTGCCAGTGACAGCTCCAGGGTCTCTGGTTCAATCCAGAATTTGTGTTACTCTCTGCTGTCTGTGTGGAGTTTTGTACAATATATTCTCCCCAAGTGGGTTCTTACTCATTCTCCGGTTTCCTCCCACCTCCCAAAAAACATACAAGGGGCAAGATTAGTTATAATAAAAATGCCCCTAACTGTGAATGCGTGTGTGTACATGGTGCCCTGATGTCTCATTCAGTGTGTGTTCCCACCTCATGCACAGTGTTCCTGTGCTAAGCTCCAGATATGATCCAGAAGCAGTTACGAAAGCTGATAATGGTGAAGGTTGGTACATGGTACATGCTAGCCTGACATACAAGAAATAACAGCGTAAAAAATGTACTGTCCTATTTATCAATAACTATCACTGTTCATCATTTATATTGTTATTTGTCAAAAATAAGATTCAAGAAAAAGTTACAGTACTGTACAGGATTAATGATGACTAACCAGAGAACACTGGACCTCATTCATCAATATCTTGCTGAGTTTCTTGTTAAATTTTTCTTAAGAAAGTTCCTGAGAAAAGTCTACATGGCATTCATGACATTTTCTTAAACCACAGATTTGTTCGCCACACCTTTGTTTAAACCCTGTGCTAAGGGTTGCTATTAATATTTTTGCCTTAAAGCTCCAAATATTTTCAAAATATGTATTATTAAATCAAGCAGTGGTTTGATTTGGCATAGAAGATGCTAAATCTGCATATATAGTTACTAGATTATTTGTAATAAAATATTTTTGCACTAAATTCATCTGTAGCTTCATCTTTGCATCTCTATTACAACCCAAAAGAGAGATGTTACCCAGTAATTACAGCGGTTCCTGTTCATAACTAAGCATGTAATGATATAATCTCCGTGTAATAGGAATAGCCAGCACAGAAAAAAAAAGCTTTTGCTCAAACACTGACAAACACACTGAATTCATTGTAGTCACATAAATCAAAATATTTATTTATTACAGAAAGTCCTGTGTGTTCTGGCACACACACAAGTTACTGCCCCAAACAATAAACTCCAGTACAAGCTTTAAATAGTGATACAAAGACATATAAGAAGAATAAAACACATCCTTTGGGGCTCCCAAGTAGTGCAACAGAAAATCATTTGCCTGAGTATTGAGAGATTGTGAGTTTGCATCCTACCAATACCACTGCCATCTGTGGCCAGGATCTAGGGGAGCAAACCTGGCTGTGCTGTCTGGCTGGGAGGGGCGGTATACTCTCTTTCCCCTGTCAATCACAGCAACACTGGGCAATTGTGGGTGTGTGTGTGTCAGCTCAAGTATGTGGAAGAGGGCAGAAAGCACATGTTAGCCTTCACCCTCCCTGGTTGGTAGCTGCTGTATGATGGGAAGAGCTGGCTTGTTGGGAATTGGCAGGTGAACGAATTGGGAAGAAAATGGGGAGAAATTAAAAATAACAATAACAATAAAACAAACCACTTTATAGAAAAATGAATGGCTACACAATATTTCTAAAGGATACATTAACCCCATATTAGAATATGAATGGGGTTTTATTTGGCAGAATTTTATTAAAATCAATATATATGGAAATAGGAAACTAGCTATGTGGATTATCACACTGACATATTTCTATTTTTATGACATTTTTATTTTATTTTTCTATTTCAAGGAAAAAATACTATTTTCTTCTGTCACAGTGACACAGTCATTTACTTTTCAATACTTCACATGGAAATGTGGTGATCTGTTTAGATCAAGGATTTGGTGTATTATTTGTGTTGTCTATAACTGATGGCAGTCACTTTCTTGTCTTTGCTCACTTTTTTCCTCCTTACATGGAGCAACACAGGCGAGTCAAGAGAGCTTTGACAGAGTTGTAAAGCAGCGTATGAACAGATGTCTCTGGATGATTAATGTGCTTCTCTCCTTCACGTCTAAAGAGAAGTGTGCCAGAACTCCTCCTCCTCCTTCTCCTAATCCACCTCTTCTCTGTTCTTCAGCGTTACTGTGTAGACCTGGAGTCTCCCCCCTCCTGTGTGCATGTAGCCCCCCAGTCTGTTCATGCTGTCCTTCACCGAGCTGTGCTAGGAAGCCTGCAACTACATTATAGGTGTTCTGTCTGTATCACAATGTACTAGTGCCCCCTAGTGGTGAACACTATTAGCTCTGACAATAAAATGAACAGTTCATTAAGAAGCAGAAAGCGTATATTTTGTGTCTGGCATCATTTAACCAACTGAATCCAGAATAAAATTCTGAATAAATCAGTAGAATGATAAATATGTAGTGACATGACAGTGACAGATATTCTTTGCCACAGAAATAAAAAGCTTCCTTAATTTCTTCACATAATTATAATTTCTCTCAGCTGGGATTAATAACTTCTTAAAAATAAAGCACAAGCAAGGACAAAATATCTATATAGCCATTTAGATAAACTTAAAAAGAACTGAGGATTAAATTTGTCCTGTTCACATAAAGGCTTCAAGCAGCGTATTATCTAATAACACTCCTGTCACCATAAGAGCCATATCACTAATAAGTCGGAGGACTAGAATGTAATTGCCAATGCCATTTTCAGTGTGTAGCTGTGCAGATGTTCGTGTGGTCTGTTTCAGGACGCACTCGACTCAGCTCAACTCTCAGCTCGGCTTTAAAACAGTGTTCACTTTCCACTCCGGTCTGTTCAATTAAGAGTGCAAAGACTGCTAGATTTATATCAGATGGCATTGATGGAGGGTGATACAGAGAGAGTCTGCAAGTTTATAGAATAGATTTTGCCCCCCTACTAACTGTAATGCGGTACTAGAGAAAAGCCCATTAAAATCTGTGCTGTATGCTAATAAATATCTGTCTGCAGTAAAGGGCTTGTATTAAATATTTATATTATTTTTAATATTTTATGTAGCTAATTTGTATTCAAATTGGATTAATACTTTATACAAAGTTTTAAGCGAAGCCTACTGTTCTTGGACATTAATTCAGGCTGGGCCGTATGTTCATTACATCATTCTGACCCTTCTCACTCACTTTGGATTTTAATAATAGTCCTCTAATACCACTAGTAATTACAATAAATTGTATGTTAGCAGATCAGGAGTCAGGGATTATTCATATTTTCATATAATGGTAATCATTTCAGCCCAAATTTTGTCTCTATTTAATGAATACTTTTCTTGTTATCTTGCCTGAAACATTTTAGTTTCGTGGCTTTACATTTTTTTTAATGGCTTCAGTATGACCAAATAAGACAACAGAAAGATTTAGCATGATAATGTAAAATGCAGCCTGGGAGATATACTGAATAGCTACAGAGGGTTTTGGCCCTGGCTCATTGTTTCCTTTTATTGAGAGCTTAATTTCCTTTCCTTTCATTGAGTAGACAGCATTTTCAAGCTTTATTTTTAACCGTGACATTGCTCGTTACTGATAAGTGAACGTGGGATTTCACAATACCAATATAATAAAGATGAACAGTTATTGTTAAAAAATACATATAAGCAGGTCCTATTTTTACATATAATAAAAATACACATTTCTTTAAATATTGAGGGATCCTCCTAATGGCAGGTGTGTGCACAGGTGAGTTACATGAAGATGAGGAGATCATGAAATCATCATGCTGTGTTGGGGTGGAAAAATCACTAACCCCAGTACTTGTCTAGGCTACTAGTTTTTTGTTACTAATTTTCCAGTGGATGACTGTAACTAGATCACCATATGTTATTATATTATACTAGCTACCATGTTTTAGCCTAGTCAGTTTCCAACTGACTTAAAGCTGTATGCCAAGAGTGGGCGAGACATCAATGATGAGGTTACATGGAGATCAGCCACAGCCAAATATCTCCACACAGGTGCTCAGAAGTCGGCAGGAATAAGATTCAAGCCATAAACATGTACACCCTACCAACCACAATATGCCCAGTTGGAATAGTGAACAGACCACAGGAGGAAATAGATGCCATGGATGTCAAGACATGAAAACTCCTCACTATGCATGGAGGGTTCCACCGAAGTCCAGCGCCCTGAGACTCTACGAACAACGGACAGAAGGGGGACGAGGATTAGTGAGCGTCAGAGCCACTATCCAGTATGAAACAAGGAACATCCATAAATACATCAAGGAGATATCTCCCCACAACAAACTGATGAAAGTGTGTCTCAGGCAGCAGACAACAGAGGATGGTGATGAGGAAGAGAAAGCATCGTGGAAGACCATGCCCCTCCAAGGAATGTACCGCTAGAGGAAGTGGCTGACATCAGGAAATCTTTCCAGTGGTTAGAAAAAGCAGGCCTGAAGGCCAGCATAGAGGCTCTGATCATGGCAGTACAAGAGCGGGCCCTAAGCACCAGATCTGTAGAGGCAGGGGTACCACTGTAGACAGGACCCAAGGTGCAGGCTGTGCAAAGATGCCCCTGAGACTGCCAGCACATAGTAGCTGGGTACAAGATGCAAGCTGTGGCAGCATACACTGAAAGGCACAACCAAGTGGCAGGGATAGTGTACAGAAACATCTGTGCCTAGTTCCCAATTCCCAATGGAAGACACCACCGAATGTGGCTGAGAACAACAGAGCTAAGATCTTGTGGGACTTCAAGTTCCAGACAGATAAGCAGCTGCTGGCCAACCAACCAGACATAGTGGTGGTTAATAAGGAGCAGAAAACGGCAGTAGTGATAGATGGATGGTTCCCAGCTGACAGTAACATCAGGAAGAAGGAGCATGAGAAGACTGAGAAGTACCAAGGCCTGAAGGAACAACTGGAACAGATGTGGTAGGTGAAGTCCAAAGTGGTCCCAGTGGTTATAGGAGCATTAGGGGCTGTGACTCCCAAACTTGGAGAGTGGAATTTATTTCAGCTTTAACACTTAAATGTAAAAAAATGGCCTATAATTTCAGTAATATCCACTGATCAATCATCTATTCCGTATAATACATTTGGCAATCAGTGGTTTGTTAACCAATCCCAGCTGGCTTCAGGCCAAGAGACAACCATTCACGCCTAACAATATAGAGTGGCCAGTTGACCTAATTTGCATGTCTTTAGGCCATGGGAAGAAACTACAGCACCCAGAGGAAACCCATGTAGGCACAAGGAGAACATGATAACTCCACACAGAAATGCCCCAGATGGCCGCCAGGTTCAAACCCAGAACATTCTTGTTGGGAGGCAACAGTGCTAACCACTGCACCATCGTGCCACCCATATTGCTGTAATATATAATTTCTAATTATGTTTACTGAAAAAAGAAAAATACAAATACAATTTTTTGTTGGACAACAAAACATTTTCTCACTAGTGTAGAATAATGCCCCATGGCAAAGACACTTACTTACAAGTCACATACTACTGCTGAGTGTGATTTATCTTTGTAAAGTGAAAGATAGGCATATCAGAGTGGCTTACAGATGGGTTTTCTTCTCATAAATAGCCCCGTCTGGTCCTCAGTGTGACAGTGGCAGGCCTGTGGCAACAAGCCCAGGGAGCAGATGATGGATGGGGCTGCCAGGCTTTAGTGTCTTCCACCAAAGTGTTTCAGCATACAGAGGTAACTGATCAGAAGAGTGTGAGTAAAAGTGAAGACTTCCAGAATTGTGGCCAGATTCGGTGTCTGATAGGTCTCATTTCTTCTCACATTTGTCACTTCATTTTGAATCTCTACTTCTTAATATGTCTCTAGCCTTTACAAAACAACCCCAATGTTGTTGCTCATTCTTCTAAATTAGTAATGGGATATATTGGCAAAAGTGTTAACATGATATGGATTTATCATCATTAGTTTCTAGCTATAATCAAGGATCATGCAGTTCACAGATAAAGAAGACATTATGGATGAAGTTTTGTTTATTTCCAAATGTTTTTTTACACTCTACAATGTAATTTTATCTTTTCTTTTTATATATGTAATAGTTTAGCCCCTAGAGTGCCATGCTGAAAGCTGTTCTGAAAAAGGTCTACAATTTACCATGACATGGTAATCACTGGCACTGGTCTGGTCCACAGCAGTCTAACATATTCATATTTCCAGGTCAGGGTAAAGGCATTGACATTTATTTGCCATAAGCTTTTCACTTATGTATACTGACCCAACATACATTTTGTGATTCTGCTCCTGAAAATAGAATTTGATAATATAATGTTTATATGCTCTGAGAGGCTATAACAACTACACATAAACCTGACTAATGCTGAGGTAGAATGGTAGAAATACAGTACATAAACTGTAGTTAAAGGACTTTACTCTGAGGTAACCATCCATTTCATAACACCAGCTAAGTTCTCAAACCACAAAGTGCAGTGTGCTGTGTCTGGTGAATTAAGATAGATCTTGGAAATGTAATCATGCCATGTGGGCTTTAAATCTAAATTATGCAAGTTAGAACAGGAAGCTCTTTGGCAGTGCAGTGTAAGCACATATAGCTTAATTGGGAGTAACCTTCTGCCCTCCATAACATCTGCCCATGCATAGGGGAAAATAATGAAGAGGGGCATGCAACAACATGATTCCGGAGGGACACAAGGTGACGGGACTGTGTGGAAACTGTGGCATGACTGTCACACTATCACTATCACACTGGCTACACCCAGCATCTCAACATGAACACTACAGGACTGGACACTGCCTTTATTAAGTATAGGCGCTTTATTAGGCGGAAAGGAAAGGGGAAAGCAGGGGAGAGCCATATCAGTATTCCCACCTTTAATCACTCACCCAGTTATTTTTTTAGAGTTGGATGGATAATGATATATTTAAAATTATTGTTGGAAAGACCTGAGACGAGGGATAAGCATGACTGGCTATAAAAGCAACTCAGGATATTAAACCTCCCTGCCATCAAATGCTCCTGCATTCTAGTACTACATCTACATCCAATTTCCTGTTGTCTTAGCCAGTCCGTGTATATAAGCTCATGGCTTTCAGGACCACCTTGCAAAGTCATGCCAATTCTCTGGCTGCGTAAGTTCTGAGTTTGTTTATCCGTGATAGCATTGTATGATTCAAGACTATTTGCCTGTCTGTGGATTATTCTTCAGTTCTGTTGTCTGATGCCTGATCATATTTGGATTGTGTTTTGGTACTGTCAATAAAGCACTCCTGCCTGTGGATGCTAAACCTGATGCTAAGTCTAGTGTAACTAACATGATCAGATTTCCCCCATATGATAAGTAAGATCATATGAAAAAATTAAGACTTAGAGCCAGATGTTCCTCCTTAAAAAGGCCAAATGGATGCAAACGTTTTCTTTCCACTAGCAGCAACCATGAGCTATGTCAGATATTGTGAGTGGGAAATGCAAACAAACTAATAATAGAAATTAACATTTTCCCTTTTACCAAGTGCCTTGTTTGAGAAGTGGCACTTTTACAGGCTACTCAAGTGGGCTCGTGGTCGTGAGGTGACAACTTTGCTGTTTGTACTTGGCAAGAAAATGAGAAAACAAGAAAACTCCACTAGTTCAGAAGGAAATCAGTTATGGAACCTATGTAACTTTCCACTTTTTTAAATAAATGCAGCTCAATAAACTTGTTTAATATGTATAAAGTATTTCAGGCAGATATCTCAATGCAGTGAAGTTATACACAGCAATTTCGACAGGATGCATATTTTTACCCTACAAAATACATTTAAAGAGAATAATTTTTAAATCCCCTTTTAAATTATTTCATATGTGAATACCGTATTCAGCACTGTTTACTTGTAATGATGGTTTCTTGCCACTAGATGGGGTTTATATGACTGCAAATGTAAAAAAAAAAAAAAAAAAAAATTCTTTAAATGATATTCAAAGTCACAGTAAACACTAATATTTCAGCTACAGCTTTAAAGGAGGCAGATATTTTGGTAAATGTGTGTGCCTGTAATTATGAAAGCTTTTGACAGGGTGATCAGTTCTAACCTGATAATGTTTTCTTTATCAAGAATTATTGTCAGTTGATTTCAGAAATCACACACACACACACACACACACACACACACACACACACACACACACACACACTGATAATGTTTTTCTATATTATCTCCCATGTTCAAGTATTGAGTCCATGAGTATGTGTTACAAAGTATAAAGTACCAGGTATTTATTTCTGGTAAAAAGATGGTAAGTAAAGAGGCTTACCTAAAGTGCACTGAAATGTCAAACAGGTTCTACTTACTAAGAAATTTAGTTGGCTGCCAAAAGCACATAATCACAAGTTTATTTTTAAGTGAAAATGGTAAAAACAACATTATTGTCTAGAATAAAAGGACATAAAATATCTCATAATTGTATCATTATAATTGTAAATCTGTTTGGACTAACATAAATGTAATACCACATTTAAGCAAGGACGTCAACTGGACAAGCTGGCAAGTCATTTGTTATAACAAGATGTTAAGTGCAGGTAGTTAAGTGTTCTTTGCTGCCTTAATAAGTTCTATGTGGAGCCTTTTTGAATAGGAAACGTTATATGGTTCTGCAAAGAACCTTAAAGAGGTCATCCAGAGGGACAGACAAAGAACACTTACTGGTTCTAGATTCAGCCTGTATAGAGCTGAAGAAGACGCTCTGAGGAGAGAGTTTAGGAAAGCGGCTCTCTAGAAGGATGACATTCTGGCTCTCTTTGGGTGTGACGTTTCCTGCCACGTGCCAGATTAACATAGTCAGTGATATTCATCCCCGACAACACACAATAATATATAGAAATTGTGAGAGAATCAATATTATAAGATAATATATTTGCATTCAGGGCGGCACGGTGATGCAGTGGTTAGCACTGTCGCCTCACAGCAAGAAGGTTCTGGGTTCGATCCCCGGGTCACCCAGGGTGCCTTTCTGT
>JAQQZR010000033.1:19574607-19590858 GCA_030068235.1 Notoglanidium macrostoma
TGGGTGTGTGTATGTCTGGGTGTGTGTGTCTGTGTCTGGGTGGGTGTGTGTATGTCTGGGTGGGTGTGTGGGTGTGTCTGGGTGGGTGTGTGTATGTCTGGGTGGGTGTGTGTATGTCTGGGTGTGTGTGTCTGTGTCTGGGTGGGTGTGTGTATGTCTGGGTGGGTGTGTGGGTGTGTCTGGGTGGGTGTGTGTATGTCTGGGTGGGTGTGTGTATGTCTGGGTGTGTGTGTCTGTGTCTGGGTGGGTGTGTGTATGTCTGGGTGGGTGTGTGGGTGTGTGTCTGTTTAACATGCAAACAAAACCAGACTTTCTCTGTCTGAGGCAGTCACACGTCATTATCATGGTTTAAGACCTTGTTAGCAGAATGACTGCATTTCCCTCCACTCTTGTTAAACTGATAATTGATCTTTACAGGCAGTGTAAGAAAGTAGATGAAATGAAAACATTTCCATGTAATTTTGGTAATATTTTCATGTTTTCTTAAAGTAAAGATGTCCATGTGTTTATTACTGACAGTAAAATGCGGCTACTGGAGTTTTCTCATTTTTCCTGAATTTAGCCGCACACCAACTGGTTATACTAAACATCCAGCACCATCATACAAAAGGAGTATAGGATATATGTATATGTTTTATTTATAATGATTTATGTTCTATAAATCTTTACAGTCAGTGTCTGATGACTCGGTCGAGTTGGGCAGCAGCTCTAAGAATCCCAGTGTTCTGGATAGCCTTGGAAAGGCACCTCATCAGCAGCAGGAGAAGAAAAGCCAGAGGTCTGTGCCTTGGTGGCAAGAGGATGAGGACAGTGATGAGACATGGGGAAAAGGTAGCTTCAGCAACGTCGATTAGATACAATTCAGACCGGAGCAATAAGCTTCCTATATGAAATTTCAATTTAAAGTAAATGTAATGTTTGTTTGGCATTGAACTATGGCTGGGCGATAGGAAGAAAAATCTTATCACGATAATTTCTTTCATATCAGTCGATATCAACATATACATCACGATATAAATCAAATCATTATTTCTGTCAAGGTTAAAGGTTCCTGTTTACTGCTAAGACGGATGTTGAGATATTATAAGGTTCATTTTGGTTTGAATTAGGGCTGGGCGATATGACCTAAAAATTATATCACGATATTTTCCTTATGTTTTCAAGACCACAATATTTATCAGGATATATATATATTACGCTATGTAAATAATGTTCAGAGACGAAAGAACATGACCGCACATGCAGACGCGCTCTTGTGCGCACCTGCAGCCAGTTCGGGCTCGTCGGACTCCTATCATAAATTGCTTCTCCCAACACGGGACGCTCATCCATGAGCTCCAGAGCTGCGCTGGTGTGCTGTGTTCTTGCACTTTGCTCCAGGCTCAACGTACTTGCTTTGCTTTTGTTTTGCCCTAGCTGTTTAGAGCTTCAATTTTAAATGATCATGGGCAAGCCATTTTCGAATCAGGACTCCTTTTTCATTTTTTCCTAATTCATTTATTTGTGGAATTATAGTGGAGAGTAGGACGTGATCAACAAATAATGCATTTAAAAGGGTATGAATTTGTGTTTGTTA
The DNA here is from genome assembly GCA_030068235.1 of Notoglanidium macrostoma. Classification (NCBI taxonomy): domain Eukaryota; kingdom Metazoa; phylum Chordata; class Actinopteri; order Siluriformes; family Auchenoglanididae; genus Notoglanidium; species Notoglanidium macrostoma. Next base: position 19,576,184 of record JAQQZR010000033.1, read on the forward strand.
AATGGCTCCCCAGTCCACAGTTTTCCAGGCGTAACATGACCACACATTAATTAGAGGTGATCTGGAAAGGAAATATTTTATTAGATGATTTTATTTATGATGATCGCCAAACACTTGATAGTAATATTGGCAACAAGAACATGTTTGAAGGTTGCGCTATGCAGTGTGTCATTTGTCTACAACCCACGCCAGTGTCTTCCGCATACTGAACATATCTCCGATACGTATGTGACCAATAGCCGTGACGGATATTAGAAATAACAAAGACGATTTCATTCAGACATAGGCCCACTCTCTATCTCTCTCTTTTCATCTCACAGCTCTGTTGACAATGAGATGCACTGATTTGTGGGTAAAGATAATACTAATAAAATACCTTTTTATCGCCCAAGTGTGGGAAACATTTCAGAGTTAGTTCACAGGTCATCTCTGAGAAACGAAGACATGATAGCACATTGCCTAAGTTCCTTGGCAAGACTATGGATCTTAAACTAGACAGCAGACAGCTTGGACAAACACATGCATGCTACAGCTGATTTGCAATTAGTGATGCCCATAAACCTCTATAAAAGGGAATGCTCACAGAGCTGAAAGCATAAACTGACAATAAATGGCAAAAGAAAAGGAATTTCTCACAGGCAACAGTAAAGTTATTTAGCCTCACCTTTATCCTATTAAACATATATATTATTTAGTCAAGTCAAGTGGCTTTTATTGTCATTTCAACCATATACAGATGATACAGTACATAGTGAAACGAGACAACGGTGTAAAGTGTAAAGTGATCATTTATCAGTGCAAAGGCCGAACTTTAGAGCCAAATGGTGAATTAAGTGAGGTGAAGTAATGGTTTGACATGAAAACAAAATGTGGAGGTGTTCATGAATACTCTGCTCCTCACACAGGGAAATTGTAATGCTCAACTGTTTTAAGTGTCTCGGTGAAAAGTCTCTTGGGCCTCACGTGCACCAATGCAGATCCGATTTATACACCGGCTTTATGAATGAATTCATTCACATCCAGCTTCAAATATAAGGCCCATTGTGTGTCATCATGATTCCCTGTGCTCCCATGATTCTACCCAGCTTTAGCTGTATTACCTCTGGGTACGCCATTGTGAGATTCCATTATCTTTTATTACTCTATGGCATCTTAATGAAATCTTCTTCCTTGCTTTTTGTGCCTTTGGTGTTTATTAGCATTTATTTTCTTTCCACCTCTTTTCAGTGTATTTTTGTTTGTGATTATTTCTCGTTTCTGTTATTCACTAACCCACATGAAGCTGGTAAGTTTAAATGTATCAAAAATAAAATCACCCGTGCTGCGGATCCTCATGCCGTGGACAGCACACGGAGGGTACAAATTACTTGTTAATAACCCTCAGAAATCCTATTAAGCATCACCAGAAATACCCCCTTGCTACATAGCATACATTATAATTATACCTCCATTGTTTCACATTTGCTTCCTAGCATTGTTCCCTGTAGCTTCCCTGTAAAATAACACCGTGCCTATTTTTACATTAGTGATGTAACAATCAATTTATTTCATTTTGTTCTGTAACTTTTCTGTGTTATTTCTTGCCCTTAATTTACTGTCAGTCCCGACTAAGCCCATCCCTAAATCCTGCAGCAACGCGCCAGACAAAGTTAAGCATCAAAGCAAGATCCGTCTGCCTAATCAAGAGCCCTCTAACAGCACAGATAGGCAGCGAAACTCTGAACACATTACATCAACGCTAAAGGCACAGTCCTCCAAAATGTCCAGTGATTCAGAAGGAAAGTGTGTCTCAGAAAATGACACTCTCACAGGGTCAAGTGGAACAAGACCTGATATGGCTGAGAATTCCCACAGTTCCACTGAGACGCACTCCGATTATCCTCCTACCGAGGACACGCACAGCGATACTTGGAACAGCAGCAATGGTAATATCTGAGATAGGTTTAATTTGACACATGCAGTTATACAGCGTACAGTGTGTAGTGACATGCAGAGAGGTCGACAACGAGTCTGCACAAATAAGCAAGAGGAAGGAGTAATACAGTTAATAAAAATATCAAATAACCTGTACATAGACATAAGGTGGTAAACAAGTGAAATATAGAGAATGCAAGATCGTGTGATAATAATAAGGAAAGAAATAAAGAATATGATAAATATGTTGAGGTTGTGACAGTGAGAGAAGTGATGTGCAGTGATCTTACTGCATTATATAGGACATGTATGTTTACTGTAAGTGGTGGGCTGGGCAGACTGCCTAAAGTGCAGGTGTGGTAAGTGGCATTTGCATTTGAGTACTGGGAATCTGGTACTCAGGAGTTTCATCTTTCATTCATTAGGTTTGTGGTGTATTAGGTCAGATTGTCCACAATTTCAAGAAATGTTTAATTATATGAATAGCTCTTGTGCTGTTTGACTTGATCATATTTTCTTTTTGATATTCTATTAACCGTGAAGGTTTAGGATTGAGCATCACTGTGACCCAGGAAGTGGAGCTCCAAAAGAGTTTGCTGAATTTGTTGCTGAAACTCACAGTGAAACAAAAATTGCATGGTGTCTAATTCCAAGTAGGTGGTACAACTTGCCATACAACCAGAGAAATCCTGAGAATCCAGAGAATCCTGCCTATTTTAAAAGGGATAATGTTAATGTGTTAATAACATCCCACTACCAGACTGAGGAACAATTCTGACCATTGGATAATGTGGAGTTTCTAAATGGCAGTTGTTTTCAGGGATTAAGTGTTCCTAATCTGTGGCATGAGCGTTCATATTTTTATTTATTTTTTTATTTTTTTATTCTTCACTCTTGCTGAAGAATTACAATTCTATTATTAGTATATTTAATTGCAGCTATGGTTTTATCATGTAGTATGAGTAAATAAGGGTAAATGCTCATCTGGTTAAAGTTTTGACTCACTCTGATTATCACTTTTTCTATAAGATTTTATTTATTTATTTATTTTTATTTAAATGAGGTTTCTTACATTTGGCTATCCTAAAAGTAATACTTATAGTCTCTGGCCCTGTTTACGCCTTTTTTTTTTTCTTTTTCTTTTTTTTTTTTTCCCATGTATGTTGGGTGATTGAGTCACAAGTAGACATACATGTCCCCATTTTCACCTGTGTTTATTATGCGTCTCCAAGGTGTCCAGCTGACCACGTGTGTTTAGACTTTTCTACTGCCTAGGTTACTTTGACTTGAAGGTCAAAGGCTCCCACATACATTTATGTTAAAAATGTTAAACATGCAAAATATCTTCATTATTTTCTTACATTCCAATCACATACATCAGTGCTCCTTTCCTTTTTTCTTTTTTCTTTTTTTAGCCACCATGTCCTGCATTGATGACATATTTTCCTGTTATGCATGAGCATTTATACTATAAGAGATGTGGTCAAATGCATCCCAGATCACCTTGGCCAGTGGTGTGTGTTTGCATCTTGACTGCATGTTGGTGATCAGTTAGACTTGTACTTGGTGCTGTCCCCTTGTGATCCATTTTGCCTTGGACACATTTTAATACCAAGTGTAAACAGGGTCACTTTGAATTGGGAAAATGATGGAATGAAGTGGGCTATATGAAAACCCTGCTTCATCAAGTTTTTCTAATGCCTGTAATTGTTTTTAGTGTGTGAAGATTTTATATCCAGTAATTGCTTGCTAATGCAGCCAGCAGTTCTGTAAACACTAGCTCATTAAATGTAGCTGAACCATGTATGAGGAGGCTTTGAATGACCATACAGATGTAAAATGTGATCGTTCAATTCAAATGTAAAGTACAGTGCTGGAGTGCAGCTAACGAACCTATTCATCTTCCAGTTTTAGTTTTGCTAAGAGAATTCGTTCAGTTTGTGGTATGTGTTACCTGATGCTCCTTTATGTTACTGGTGAAAATATAGCTCTTGGGAAGACCTTCCTCAAATCCTTAAGGAAGTCCCAAACCATCCAGGAGGTTGATGAAGATCAAGCAAAGGAGCGATGCTTTCCTGATGAGCCCAGAGGAGAGGCAGTCCTGTTCAGCAGAGACAGTCTAGAGCCAGAAGGTTGGGTTTTCACTCTTAATTATTGTTTTCTTTGACACATTGGTCCATTTGTTGATTTTTGTATTAACCAGACTTTTTTTTTTTTTTTTTTTGGCTGCTGATTCACACAGATTCACTAATGATTTATGGATCTGCCCAGAGTGCTGCTGCTTTGGGCTTGCAAACATTGAATGAGGACGAGCAAGCAAGTTATTTGGCCAACAAGTCTGCGACTGAAGACTCTAGCCTGAACAAAGACCAGGAATCCTTCAGCCACAGTCTTGTGTCTCCTCAAAGGTACTGCAAAGATAGTGGAGAAAAAGCAGTGACCTTACACAACTAATTCATAGTCCTATAGAATCCTTTATAAAATGGTGATACAAATTTTCATGTGCGTGTGTGTAATTTGTATTTATGTCGTGGGTGTGTTCAAGGGAAGATGATGTCTCTTTGATGATGCAGAATCAAAGTGTAGCTGGAGAAAGAGACTTGGGTTCTGTGAAAGACACACTAGGTGAGCGAATGCTGCACCAGTTATTATTTCCTACCATGCATGTAGATTCTCTAAGCATCCAGTTTCTGTTGAAATAATTTTACCCCATCATGGACAAACATTCTGTATATGCAGCATTCTAGGAGTAGAGAAGTTTCTTATATACATGTACCTTGACACTGCTTTTGTTTGAATAGCCATGTTGTCACACCCTGAAGAGAACACTAAGCATCTTTTTATTACAAGCCAAATCATCATCACACTTTCTGCCTGTAGTGAAAAAACATTCTAAAAAGACAAGTGTATTTTAAAATGTAAATGACCAACTCTGTTTCCACACCAGCGTCCCCTGTTTACAGTGATGATTTTGAAGATGACGCGAGTGATGGGGAACCTGATGAGAAGGTGAGTACGTCATGAAACTAGTACATTTGCATATTATCCTTTCGCTTATCCTTTTGCACTGTACACTGTAAATAAGAGACCTCTCTTTTATGTTGCAGAAGCCAGAAAGGTGTGGCATGCTAGCTAAAGGTGATTATTTTCATTGCTTTCAGATGAATGAAATTCACCATGGCTCAATTTGTAAAGCTAAATACTGCCTTTGTCTGTCTATCTTTCTGTCAATCCATCCTACAAATTTGAACCTAAAGAAAAAAAAATTATTTTTTTTTTGCATTTTCACCTTACTGTTTTGGCATTTAGTGTACTATGTTATGGCCATCAATTTCTAGGCATTCACTGTGATAGTAATACACTATGCATACCCCAGAGCAGGTAGTGAACAGCTGTATTGCAGCTGGAATCATTTCCTTGGATTATGTGTACAGTGTGTTCTGAAGTCCATAAGTGGTCAGCACATGCTTCAGCATAGTGATGCTTCTGTTTTCATTACAGTCATGGCATGGGCACACAGTTTCGTGCTTTAACCTTGGAGTAATTATGGTTACTCATCAACACCCCGTAGTCTATTTAAAAGTCATAGTTTTCTCTGTCATTCCATCTGGTTCTGGTTCTAAGCTCTGGTGTGCAAGCAATCGGTCAAGGATGGACTGCAGTCAGTTAAAATAAGCAAATTACGAAAACACATTTGTGTTGTAAAGAAACAAATCGGTGGCATTAAAAAAATATTGTGTTAGTGTTTTTTGCATCTTTAGAAGCTCTAATAAATTGTTTGTCTTTGTGTTTGTGTGTTTATTTGCTCACATGTTGCAACACTTCTCATTTGCTAGTGTCACTGCATGACTCTCTGAACTCCACGGATGGAGCTCCAGTGTCTGCTTTGTGCAGTGATGCGGCAGAGAAAACACAATACCCTGACTCCAGAATAGCGCAGGCAGCAGGGCCAGCCACCTCGGGTCTGCTTACATTTCTAAAGGGTAGAAGTTATGTTCTCATTCTGTGATAAGCTAATGGTCTTCATTTTAATTAGCTGCCTATTTTGCTTTGCTTTTGTGTCTTTTCATGTGTCCTCACTCTTTTCTGTTTCAATTGCTGGCACTTTCTGTAGGACCGTCATATGGTCAGAGCGGGACGAGTGACATGGAGGCTCTGCAGGAGGCTTACAGACAGATCACTCACTCAGTGGGCGAGTGTGAGGAGCGAGAGAAGGAGCGTAGCAGGAGTCACTCCTTTCTCTCCACTCCAGAATGTTTGAAAATAACCACACAGCATGCCTCCACTGCAGAATCAGGTCAGTAAGAGCAAGACTGCAGGGATCTGCTTATAATGAGCATTTGAGTGAGATAGTCATGTTTATACTTGGAACTGAAGTGTGCTTTAACTGCCTGTCACTTGGATAAATCGGACTATTGAGGTTTGAAATTGGCTTCTTTAGGAGTGTGCGACGTTGCCTGGATTTTGAATGGTGGTATTTTGGTTCAGCATTTTGCAGAGGATCAGTATATATTGTGATATACATTTTATGACTACTTACAGTTCAATTTAAATTCATTGGAGTCTTTTACAACTATAAGGCATCACACACAAAGAACTGAATGTTTTTACTTGTCATGTACTATTAAAACTACAGCAAAACAAACGGGAAGAATTTTTTAAAAAATTTGTAGTGAGACATTCAAGAGCAGTAACACATTTTGCTCTTTTAACTTAATATGCATCACTCCAAACCAATTATTCCCAGGCCAGCTGTTTCTTTTGCGTCTTGTAGGTCATGTTGATTTGAGAGATGCACAGATGATCTGTTGAATTCATGTGGTAGATAGACATGATGCATAATTTATGTTTATGACAAATTCACACTCGGACAAGGGCATATGTGCTCACATTCATGGTAACTGTGGCCAGACGCTACATTTTTCTGTTCACACTTTCAGTCTCAACATGTCCCATTTTGTCATGCCACACTCACTGCAAAATATTATAAAATGGTATAAAACCATTGTAAAATGGTTTACAGAAATATCTACCAGTTGTAAATTTCTACCGATGTGTCATTTCTAGCAATATACCACACACCTAGGCTTCTCTAACATAATCCTTTTTATATAATAATATAACATAATACATATATAACATAACATGATTGTTCTGTTGCAGATTTACCCACTGCTGAAGAACTGATGCGTACTATTGGACCAGATTCAGGAATCACCTTTGGCTTGTGTCTTGAGCCCAAAAGGTGAGCTCTCTGGAGCATCTCCTATCCCTGTGGTGCCAGAGATTATTAGGAATGGATAGATTGACTCTGTTTCTGTTTTAGTGAAGCAGCTGTAGACAAGAAGGCTGAACGGTTGGATTCAGAGGGAGCTAAAGTTAAGCACTCTTCTGTGGCTCACGGAGAAATAGATAAGGAGAGTCCTGCAGCAATGGAGACCTGTCAAACATCTCTTCATCACAGGCACAGGAGCATCACCGTAGAGGTGAACAGGCTCATGCAGGAGATGGATAACTTCTCTGAGGTACCTCCTGTTGCCTATGGCAGAGGCAGGAAGTCTCAGGTGAGGCCACAGGCTGTGTCTCAGACATCAAAAGTTATAATAAATATTGTCTTGGTGCCATGGCCTGAAAGCGGTGATCATCATTAATGCAATTAAGTTTTTTGCTCTCCCTTTTTTGTATGCTCCTGCATTCCTGTGATTGCAGTAATGACGATAATTATGATTGGTTTGTTAATTATAATTATGGCCTTTCATTCAGCATCCATGCAGATCCACTACCACCGCACCTTTTTCAGCTGCCTCTGGAAAAGCTTCAGTCACGTCTGTGAGGAACAAGAAAGCTGAAATCAAGTCGTTACCCAAAGCCTCCATGCCAAGCAGGCCCAACAATTTAGCTAAACCTCCATCGCCACGGACTCCAAGAAAGACTCGAATCCAGACCTCCAAAAGGATGCCTTCTCTTGGGCAAACACATATTGTCAAAGGTATCACCCCTGTGCGCAATATTTACAGTAGACAGAAATTTTTTATTGGGTCCAGTATACTGTGCTTACATGGCCTTTTCTTTTGTTTTTGCTATACACTGAAGACATTTTAGTGTGAGATCAGAAGATAAATATGAAATAATAGAACAGAATTTCAGCAGCCTTTCCTGATATTTGCATCTAGGTGTGTTAAACTACTTGGAACAAACTACCCACTGGCATCACTGATTTCTCACTTGAAATGCATGTTCAGTTGGGTTCAGGTCTGGTGATAGATATGGCCAGTCTAAAACCATCCACTCCACCCCCAAACCCCGATGAAGTCCTTTGTTGTGTTGACAATGTGTTTTGTTTCATTGTCTTGTTGATGGATGATGTTTCTCCCAGTTATATTGGATGTATTTTTCTGTAAATTGGCAGACAGAATGTTTCTGTAGACTTATAAATTCAACCGTCGGCTGCCATTATGTCTTGCATCATGAATAAATGTTAGTGAACTTGTTCCAGAAGCTGCCTTGCAAGCCCAAGCATTGACGGTACTTCTACTGTGCTTAAACTGATGAGCTTGTATGTTTTAATTCATGATCTGATCTTTTCTTTCTTCACACTTTGGCCTTTCCTTCACTTTGGTAGAGGATAACCTTGGTTTCAGAAGTTTTGTGGCTCTCTATTTCTTTGTGAATTCCAATCTGACCTTCTGATTTTTACTGCTGAGTGGATTGCATCTTGTGGTATGGCCTCTATATTTCTTCTCTCAAGGTCTTCTTTGAATGGTGTATTTGATACCTTTACCCATGCCTTGTGGAGGCTGTTATCACAGACTGTGTTCTTCACAGCTCTCACAATGTTTCTGTCATTAACTGCTGCTGTTTTCTTTGACCGAAATGTACAATCTCTGTTCGTTGATACACCAGTGGTTTCTTTCTTTTTCAGGGCATTCATTACTGTGGTATTGGCTATACCCAATGCTTGTGCGACGGCTCTGATCGATTTTTCTCTGCTTCAAAAGTCTTGCATTTCTCCCATAGAAGGCTATCTGGTCTGGTCTTTAGCAGTAAACAAGAAATCTCTTGGGCTTATCGTCTCTACATAGTTTACATCTCTTCAGTCTCCCACCAATCATCTTTGTTTTCCAACTTCTTTTTTCAAAGTTTTGTAGGTTTCTGCACTGGCTATTGCATTTTGGTATTTGGAGTCCACCATTATACTGTTGACCAGTTAAGCCTGGACATGTTTCTAAAGCATTTTTAGATTCACAAAGCACACAAGCAAGCTACAGATACTTTCCATTTTAACCAGCATTTCAAACCATAATGCCTCTGAGACACATGACCTGTTCCATTTGCACTTAGTCTCTATGTACGTACAGTACATAAAGATGCATTGAAACACACATAAACCCATCTCTTAAGGTTTGCAGGCACTGTTGTATTTTTTGTGATAGTTGAACACGTGCATTGTGAATTGGAGGAATGATGCACTGTGATGCATCTGGTGTAAACTTTTGGCAATATGGCTTTGAAATTAAAATTGAGGTAGTCCTATTCAGGCTGCAGGCCACCTGTGACTATATAACATCTGAATAAATATTATATAAATGGGATAAAGCAGTAACTTGCGGACTGGGTGGGAAATGTCTGGGTTTTTATTACATATGCTGTTTTAGAGTATTTTGTGTGAAGTCTTGCAGATTGTAAACCTGAAGTTAAACCACTAGATGTCAAAAATGAGCCAGAATTTGTCCAAAGTTCAGAAATATGCAAAGCAGCAAAGTTTTACTGATATGAAGTTTTAGAATAAATTTCCTTTTCTTTTTTTTTTCTTTTTTTAAACATACATTGTACTGCTTCTCTGTGTAGGTCCAGACTCTGGTTTGAAAGTAAGCAATGAACTTGTTGCTTCAATACAGTCCATTGCTGCTTTTTTACAACACCGAATGGAAGCAGATGGTCTAAACACTAGCTATCTTGACAAGTCAGACAGCAACACACTGCAGGCAAAACAGAGCAAAGTGAGTAAACAGCTGCTGTATCACTCTGCTTGTGTAGATTTTTATTAAATCCCTTGTTCAATCAGTGTGCTCATTTCATCTGTCTGTTTTCCCCTTTGCATCACCTGTGATAGACGGAGACAGAGAAAGAGGGAGCTACAGCCAAAGGCCATGACCTTCCATTGGAGTACTCTTCACTGGAGCGCATACGTCTGCAGCTGGCTCACAAAGAGAGAGAATTACTCCTCAGAGAGCAGCAGCTCCAGGAGGAGTACAGCAAGGAGATCAGTTCTCTCAAACAGCAGAACTACATCTTGCAGAGCAAGGTTAATCATTCTTTATGGATATTATAAATTTGAATCAGTTGTTTATAGGTACTTGGCAGTAAATTATTTTCAGGCATGTCTTGATTGTACATCATGTACATTATACATATATTTTTGTAATCTATATAAATGTAATCATAATTAATAGAGATTATTTATTTAGAATCATTATATATATATATATATATATATATATATATATATATATATATACATACACTTAACCATGTCCTTTTTGGTAATTTTAGCTGTTTCAGACTAAATGAATCCGCAAAGGTGGCTTATAAAAATTTCCAAGGCCTGTTTTTTATAACAACAGTATGAAGAGCGGTCATTAGGTGCTTCTTCTGTCTCATAGTTAGTCAGTAGGAATTATGTTTAGCCCAGCCAGGAAGACTGGTATATGAATAGCCTCAACTTGGAGTGCATCTACTATTGTCTCACTCTTTGCACATTTACGGCAGGCTTTTCATTTTCCTTGGTAAATTAATGTTTTTTAAAGAACTGTCATAATAAGGGCTGGATTTGTTCCAGCGGTTGTCATGGCATTCATTTCATCCCCTGGGGATTCTATTTGTGAGACTGAATGAGTCGTTGTCTTCAGTTCCTGAGAATGTTCTCCGAGATGCACTTCCAAGATGAGGCAATACAGAGCTTTTAGTGGGTCTGTTTATCTAGAGCATGACCTCTCTGCAGCACACAGCCTCTGTTACAGCCCTGTCTAGGTGACTAAGCCTGAACATTTTTTTTATTATTATTAATCTTCAGTAACCATCTCTCAACTCTTCATGAGCTTGTCTAGCAGCTAGTGTGGCAGACTAAGGCTAATACATGGCTGCTACTCTAAGTAAGCGTGAAGTAAGGACAGAACAAAACATGCTGATATAACAAAGTAATGAGGTGGTGTGATTACTAGTCTAAAGTTAATCACTTTTTTTAACTTTCTTTATCTTTAACACAGCAATTTGCTAACAATTGCATTTTTTACTATTTAAGAGAATGACACTTACTTTTTTTTAATCTGGTTATAGTTAGGTTTACTGTTGTGGAACTTCAGAAACAAGTTGGTGCCTGTTAACACTTATGCTATAGCAGCTATACAAAATTCATCTTTTCTTTCTCTTGTAGTTAATGAGACTGACAAAACAGCTTGTCATGATTCAGAAAAACTGCAAATTGCCTGTCCAATGTGGCACAAATAAATCTTTCCATAAATGTTATGTTGGCTCACAGCTGATGATTTAAAAATTTTCTTTCTTAAAGAACACCTCTTCTTTTAAATCCATCTTAAACCTTGATTCCAAAAATATTGGGACACTGTTTAATACGTAAATAAAAACAGAATGCAATGATTTGCAAATCCTTTTCAACCTTTTGAATACAATGCAATGACAATAAACTTCATTGGTCTTATTTCTTAATTTGATGTCTGCAGCACATGCCAAAAAAGTTGGGACAGGGACAACAAAAGGCTGGAAAAGTTGTGAAATGCTTAAAAAAAAAAAAAAAAAAGCACATGTTCAAAATATTCCACAGCTAAACAGGTTAATTGGTAGCAGGTGATCGTGTCATGATGTATATGCAATATAATGTGTATGAAAGGGACATCATTGTTCACAAGCAAGGGTGGGGTGAGATTCACCAACATAAATCTTTTCGACATTTCAGTTTCTCAATATACACTTGCAAGAAATTTAGGGATTTCTCCATGCATAATCCATATTAATACCATCCAAAGACTCAGAATCTGGAGAAATCCTTGCACGTAAAGGGCAGGGCTGAGAACCAACATTGAATGCCCTTGACCTTCGATCTCTCAGGTGGCACTGCATTAAAAACCAACATGATTGTATAAAGGACTTTATTACATGGGTTTGGTAATACTTCAGAAAACCATTGTTGGTAAACAAAGCAAAAGCCATATATCAACAAGATCCAATAACACTGCCATCTTCTCTGGGACCAAGCTCCTCTGAGATGGACTGACGCAAAATAGAAAAGCATGCTGTGGTCTGACGAGTTTCAAATTGTTTTGTACATGTCCTCAGGGGAAAGAGGAAAAGGACCATGCAGATTGTTACTGGGTCAAAGTTGAAAAGCTAGCATCTGTGGTGGTATGGGGGCTTGTTACTGCCCATGGCATGGGTAACTTGCACATCTGTGAAAGCACCATTAATGCTTAAAGGTAGATACAGGTTTTCAGATGATCTTTTTTCAGGGATATCCCTGCCTATTCCAGCAAGATAATGCCAATCCACATTCTGCACATGTTACAACAGCATGGCTTTGTAGTAAAAGTATGGGTACTACACTGGTCTCCCTTAAGTCCAGGCCTGTGTGTGGTGCATTATGAAGTTCAAAATATGACAAAGGAGACCCCAAAGTGTTGAACAACTGATGTTGTATATCAAGAAAGAATGGGAAAGAATTTCACTTCCAAAACGTGAACAGTTAATGTTCTCAGTTCCCAAACACTTACTGAGTCGTGTTAAAAGAAAAGGTGATGTAACACAGCAGCAAACATGCCCCTGTCCCAACTTTTTTTGGAACGTTTTGCAAGCATCAATTTCAGAATGAATGAATTAAATGCAAGAGTATTGTAGATGACAAAAGTTTATCAGATTGAACATTAAATGTCTTTGTATTGTCTTCAACTGAATATAGATCAAAAAGGATTTTTAAGTCATTCTGTTTTAATTTACGTGTTATACAACCGATTCCAAAAAAGTTGTGGCGCTGTGTAAGCTTAGATTATGTGGTGCGTATGGCATACAAGTCCATGCAAAACAGGAGTCACTACCCAAACAATAACGTACCTGAACAAGCACATTATAATAAGCTAGTGTTTTGGTGTTCTAAGCACAGATGTTTGTGTTGCTGTTTTTGAAAGCCATGCTATAACGGTTATATAGCACTTGAATCAGAGGGGATTTTTTTTCTGTGGAATGCACTATGGAATTTTTGCTATTGACGCTTGTTGTGTGTGTGTGTATATGAATGAGTATAGTGTGCGTCATAAAATGCTTGACCTTCAGTTGCGCAGTTCAGAAGAGGCAAGCAAGAAGGAGAGATGGCGTTTTGGTGAGACCTCAGACCCAGGAAGAGATGAGAAACTGCGACTGATCGAGAAAGAGATGAAGGAGCAGGAGACTCTAGTTCAAGGCTACCATCTGGTAAGCTTGTCTCTCCGCTGGGGCGCTAAGAGTTCTGCACTTAGCGCATATTTGGTTTAAGGTACAGCATAATGGACTGTGTGGGTGGGTTTAGTACATACAGTAATTTTACTTATGGATTAAATATCATCCAGCTGAAAACAATTTGGACATTCAGGGAAAAAATATACCACTGAATTCACTTTTTAAAACTAGTCCTTATAATGCAGGCATTACATCTCTTGTGGCTTTAATGGAGTAAATTTGTGCTTTGAGCATTTTCTTTCATGTACGTTTATGCATCGGTTCAGCAAGTAATATTTTAACACTATCTCTTCTTTGTATGTGATTAATTGTTCAAATTCATTTTGGTGATGTCGTAAACTCGTGACTGATTTAAATGATTTTAACTTACAGGAAAATGAAAAACTGTACCTGCAGATGAAGGCCCTTCAAGCACAAAGTAAGCAAAATGAAGAGGCCATGTTTGCAGAGAATCAGCGACTGCTCTCTGAATTAGCCATCACTAAGTGAGTCATGCCATCAGGGCATTATGTCCTATAACATCAGTCACAGGATGCAACCCAGTCGATAAACTGTAGTGTTAATTTTATTTTTGCATGTTTGAATTTAAAACTAGATTTCTACAATATACAGTATATCAATGCAACATTTGCATTACAGTTTATGTGATGTAAATAGAAACTTGTATTTTACAACTTGTAGACTGAAATATGTATAAAATCCCTAGACTGGCCAGTTTATCAGGGCATATGAAATGTAAAGCATGCCAGTATTGTTTTATTACCATATTTCATTTTTCGGAATATACTAGAAGATATTCAAGAGTTTAAAAGATTTAATATTTTTGTTTGTGGTTTAGTATTCTATTGCAAGTATGATGCAGGACCTACAAAACTGAATCTTTCCATGCAGATTTTAATTAATTAGAATTGATCTTACTATAATCTGCCTTAATGTCTATTACTTAATATCTTATAGGGAACAGTTTAATAAGAGCAGTAAACAGAAGCCAGTGGGAAATATAGGCACTGCTGTCCATGGCTGCAGCATTACTGAACAATTGGCTGAGGTGCAGGCTGCACAGGTAATTTGCTTAGACGTAATTGTTAGCTGTTGAAATGCCTGGTTTTGTCTTAGAGCGTGTGTTTGTGTGTGTACAGAGAAGGGAATCGCAGCTACAGGAAGAGAGCCACAGGTTGAAACAAGAGAAGCAGGCTCTGCAGGTGGACTTGCAGATGATGAAAAAAGAAAGGGACTTGGCAAAAGCGCAAGTGATCTCT
>JAQQZR010000033.1:19599436-19615269 GCA_030068235.1 Notoglanidium macrostoma
ATCATAGCATATATATATATATGTGTGTGTGTGTATATATATATATATATATATATATATATATATATATATAAAAGATGACCATTCGCACTTTCAGATTTTATAGGCAAAATTATGTTTATTATCTGGCTTGTATTTGTTGATATTTTCCACATGCAATTCAATTTAACACTAGATTTAAGGTCCGTTGCAGGACACCATCCACACACACTCCTTCACACCTAGGTACAGTTTACAGTACCAGTCCACATACTGGCATCTTAACAATGGTAGGAACCCGGAGAACCTGGAAGAAACCCATGCAGTGGAAGAACTTGAGAAACTCCACAGACAGTAACCCAAGCAGTTGAACAATTACAGTTATATGCCATTGCTTACAGCCTTGAAGGACACTTCACTGCTTTTTTATAAGTCTTTCTGCATTTAAACTCATACGATGACAGGAAAATGTCAACTGCATATACAGCTTTTGAAAGTCTTCTACAGCTTTGTCCATGGTCTTCTCTTAACAGAGTTAAGGACACCTCCAAACTAATAAGCACATTTTTGTAAAATCCTGCATTGACTGAAAGCCCAAGCAAGCAATCATCTAGTTCACTTATATACCCCTGAGAAGTAGAAATGAGAAAATAAATCCCCCGCATTCTTAAACTTATTACAACACACAAAAGAAAGTGCCCAAAGTCTGGCTAAAGGCAAACACCTTACTTCTTGCATGGAGTGTGTTTTGTGAAAGTGTGCTCTCTGTCCTCAAGTGTAGCTATTCCTGCCCAGCCGTACAGTAATGATATATGTATTTGTGTGTGTGTGTGTGTGTGTGTGTGTGTGTGTGTGTGTGTATATACAAATACATACACATACATACATCATTACTGTTCGGCTGTAATAGCTACATTTGAGGACAGAGAGCACATTTTCAAACACGCACACGCACGCACACTTACACACATACATACACACTCACTCACTCCTGGGCAAATAAAACATAAAATGAGGCAAACCCAATATTGCAAAACATTAAGCTTTTAATGGTCTCAACAGCAAATCACTGGTCAGGAAAATTAGCAAGAATTAAACAAATGGATAAAGTAAATTCGTGTGGAACAGCTTTTCCCTCGATTTCCTTTAAATATTGAAGTCTTGTGAGTAAACTTGCAGACGGCTTTTTACAGAAAGAAGAGTCCATGTTGTTCCACTCAATGTTAAAGTCTCATAACAGATATTTTGGAAATTTTTTGAACACCCAGAAAAGTTAGTTTCAATTTTATAGCATTTAAACATTTAATTTCATTTTCATGATTTTCTTTCTGCATACCAGAAGATTACAGAAGTGACCTTCCCTGTTTCCAGCTTTCTCCCCAGTAGTTTCAGCAACAAGCATCGACGAGAAAAAGTAGGCAGAGGTCTCAGGAGTGCTTTTTTTAGTTCTTGATAATTTTCTGCCCAGTGATTTTTGTTGAGACCAATAAAAGCTTTATGTTTTGCAATATTGGATTTGCCTCTTTTTTTTTTTTTTTTTTTTTTTCTTCTTTTTTTTTGCCCAGGTCTGTGTGTACACACACACACACACACACACACACACACACACACACACACAATTATAAGTAATATAAGGACGAGGTTAGGTTGATTCAAAGCAGACATGGGTGTAAAGAGCCGATTGTGAAAAACTGTGTCTGTTGGTAGCCGTTTAACCAGTTTGACAGACAAAGAGGTGCTGCTTTACAATACACTTGCTTGAAGGTCATGCAATTATTTTAGTGTTTTAAATTTGTAATTTAGTGGCTCAGATTAATTTGAACTAACCAGAACAGAGGTAAAAAAATGAAAATGTACTACAAGCTCTTTCCCGTGTTCTCATCCTAAAATTATATTACTGCGAGCAGATCGAGATGCAGGAAGGGGTGAAAACTGCATATCTATTTAAAGCTCTAAATCGCAGCTTGTTTGTGTGCAGCTTGTTTCTGTGAATTATTTGGGGTTTTTTATATTATTATTATTATTATTATTATTCCCAATATTCTTTTTGTAATTATCTTTATAATCTGAAATAACATATAGTGACTTTCCAGTGTTTTATGTTAATATATTTGAAATTGCAGTCTTGAGACCATGCTGGTTACACATATTTAATTCACTTTCTAGCTCCAGTATGAGCAGCAGATCTCAGATTTGGAGCGACAGTTAGTTGAGCAAAGCTCAGAGTGTCGTGACTGCTCATCTAAGAAGGCAGAGACACAGTCCTGTACAGTGCAGGAGCTGGAACAATTAAAGGAACTGCACCAGAGTGAAGTAAATGCTCTGAAGACCAAAGCGGCCACTTTGAAGGAGCAGCTCCAGCAGGCTCGAGCCTCAGCCGAGCCAGAAAAGCCCTCACGACACCAGAAGCAAGCAGAAGCAGCACATCTCACCAGGATGGAGCGCCTTAACCAGGAGCTTACCAGCAAGAGCCGCACCATCCAGGAGCTGAAGCGCACGGTGGAGCGGCTGCAAAGCGAGAGGAAAAGCATGTTATTTAGCCCAAAATTCCAATCGTCCAAAACTATGTCCAAACAGCCAGGGCAACGGAGGGATCGTTACCTGTCTGAGACTTTCCCACCTACTCAGGATGAAAAAGAATATCAGCCTGGAGTTTTCTCAGGCTCCCACATTTCAGAGGTGCAGCAGGAGAATGAGAGTCTGAGGGTCCGACAAGAGCAGCTGGAACAACAGTGGTTAGAAGAAAGAGTCTCTCTTCAGGCTACTGCTTCACAAGCACATGCTGAACTCCTGAGGTATGTAAACCACTGGTCATGAACGGGTAATATTGGTAACGTGTTAGTAAAGCTGTGCTGTTTTTTAGGGCTCAGGAGCGAAACCTGGAACAGCTGGCCTTGCTCAAGGCTGACCACCAAAAGGAAATAGAGCGTCTGGTGGCCAGCCATGCCCTGGAACATTCCTCTTCCAAAGTAGCTGAACTCACAAATCAAGTGAAATCACAGGAGGTGTGATTTTATTTTATGTATTTGTTTTAGTTCTTAATGTTTTATTTACGCTTATATATACAGTACCAGTCAAAAGTTTGGACACACCTACTCAGTCACAGGTTTTTCTTTATTTTGACTATTTTCAATATTGTAGAACAATTACAATTTAAAAATATAAAATATTCATATTTCAGATTCTTCAAATTAGCCAGTGTTTACCTTGATGACCGCTTTGCACACTAGCTGGCATCTTAACCAGCCTCATGAGGTCATCACTTGGAAGGCTTTTCAGTAAACAGTTGTGCCTTGTCAAAGTTAATTAGTGGAAATTCTTGCCTTCTTAATGTGCTTGAGATCATCAGTTGTGTGTTGAAGTATTGGTATGCCGTAAATAGCCCTGTTGCACAATTGTAGTAATTCATATTATGTCAAGAACCACTCAACTAAGTAAAAAGAAACGACACTCCATCGTTGCTTACTGACTTGAACTGTCTCTTAACAAATAAAATGAAAGCTATTGAATTAGAAGGTGTGACCAGACTTCTGACTGGTTCAGTACATATACTCACTGTCTACTTTATAGGCGTTCCTATTAAAGTGGACTGTGTGTGTGTGTGTGTGTGTGTGTGTGTGTGTGCATGATTCAGGTCATGGTACTGCATTTGCGTGAGCAACTGAAGGAGCTACAAAGAACTAAAGAGGCTCTTGCTTTGTCTAAGCTCAGAGAGGAGACAATACAGAACCAGGTAATCAAATTGTTTTCATCTGTCATTGAAAGGTTTTTTTATAGTTGTTCACTTTTTTGTCATCTTTTTCCCCTCATTCTTTATGCATCCAGTTGAAGTACTTTCAAAGTGTCTTTTACCTTAATTCATATCATTTTTAAGGCTATGTATAAGCGTGGGGCGGATAGTTTCTTTCAGGTTTCATTTATTTGTATTGGGTAAATAGAAGTGTTTGGAATTTAGGAGCGCAGTAACAAAGAATCATTGATTAATTGCAATTTGCTATTCTTAGCCTATTGCAGCTTTTAACAAAAGGTCTCAGCATACATGCAGAGACTGAGACAATACAGCATATATGTGAGAGAAACACATTTATACGACAGCGCCATTGAATTCTTAAATCTGATTGGTCAGAAGGTGGTGATGAATTTTGTTTTAACTTCAGTTCTTTTTTTTTTTTATCTTCAGTAGTGCCACCTGCAAGGCAAATCATCAGTTTTATTAATTCTCTCATTCTGAAATGTAATAGTTCGTCTAGTAACAGGTCATTTACAAGAGCTTATATTCTAAGCTGATTTATCAAATTTTCTTACACTCAATAAATAGTTATTTGTGCATGATTATCTAAAAAAAAAAAGGAAGGCTCTGATTTGTGCAACATTTCCAAGTGATTTATTAGTGATAAAGTATGTCAACTAATAAGATTTGCCCTTAACTTTATTTATCTTAATTTAATACTTAATCAAGTACTTTCAGTGATTTGAAGGCAAGTGCAATCTTTAACTCTGTCCTCATTGTGTGTGTGTGTGTGTGTGTGTGTGTGTGTGTGTGTGTGTGTATGCACAAGTAGCTGACTAAGCTTTTAGAAGAGCTGAGGCAAGCGAAAGAGGCCCACAGTCCTGAGCTAAGACACTTTGCCAGCTTGGAGCACAAAATCCATACCATGGAGCGCCGATACAATCAACGTGAGCAGGAACTACAGCAGGTATGTGTATCAAATCTGTATATGCATTCACACAGACAGAAATCACAAACTGATCACCATCCTTCACATTGTAGATGATTGCTCATACACGCTTAGTGGTGGAGCAGGAGCAGCAGGTGGAGGTAACACGCTGGAAGAGACTGGCGCAGGGGAAGAGCAGCGAGCTGGAGACCTTCAGACAGGAGCTGGACTCCATTTTGGATGTGCTTCGAGAGCTGCAGAAACAAGGTGTGGTGATTCCTGCCGCACAGTACTCCTCTGCTGCTGGCTCTGTATTTCGGCACCTCAGATCCTGATATAAGGTTCTTTATATAACTAAGCACTATACTCGGGTATGTCTGGGACACACTGCTTACGTTTGTTACACTTGTGTGTTTTCTTAAAGAGGTTGTTAGATGTTCTTCATAAATTAATAAATATTTACATCTTGTACAATTTTGTAACCGTTAACCACAGTGAGCTATTGCAAGTTGCGTCCTTATATCCTGTCAATTTTGTGAGTAGTCCACAGAGAATGCTCAGGTTTCTGTGACTTGGTTCACCATTGAGAATTATTTATTTGAGCTCAGTTTCAGCAATTCTATAGCTTGTTTGGAAAATCATTTGTAAGCAAATTATAGATACTTTATTAAGTACATTTCATTCTCAACTTTTGTAACACAATGTATTAAACTTAACTCAAAATTATACTTTATCAGATAAATTGAACTAAATTCCAAACGTGAACCTCTGCATGTCAACGTTGGAAGAGACGGAGTGAAAAAAGGGCAGATGAAAGTCTTTCTGATTAATATTTCAAAGAGGGTCTGTGCATGAAACAAAGCCTGTTGCTGAGCAGCGGTGAAGTGAGGCCTACCACAAGGATTTGAGTTCAGATGACACGTGATTTGAAAAATGGTCACAGCAAGCCATGCAATTTGTATGCAGAGTTCATTGTTCCAGCTGTAAGCATAAGTGATGCATCTTGCAGTTCTTAATGTTTATTTATATTAAAGTGATTAGGTAATTGCACTAAGAAGTAAATCCTAGGAATCGGTTAGTGCAGTCACCCCTGCATTAACATTTCCACTGGAGCAAAGTGGAGACTCTTGGTAAGCCTTAGAAAATGAAAGCATTATATGCCATTTATGTAGAGCCAGTGTTTTTCTCTGTTGGAAACTGATCATGTTGTCATTTCTCATTGTTTAATTTATTATGAAATTAATATTATTAGTGTAAAATAAGCGATAAAATGTTTTGTTTTTTTACTCTGTTTAAAATAACTTGACATAAATTTTCTAATAGTACTGGTCAAAAGTCCTCTGTAAGTGTTTGAGTTTGATGACTGAAATTCCATGTGGAAATCAACAGTTCTGCCAAATGTATTAAAGCAGTTTTGTCACTGGTCTACTTTCTGTGCTTATCATGTCTGGGTACATTGCATGACTAATTATTGCATGCATTGGGAAGCATTTTCATCCTAATTTCATCTGAACTTGTTTTTGATTTCTGGCAAATTACGAAGTACACAGCGTTCCATGAATCTCTTTGAACCTGGTGTTTGCCTCATGATCCGTTTTCCCATGACAGGCTTCAGAGCCACCGTTACCTTGACCAGGAGGTTACTGAATTAATGATGAAGTTATAAAATGACCGATGAATGGTTTACAATTATGTAGTTACGGCTTTGCATTTCCAGTGTCTTCAAGCATTATAAGCCCAGGTGATCACGTACAGGGGAGATGTTTAGATGTGTGCAATGCTACAATATTTTTCAGTAGGGAATTAGGTGTGTAAATTGGCTCTTTGAAGTTAAAATTGGCTCTTAAAGTAATAGATCAATACGTTTGGTTAAGACTTTTTTTAAGTATATTTTGTGAGCTCATAATACTGTGTAATTATATCCTTCAGATTGGAACTGTAGTAATGCTCTCCATAGTCCATAACCAAAGAAATATCCACTCACTTTCACAGCAGGTGAAACAGAAAATAGCAGAGTTTCTGCACAGAACAATACTGAGCCTAGTAAGAGCATTTTCCTTCCACATGACGGAACTTCAGCTGGAAAGAGAGACAAGAATTACAGGGTAAGACAGGTTTGATGCTTTAATAGCTTTACAGCACAGCAAAATAAAAATAAAGCAGAGAGCAGCTGAAGCGGGGCAGTGGTGATTTGCTCTTTTGAGCAAACTTGAATCCTTCAGTTTAAGCTCAACAAAAGAACGTTGTATAAAGTATTGCATAGACCACAGGCTTTGTGTAGTTGATGTGACTGATTAAACCCAAGAGTAGGACATTAAGTAGCTCTGATGCAGTGAATTAGTAAAGCTATTTCTAAAAATATCTGTCAGGCAATTGGCTTTTATTTGACCTTAACATGGGTACATCCATAACCATTGCTTTTGTCACATTGTTTTTAAAGGCTAATGGCAGGTGAACTGAGGCGCACACAGTTGACTGGAGCACATCCTGAGAGGATCTTCATAAGCCTGTATATGTAGATTTGCAAATGTTTTTCATTGTCTCTTTTTTCTGTTCGTTTTGTTTTTATGCAATATTCTGAACAAGGATGTTGCTATCCTGTAATGTTTTGCATTTTGTAACCCGTAAGTACCTAGTGAAATGGTTAAGTCCATACACTTTGTCTGAGATAATGACTGAAACCTTTTGCACAGCATGTATTTGATACAGATGTAAGAATTTTGTAAAACTAGCATAATGTGCTAGCATGAATGTGCTGCAGTGCATTGTCCAACCACCACATTTTCTGCAACACTGCCGAGAGTGCCCTTCAAAAGTATTGGAACCTCAAGGCAAATTCTTTTGTTTTTGCGTTGCACCGAAGACATTTGAGTTTGAGATCAAAAGATGAATGTGAGGCAGTAGATCAGAATTTCAGCATTTAATTCCTGATATATAAATCTAGAGCTGTTAAACAACTTAAAAGATGGCACCTGATGTTTAATCCCACTTGTTTTCTAGTGATCAGAAATATAGGAACCTGTGACTGATATGTGTTTCTTGTTTCCCCAGATGTGCCCTGTTAGATTGATTGTTTAAACAATTAATAGCTCTGAATGTCTACTCTTAGTTTGAGCTTTGCGTTTCATCTTTGAAGACTGCATGTGCTGTTAAAAAAGATAAACCAAGAAGAAGACCAGAGAGCTGCCTTTTGGAGAATAGCAAGCAAAGAGAAAAGTGGGAAATTCTATCAGAGACATTGCACAAGCATTGGGTATAGCCGATACAAGAATTTGGAAAGTCCTGAAATAGAAAGAAACTGCTGGTGTACTAACAAGCAGACATCAAACATTTCATCCAAGAAAAGCAACAGTAGTTGATGACAGAAACATTGTGAGAGCTGTGAAGAAAAACCCAAAAACAAGTTAGTGAGGTCACCAACAACTTCCACAGGGATGAAGGTATCATAATCCACCCTTGAGAACAGAACTATGATGATCATACAACAAGATGCAATCCACTCATCAGCAGTAGGAATCAGAAGGTCAGCTTGGAATTTGCAAAGAAATACAGAGATGAGCTACAAAAGTTGTTGAACAAAACCAACCTCTACCAAAGTGATGGAAAGGCCGAAGTGTGGAGAAAGATTCTGCTCATGATCCAAAACATACAAGTTCATCGTACAAGTATGGTAGAGGTTGCGTAATAGCTTGGGCTTGCATGGCAACTTCTGGAACAAGCTCACTAATCTTTATACATGATGTAACTCATAATGGTAGCAGCAGAATGAATTCAGAAGTCTACACAAACATTCAGCCAATATATAGAGAGAAATGCATCAAGTCTAATTGGGAGGAACTTCATCATGCAGTCAATGACCGAAACACACTGCCAACATGGCAGACAATTTCATCAGGGGGAAAAAGTGGAAGGTTTTAGATTTGCGCTCTCTGTGTTATTCTTACGATAGACTGCCAACCTGTCTAGGATATACCCCATCTCTCACTCTTGAGGGAGTGGCAATTCTCTTGTTGGAAATGCCTTGTGCATAAGAGAGGTCAGAGGAAAATATCCAGGTTGCTTTGACCTACCAGGAAGGATATAGTACATCAAATAATCACCCTTTACAACCAAAGTTAGTAGAAGACCACATTGGATTCCACTCCTGCCAATAAAGTGTCTGAGGCTATCATGAGCACAGGCTCACCCACACTTGGTCCAGCTTGGGTGAATCTGTGCCCATGATAGCCTCAGATTCTTGTTCTTGGCTGACGAGTGGAATCCGATGTGGTGTTCTGCTGCAGTAGCCCATCTACCCAAGGTTTGATCTGCTGTGCATTCTGAGATGCTATTCTGCTCACAATGATTGTAAAGAGTACTTATGTGCATTACTATAGACTACTTGTCAGTTCAAACCAGTCTGGTCATTCAACCTCTCTAAAAGGGCATTTTCACCCCTAGAACTGTCACTCACTCAATGCTTTTTTTTTTTTTTAATAATTTTATTGTTGTTTTGCACCATTCTGTGTCGGCTCTAGAGACTATTGTGTATGAAATTCCCGGGCGATCAGCGGTTTCTGAAATACTCAAACCAGGTACCAATATCCATGCCACAATCAAAGTAACAGAGATCAGACGTTTTCTAGTTTCTGATGTTTAATGTGAACATTACTGCGTGAACGTGTCCTCACCAACTTCTATAAACAAACAAACAAAGGTGCCAGCACAACAGCATAACAGATTTCAAAATGTAGTCATTTTTTCCTAAAACTTAAACCAACATTCAAAAATCATGTGGGGGAAAAATAAACACACCGTATAGTTAAGTAACATGGCGACCCACCTTTAGCAATAATTGAAGTAAATGTTTTCTATAAGAGTTTACGATCTTTCGCTTTTTTTGGAGAACTTTTGGCCCTCTGTTACTTAAAACATTGTTTCTATTCAGTTTGAGGGTATTCATTTATAAATCGCTCTCTTAAGATCCCACCACAGCATCTGCATAGGGTTAAGAAGCGGTTCTTTATCCATTCAGATGATGAATTGCTGGTGTGCTTGGGATCATTGTACTGTTGCATGACTGAATTTAGTCCCAACTTAACCTGCTGGACAGATGGCCTCACATTTGTCCCAAGAATATTGTGGTATATTCTGAAATATACTAAAGGAGTGCCATCAAGGGAATTAACGGACAAGGTGCCTGTGAGAGGGACAAGAAATATTCAGCAACTGAGCCATGGTTTCATCCATAAAATTATCAGCTACACCAGAGTCCATGAATGCTGGGAGATACTAAGATTCAGAACCAGGATAAAGTTATAGTTAGGCTAATGCATTTACTCTAAATCATAGTTGTTATGGCTTGGACACCTATGCAGGTATGCATGGAGATGTTCCAATCTTCTACACGTTCTTTTTCATGGAGGAGATAGACCTGAGAAATTTCCATTGGTTCAGTGTCACTCAAGATGAGTGGCAGTGGGGGCAGGTTGTTGGTGAAAACGGTGAGCTGGATGAATCGATTGAGTGAGAGAGAATTGGCGTATTCCATCTGCTTTCTGCAGCCAAAGTATGACATGTACAGTAAGTAGTCAGCAGCAGGTTATTTAACTTGCTCTAGTGACAATAGTCTCTCTCCAACATCTTTTCCAGACTCAGCATGATCGAAACGTTCCTATAACTCTCACTTGAAGTCCACATAGGTCTGGCTGAGAATTATGAGGTCAACAATAGAGGTGACCCGGATGAGCGCTCTTTTGGTTAGCAGGGGGATCACTTGGCAAATTTTATTCGCCTCCCTAGAGAAGTGTGACAGCGTGCTAGCCAACAGGGTGGCACATTGCATGAGAAATCCTCGATCTGTCTCTTCCACTCTCTTGTCTGTTTCTCTCATTGTCACTCTCGGTAGGACTGTCATATGGTCAGAACAGGGTGAGTGACATGGAGGCTCTGCAGGAGGCCTACAGGCAGATCACTCACTCAGTGGGGGAGTGTGAGAAGCGAGAGACAAAGAGCATAGCTGGAATCTTTCCTCTCTCGCTCTCCACTTCATATTTAATATTTAGAAGAGCTACAATGCCTCCACTACAGAATCAGGTCATTAAGAGTAAGTCTGCAGGGATCTGCTCATAATGACCACTTTAGTGAGAAATTTATTATCTGCTAAGCCATCTTTGTACTTGAAAGTGAACTGCGTTAACTGCCTTAGATACGTCTGGTTATTGAGGTTTAAAATTGGCTTTAATAGGATAGTGCGATGTAGCCTGGACTTCGGATGGTGGAATTTTGGTTCAGCATTTCCCACAGTGACCGTGAAGTATATTGTGTTATACATATTTTATGATTACTCTTTTTACTTGAATTTAAATTAACTGGAGTTCTTTATATACTGAAGATGTCACACACGAAGAACTGAATTTTTTTTCCATATAAAATGAAATTTATAAAGGGATGAAAATATTACGGAGAAACATGAGAGTTACCACAAATCAGTCCTGTAGCAGTACTCATTTAATTTAACATGAAACATATGAAGTTAATTGCATATTTCTCTGCTTCGTCTTATGGATTTGAGAGATGCGCAGCTGCTCTATTTCATCTACGAGGTAGCTACATTTATGTATGATTTATGTATGATGCAAAATTCATCTTTGACAAATACATACTTGGGCATGGATGTTCAAAATCAATGGTAATTGTGGTCTGACACTACATTTCTGTGTCTGTTTTTGGTCTCAGCATGCCCTATTCTGTCATGCAACACACACAAAACATTCTCAAGGGTTTGCAAAACTATCTACCATTTGGAAATTTATTACTGGTGTCACATTTCTACCAATATGCTACCCACCACCACTACTCACATAACCAGTCATTGTCTTGTTTGTGTTGAAGATTTACCCTTTGCTGAAGAACTGGTGTGTGTTATTGGACCAGATTCAGGAATTTGGCCCAAAAGTAAGCTCTCTGGAGCATTTCACATCTCTGTGGCATTAGAGATTATTAGGAATGGATAGGTTGACAGTTTTAGTGAAGTGGCTGTAGACAAGAAGGCTGAAAGGTTGGATTCAGAGGGAGCTAAAGTTAAGCACTCTTATGTGGTTCATGGAAAAACATATAATGGAAGCCCTGCAGCAATGGAGCCATATCAAATATCTTCCCATCCTATCACAGAAGAGACTCACGCAAGAGCAGGACTTTTGTGAGAAATCTTTTGTTGCCTCCGGCAGAGGCAAGAAGTGTCAGGTGAGGCAGGGCTACAGGTTGTCTCAGCTATGTAGAAATTAGTATTTGAACTTTCTTCTGTTTTAGTCTTTTTAGAGCAGTCAGAAAGACATTAAAAGTTATAATACATATAGTCTCGGTGCCATGGTCCGAACGTGTTGATCACCATTAATGCAATTAAGCTTGTTGCTTTCCGACTTCATATGCTCCTTCATATGCTCCCTCTTTCTGCAGTCGTAATTATCATCAATATTATGACAGGTTTGATATAAAATTTTCATTCAGGTTCCTGGCCGATCTGCTACCACGGGAAAAGCTTCAGTCCCTTCTGCCAGAAAGAATAGCTGATATCAAGCTAATTCCCAAAGTCTCCACACCAAACAGACCCAACAATATAGCTAAACCTCCATCCCCACTAACTCAAAGAAAAAGTAAAACTGTATTAGCTCCTCTGCTCAGTGTTCACAGTAGATTCATATTATTTATGGGCACCAGTACACTGTTATATTTGTTATATTTCTGTTGTTACTACTGTTGTCATGGAAACTTCGTCTTTTAGCTAGGAAAAATATAAGAGCCCCAAGAACACAAGGAGTGCAGAGAATTAGGCGTTTATTGAAATAATGTAAGCCAGGAGGGTCTGCAGAACGTTCTGAATCACTGCTCCAACCCAGCTGCTTTTATACAGAACCATTCTTAAGTTTAGAAACATTCAGACAAATTTACGACACTATGTACGCACACCTTGATCTCTGCGCAGCTGTCATCTGAACTCCACCATTCTCCGCACCCTAAAATTACCAGTACAGATATCTGGTGCAACCACCATTAAAATTTAATTGCTACGCATGTTATTTTCAATGTGCATACTTGCTTTCAAATATGGTAATACTTTTTATCTACTACTTCTGTGACAGTATATATGCCCAAATCTAAGTGACTCTAAATATATTGTGATGCATATGAGCATAACTGTTTAACTCAATGGGGCCACATTTAAAATATCTATATGAACACACACAAGTGGCTACACGTGACCATATGTGGTATTAGATTATTTCTGAAGACGCCTACATTACCTAATACTTGTTTCTTAAATTCTACATTGTCCTCTGAAGTCAATAGCAATTCTAGTAATAATGACTAATTTCATGAAAAGGAATGTGATGGCACATTTTAACCATTTTTTTTTTTTAGTCTGCTATAGGAAGAGATTACATTACCTTTGTGACTATGACCAATATCAGTGTTGCCAAACACATCAGCACTTTTCTGGGCCCTTGAAGAGCCTACGTTTCTACTATGGGTGATGCTTTTTAAGGCAATCATTATATCAATGGTCAGTTAAGACCAGACAAGTTTCTGAAACATTTTCAGATTGATCACATATGTAATATTTGTTTCATTTTAACCAACATTTCCGTATTCAGTCTGAGAGACACATAAAACACAAGCCTACATCCCTTGTTGTGTTTGTTTTACATGCTGTCTCTACTAACGTTCATAAAGATGCTTTAAATCCCCACACTTTACACATATAGCTGGCCAAAAATTGAGTAACCCTTTCTCTCATGTTTCGCAGAAACTGTTGTACATTTCGTTGTCAGTTGAATATGTGCAATGTGGATTGGAAGGACAATGCTATATGCTATACATCTACTGTGAGTTTTGGTAAAGTTGCTCTAGTGGGAAATGCTAGTGTATCATTACCTTTCCAAGCTCACAGAATGCAATGAGGCAACACTAGATGTCAAAAATGAGCCAAAGATTGACCAAAGTTCAGACATATTGTAAAGCAACATTATTGGGCTCACATGCAGTTTTTGGATATATTTTCTTTTCTTTATTTTACATTCAGTGTTCTGCATGTTTCTGTGTAGGTCCAGACTCTGGTTTAAAGCAGTGAACTTCAATACAGTCCATTGTCCTGACCAGGCAGACAGCAACACACAGCAGACAAAACAAGGCCTAGAAGCAGCTCAAGCAGGAGTACAGCATGGAGATCAGCGCTCTTATACAGGAGAACTACATGGTGCAGAGCTAGGTTAATAATTGTTTATGGATATTTTGATTTCTCAGTTTGAATCGGTTATTTACCAGGGAATTGAAAATAAATTATTTTCAGCCATGTATTGATTATACAGTTTAAACTGCATATATTTTTGTACTCTATATAAATGTAATCATAACTGCATGTCAGGTTAGTATACTGGATTTCCTAAACCACAGGTACTCCTCTTGTATCTGTGGTTACTTTTCCTGACCATGTCTAGTATAGTAATGTTAGCTGTTTTGGACAAAATTACACTTCAAAAGTGGCTTGTAAATAAATTTCAAGACTTTGATGAACAGTCATTCATCCTTGGTGAATGCTCTGAAGCTGAGTGAATTTTTCTGCCCGGCAAAACCAGAAAGAAGGGTATATGAATAGCTTCAACTTTAAGTGCATCTAATTGTCTCACTCTACACATTTACAGCAGGCTTTACGCTTTCTCTGATGAATTTATCTTTGGGAAAGGTCATAATAAAGCCTGGATTTGTTTCAGTGGTTGCCATGGTTGCCGTGTCACCCCCTTGTGGGGCTGGTGGGTGGAAGTGAGTGAGTTGTTTCTAAGATGGACTTCCAAGATGAGGCAACACAAAGCTTTTAGTGGGTCTGCTCGCCTAGATCACGACCTCTCTACAACACAGGCTCTATCACAGCCGTAATTGGGTGACTAAGCCTAATTTTTTTTAATAATCAGTCTCTATTTCTCAGTGCTTCCTGTGCTTGTCTGTCAGGGTGCGTACTGAAAGTTGGCAGGATAGACAAAAGGTGATACGCAGCAGATCCACTGTGCTAAGGCCAGCCATGCTGTTTTAGCAAACTAAGAAGCAACTGGGTCATGTGATGTGATTGCCAAGAACAAAGTTGGTTATTTTTCATTATACAGTAGTTTGTTCTGGTCCACTAATTTGATTGGTGGAGTGGAATTCCAAAATGGCTTATATTTAATATAAGCACACTAGGAAGTTTCAGTGTATGTATCGCTCTGCTCGTCTGTGTTCGCCACATAAATTTCCACTTCCTAGTTCAAATACATTCCATACTTTTCAGGAATATATGTTTTGAACATGTGGCTTTGATAGGTTACTTTTGTGCTTTGTGCATTTTCTTTCATGCCTAGGTTCAGCTTTCTGTCCTTGGATGTTCTTCCTTGTTTTGATTCTTCACATTTATTCAGGTGACATTGTAAACTCCTGAGTGCTTTAAATGACTGACTTTGCAGGGGAATGAAAAATTGTCCCTGCAGATGAAAGCATTCCAGGCCCAGCCTAAACATAATGAAAAAGTTTGCAAAGAATCCAGCCATCATGCCATTCTTTTTTAAAAATATCCCTTAATTGTTTTCATGTTTAAGTGAAAAACTCGAGTTACACTACAGTTTGCTCTACATTTGTACTACAGTATGTCATGTAACTAGAAATGTTTACAACAGTTGAAGTGCTATGAGCCTCATATTTATAAGTATTACACCAGTGTATGACAGCATATGAAATGTTATAAATAATGAAATATTTCATATTTTCATATTTCGTACATTAATCCTGTAGGAAGTATGATGATGGAGTCAAGATGAAATACAAGAATGTATGCAGGTTTTAATTGATCTTACTTACCACACTATAATCTGCTTTAACATCTATTATTTAATATCTTATAGGGAACAGTTAAATAAGAGCAGTAAACAGAAGACAGTGGGAAATATGGGCATTGCTGTCCATGGATGCCGTGTTGCCGAACTATTAGCTGTCGTGCAGGCTGCACCGGTAATTTGCTTAGATGTACTTTGCAGCTGTTTTTTTTTTTTTTTAAATACCGGGTTTTGTTTTAGCGTGTACAGAGAAGGGAATCACAGCTACAGGAAGAGAAGAGAAGAGAAGCAGGCTCTGCAGGTGGACTTGCAGATGATGAAAAAAGAAAGGGACTTGGCAAAAGCGCAAGTGATCTCT
>JAQQZR010000033.1:19626310-19646780 GCA_030068235.1 Notoglanidium macrostoma
TTGAGTCTCTAAAATAGTCATTGAATTAAGTGACTTTTGTAGGTAAAATTAGGTGTTTAACAACCTGTTAAAAAATAAACCAGAGTGCAGGAAATGGCATCTAATTCATTAAAAAATGTATGGGGGAGAACACAGAGACCCCCCGCCAGTTATCCCCTTATCCCCCCCCCCCCCACACACACACACACAAATTCAAAATGCTTCTGACACCCCTGCAATGGGAAGTTAGAATTATATAGATTAATGCATTATACTGTGTAATGAGTAAATTGTTCTATCTACTATTCATTTAAATGTGGCAAAATGATAAATTAGACAGGATTTTGTTTGTTTATCTCCTTTTCCAAAAAACTTCACCACAGTTAGTCAAGATGCTTCACCAGGGCCTGCACATGGTTTATGAGAGAAAATGGGGGAAATGAACAGGTGCTCAGTGACGTCTTGCCAGACCCCGAGCATAAACCATGCTGTCTACAACCTCAGGACACATTCGCAATTATTCAAGAGTCAAACCTTTCCAGTGAGTTTTCTTGTTTGTTTTGTACTGAACATGATTGCAATGTACTTTCATCCAAGTGGTATGGTTACATTTTAAAACTGGGAAGGAAAACATCACCCAAAATGGGATGCAGTCAGTTAAAGGTATTGTTAGGAGAAAAATGCTTTGTTGTGCATAAACGGATTTGACTTGTGTCCATGGTTGCCATGATCTGGCTATGAGTTCCTGGTCAAAGCTTTTCTTGAGCAAAGCTGCTATTTGACTCAAAATATTCTTGCAAATGTTATGAGTGCTACGGTTACAATATTGATGGCAAAATGGACAGACATTGTTTATCAGCTTGAATCTACATTAGAATTATCACCATTGAAATAAACATGATTTATAATTCCAATGGGGGAAAAATACCCTATATGTACCTAAATGTACCCTATATAAAAGGCCAAAAGTTTGTGGACATGCAATTCAATCCCATTCCGTATTTTGCCCCCATTTACTGTTATAATAAGCTCCACTCTTCTAGGAAGTCTTTGCACTAGATTTTGAATTGTGGCTGTGGGAATTTCTACCCATTCAGCCACAAGAGCTTTAGTGAGGTCAGGGGCTTCTTAAAGGCCTGGCATGTTGTCAGCATTCCAGTTCATCCCAACGGTGTTCAGTGGGGTTGAGGTCAGGGCTCTGTGCAGGCAACACAAGTTCTTCCACCTCAACCTTCACAAACCATGTCTTCCTGGAGCTTGCTTTGTGTACTGGGGCATTGTCATGCTGAAACAGGTTTGGGCCCCTTAGTTCCAAGGCAGGACAATTGTAATGCTACAGCATACAAAGACTATACAATTGTGTGCTTTCAACTTGTGGCAATAGTTTGGGGAAGCTTCACAAATATAGCTATGATGTGTCCACAAACTTTTGGCCATATAGTGTAGCTCGCCAGGACTCATGTTACATATTGAAATAAACATATTACAATAAATTTTTATAAGGATCAAGGACAAAAATAAGATGGTATCACAGTACATATCAGTTATATGATGGTATGGTAATGAACTGTTGCGGAAAGAAAAGTAAGTGTTGTTTTTTGAAATAGTTAATTAAATAAAACTTTTTTCAACATTTAACTAATTAATTGTCATTATTATAGACTTACATAGAAGGGTATTATGGGTTCATTTTTGTTCCA
This sequence comes from Notoglanidium macrostoma, assembly GCA_030068235.1. NCBI lineage: Eukaryota > Metazoa > Chordata > Actinopteri > Siluriformes > Auchenoglanididae > Notoglanidium > Notoglanidium macrostoma. The sequence continues at coordinate 19,627,990 of JAQQZR010000033.1, forward strand.
GTTATAAATGAGTCTTAAATTGCCAACTTGTAAATCAATAATTATATTTACAAATAAATAAATGTATGAAGTAATGTTATATGTAGAAGTTTGATGATTTGTTGTTGTGCTTTCACTCCTCTCTGTTTTCCTGGGGCTCATTCAGACAATGGCACCTCATCAGCCAACTGTGTTCACGACACCTCATGCAGCTCTAATTAGCAGCTAAAGTTTCTCTCTTGACATTTTATACCATATGATGGAGTTTATACCATGTTATTTCAGACTGACACCACATACTGCTGTTAACCTTTAAAGCCTTTCAATGCTGGGTTATTAAATCAGTCTTGTGTAGATGTTCCCTGGGACAGAAAGTGTGGTTAAACATTTCATCGTTCATTGAATATTTCACACATACAAGCTAGATCTGCTTAATGAACTCCTGAAGATAGAGAGTTCTTTTATTTCAAACAAATCTCCAAAGACCAGATTTAAAAAGAGTGGATTTTTTTTTTTTATAAAATCCCTTCACCAATGTGAATAAACAGATTCCTTTCTCAGAATGAAACCTTATTCAAAGGCAAACGGTTTTTATTAACTGTGAAACATCGAAATGCAACAGGATGTTTTTTTTTTTTTTATCACAAACGGAATATAGATGGTTACTTATGATTTTAAAGAAAAAAAGGAGGCAGTAAAAGAGTCATTCAGTGTATTTTAGACCCAATGTACTTAGACAGCACTTGAGTTAAGCTTTTCTGTTTGGCCATTTTACACTGTGATAGAATTAATCATACAGTTACAAGTTATGAATGAATTATGTGTATACCTACCTTGCTTAATAGAAATTATAAAGATTAACCATAAGCAGAGTGGTCTGTTGTGTGTCTTTGGCATATATCTGCACTCTTAGGAAAAAAAATCTAAAGAATCTTTAAAGGATCGTCCCTCTGGGGGAACCTTTAAAAGTTCTACACAGAAACCTAAAACTGACAATTTAAGAAGCTAAGAAAGACTTTACTATTCCAAGAATACTTGGAGAATCTTTTTTTTTCCCTGCAAGTGCAGAATATTGTTTCTATTGCTATCAATGGAAGAAACAGACATTAACTCAGCACTTAAATGTGGTTATGGAGTTAGAACGGTTTTTAATTGCACAAGTGGTCTGTCTCAAGTATATCAGAGATTCACCAATCCTGAGCATAAAAAAATTAAGTGCAACACCTACAATTATATATTCACACATAACCACATGTATCTAGCTATGCTATACCTGAAGCACGTAGCTAAGGAGACTTGAGGGGACAGGGCATCAGTTTTACAATACACTAAGCAGATCAAATGAAATGATTAAGGTTTTTGAGGTACATAGCTGCATTTCTGAGGTATTTCCAGCAGTCCGTGACTGCATGGCATCTCAGCAATGGTGTGACATCAACCAGAGAATCAGAGATAGTCCAGAGTAGAAACATGATTAACATTCAAACCCTCTGCACCACTTACTGCTCTACAATCACAGTAAAACAAACTCTAAACATAACCGTCTCAGGATTTATTCTAGTACATTTAACTTAAAAAAAAAAAAAAAAAGAAAAGAAAAGAAACAAAGGCAGAGTGGACCTAGAATGTGATGACTATAGGAAAGTAGTTCATGCCTCTCCTGGGACCACAAATCTGATAAATCAACTCAGAGCTGTTCATTCATTCCTTCTATAATAAAATGAGATTAATATTAAGTGTTCCAGAAATCAAGAGAAATTGTTACAATTGGTAGATTATATGGCTTACAGGAAGGATTTTTTGAATATAAGAAAAGTGTTATATGGTCAATCTATAGGATACCTTAGCAAGTGATATTGCAAATTCATTTCATATTTCAAATTATGAAATTATTATAAATCAAATACAAGCTTATTCAGCCTGTTTTTATATGCTTTAGAAGTATCTGCCAATAGAACAAGATTATTTCATCATCATTGTCATTAAAATTAATAATGTATGTCTAGAAATAGCTTTAATAATCATATATTTGGTTTACATTAATGCTACAATTGGAGATACTAGACAAATTTGACTGTATTCATGATATCTTCACTTTCTAAGACGTCAGCGGATAATAACATTATCACTATAAAGATACACATTATGTAGCTGTGGCTTCATCCTGTCTACTGCCTGTATAATGTTCAATAATTTTGATTTTCTCCTCTGTGGTCCATTTTGTTTACAACCAAAAGGAATGATGCGTCTCAGTGTCTGGCAGATGTGTAGGAAATTAGCTTCTAGTCATAACTTGGTTCCACTGATGTTACATATTCACACTTGTTAGATGCAGAAATTACTGGCAACTTTGCAGCATCAACAATGCGAATAAAAAGGAAAACAGATTAGTTACGTATCTATTACAGAGACAAAAATGCAGGGAGAGCCTGAAATCATATTGTGCTTTGTTGCATTTTTAAATGCTAAAAGGTTTTCCACAACACACCATAGTGCAGTGTGATTTCAGCTTTTTGTCCAGGTAAGCATTATACAAGTCAATCAATTTGGGAGGGGAAAAAAAAAACCCTTTCTAGAATATTTTTACTGACTCTACAAAAATGCATTTTACAATAAAATGTACAAAAAAATAACACTGTTTGTAATCAGGTTTAAATGACAGAACAGATTTAAATCATACCTACAGAATTGTGCAAACACGTTAATGAGCTACTAACTGTAAAACAAGACGTTAGATACTGGCAGCATATACCCTTTGGTCTGTTACAGTACCACACGTTACATCACCAGTAAATCTTGATGCCTGTCAATTCCAGGCTTGTATGCAATATTGCATAGTTTTCTATCTGCACAGATTCACTTAAGCAAATTAGGTCTAATGTAAAGGCCTCTGTGCCACTACACGTCTCACCTCTTATTGGTTCAGGCAACTTGAAGGTGAAATTTAATGAATGGAAAACACAAATGTCTTTGAACCTGACATGCAAATAGCATGTGCCTTTGGAAAGTTCACTAAGGCAGCATTTGAGTCATTTTTTTTTTATACTTGAATCAACATTTCAGGTAACTGACCGTAAGCCAGCTACTGTTAGATTGTCTGCTCAGTGCCTTAAGGGGTAAAAAGACAGCTTGCCAGTTTCACTTCAGTTTTACAGCTTTCAATAGTGCAAATTTGAGATTATTATCCATTTCCTTTATGCTTTCACGCTTCCACAAACACTGAATCTCAGATCTAATGGCAGTTCTGTCTCTTCCTCCATCCAGAACCTACAGCAAAACTGGCACCAGATTTTATCTTTATTCCTGACTATATATCTACGCATGGCTTTTTTGAGTTTGAGTCCTCCTAAGAAAGTTTGCAAATAAAGTACACAGAAATACCTAGAAAACATCATAAAATTCAACATCAGCTTTCTTCCGCATTTATGTAGTATGCCTCTTCACCATGGCCGCCAGTGCTGTTGGCTGCGTCTGATTTACTCTGTGTGTATATAATAGACCATGTGTGCTGAGCATTATTAGGAAAACGTTATAGAAGCATCAAAGCCTCACACAGCCCCATCAAGTCCAGAGCCTTGGATACTTCCATCCACAATGAACGAGAGCTGTTCCAGTGTATTAATTAGAAAAATAAAACATTCACATTGTGGCAGGTTGGTGATGCCTATGGATTTCTCAGTAGCTGCACTGCCTGGGATGCTTTGCTCTTCCATATTAATCCACTTCATAAAGGGCTCCGTGACAGCAGAGTTAGAGCTAACACTCCAAAATACCCTGACCTATGCTATATTGGTTTTCAGTTTTCAATGCAGAAAAAAACCAACATAACAGAGCAGCAGTGAAGTTCTCTGTGCCTGATCCATATATTATGGACTGATATACACTCACCAGCCATGAACATCCATACCCCTGTTCATTTATGCAACTATGAAATCTCAGTTACTTTAACTGTGTTATAGCTGTTGTTGCCGGACCGACTGGTCTGAGTATTTCTCAAACTGCTGATCTCTTGGGAATTTCACACACAAAATCTCCACAATGGGCTACAGCATGAGCCTACAGTGAGCACAGGCTCACCAACACTGGACAACTGAAGATTGGAAAATCATCACCTGGTCTTTTTCCAAGTCTTCAGCTGTCCAGCAGTGGTCTTCTGTTTCTGTAGCCCATCCTCAGCAGGGTTTATTATGCTGTGCATTCTGAAATGGTTTTCTGCTCACCGTGGATGTAAAGAGTGCTTATTTGAGTTACCGTAGGCTTTCAGTCAATTTAAATCAATCTGGCTATTCCTTCCTGACCTCATCATCAAGGTATTTCTGTTTTCTGTTTCTCACACTATTCTGTGTAAACAGCAAAGACTGTTGCTTAAAAATCCCAGGAAATCGGAAGTTTCTGATGTCAAACCAGCCCTTCTGGCACCTAAAATATGCCACAATCAAAGTCACTAAGATCATATTTTCCCCCTTTCTAGTATTTGATGTGTGCATGCACTTTCTGTAACATCATCAGTAACTGGATTATGGCAAATTTCTTGTTTCTGGCTTTGGATAACGTTCTACATAGTATCAGCCGTAGTAGACAGTTACGCACATGCTAACTGTCATGTAATTTCAGTTAGAAAGAAATCAGTTGTAAGAGTCCTTTGAGGAAATTCACAAAAATCAGGCATAGTGTGGCATCACAATCAAACCATTTCTGCAAAATAAATAAAGTCTCTCTGGGATTTCTGTAATGTGCTATAAGTATCATGACTTCAGATGTTCCTGGTTGAGATTGCTAAAGGTTTTGTAGTATAAAAACTATGGTAGAAGGTAGGAGAAGACAGTGAAATGAATGTGTTTTTAAACACTCTAACATTTAAGAAGACGTTAGCTTTACAAAGCTTCTGACAAGCTAGGACAATGTTGAAGGTGTGTAGCCTGACAAATCCAAAACAAAGGCATTTCTGTCCAAATCAAATATTGATCAGTCTCACAGTCCAAATATTATGAATTTTTTAAGTCCATTAGCTGCATCACCAGGCCTCATTGCATCAACTTGTCCACACCTTCACATCATGCTTTTCCTGTATTGATTTTGTTGTGGGCTCTTCAGCTTGTCACTGGGGCAGGAAACCTCCTCCAGCTGCCTGCACAGCACTCTGATTTCCTTCACCTCCTCCAGCACGTCTCTGGCCTGCCCCCAGGCACATGCCGCCTCCTCCAGCAGGTGCTCCGCCTCCTTGCCAGGAGCAGAATCTGCAACGCGACCCTGGCTGTGACCTCGCACCTCACACAGCAGCTCCTGAGTTCTCTCCAGTTTTGAAGAGATGAGCTCCTGCAGCTGGCAGATGGAGTGTGTGGGGGCTGAGGCTGAGCAGTGTGGGATTGATCTCTTAGTGTCTGAGTGAGAGAGGATCTCATCCATGGAGGAGCAGCGGTTCTTGTCCGTGGTTTGGAACTTCTTTCCAGCCCTGGGAGTTTGTGCTTGGCTCTCGCACCAGGTCCAAGAGCTCTCGCTTTTCCGTGGCAGGCTCTGAGATTTGACTGTAGCCTCACAATCAGGTAGAAGTCTACAGGTGTCCATTTTGGAATTTGTAGATTTCTTCTGGTCCTGTGCCTCAGGAGATGGCGTATCTTCTTCCTGAATGAGGTCAAGCGTCAGCATGCCATCTGATGTAGATGAGGCCTGAAAAAACATAAAACAATAGAATGAAATAAAGCAATTGCACATACTAGCAAGTTCTGGAAAAAAATGTTTGTATGTAACAGCTACACTAACAGTTCTTAGCTATTTAAGGAATTAGTGTAGCTCTGGTGTTAAGATATGAACGGCTCACCACAGCCAAAAGGTGTCCGCGGGTGGGAAGTCGGCGTGTGTGTGGGATTTTAGCCCGGTCTCGCGTGGGATGAACCAAACAGCTTTCACCTTCCACTGTAACCTGGAAAATTAGCCAAAGGAACATGTAAGGATTAGAATGGATCAGTCACATGCCTTGGCATTATGTACAAATATCCCATATTTGGCCTCTAATAATAACAAGCCCACTTAAAAATGTAATCTCAGAAAAATATTTACTATTACATTTAATTTTGCATGTATTTACATACCATCAAATAAATTCATACACACATTCAATAAGTAGATTAGTAATTTAGTAGATTTTATATAATCAAAGTTATTAGCCGCTTTAAAACAGAGGCCAAACTATTTTGAACACATTGCTGTTGCACATAATAATCAAAAGCCAAGTTTAAAGCATTTTATGACTGCAATCAATATGCCAAAGAGCGGTATAAAAGGAGGTGTTATGCTAAGCCCATACAGCCTTTGCACTAGTGTAAAGGCAATCATGTGTGAAACTGCAGTCTCTGAGCTTTAACTCCTAGATTACACGGACAATCTGTTCACAGCAGACCTGGCTTTGTGTGCTGACTCCATCCCCTCCATCCTTTCCTCTCCTGATGAGTTTATGAGAACTGCAAGTAGCGAGTCGGCTCTAGTGGAAAGTTTTCATGCCAGTCAGGTGTTGTTCTTCAATCAGCAAACAACGACAGCTCTACTATGAACGTTCCCTCAGACTCTCTCAAATCAAGATTTTTTTTTTTCTATGTGTCGCAGCCATTTTGCTGCTCAGTACATCATATATAGGTGTATTCACTGCTACTACTGTAAATCTGAGAAATGGACAGTTTAGCTGGGAAAAAAATTAAACTCTAATATGCCATTGTGTGTCAGAGGTTTTACAAAGAACTCATGTATTTAGCTGCTGTACCTTTCAGCTTATTTCAGTCACTAATTGCAGATACCTTAAAAAAAATGGAAATGGCTTCACTTGAGAAATAGGGGATGTTAGACAACAATGTGTGTTTGTACTCTTTAGTGGTTTCTGTACATCTTTAGAAAAGGGACATCACAAGGCAGCAGAGAGACAGATATATGTGTGCGTGTTTGTGCTTGCAGGTTTAATTCACCTCGTCCAGAATACGGTTCTTGCCCCTGGTGATGGCTATGTTTAAGGCATTGATCCATGACTCTTTTTCCTCTGGACTGACAGCCAGGAAGACCAGATTTGGAACCTAGGGCACATGCAATTGTTGCTGTTAAATCTACACCTGAAACATGATACATCAGCTTTTGAATATTTCATTTTCCATCTAGTACCATTACATATGTCTCCTACTAAATGCTCCTATTATTATTGTCATTGTGCAAGTGCAGTAATAAGGTATAAGATCACTGCATTATTTATTCACAGGTCAGCACAAATACATTACCAGGAATAGGTTGGATAAAATGCAGTCAAATTAACTTCCTTCATTCCATTTAACCCGAGTATGCACTAGCAGTAAGCTTTTCTTAAAAATACATTTAGATTTCCCGTACAGTGTGTATTTATTTGTATGTGTATGTGTATGTATTTCACAGCAGTAATGTAGTGGTAAAAAAAATAACTTGCTGACTAGCAAAACAGTCAGTGTTTTCTGTCTTCTGGTGCACTTTACACAGTGGTCGCTCACATCTGTGAACACTTTTGGATAGCAGTGTTTTCATATAAACACTATAAATTCATTGTCTCCTTCCTTTTGATAGCAATTAATTTGCTGCATCTGGTATTTAAATACATTTTTATCTGGTATTTAAATGAATTTCTTTGCATGTTGTATTGAAGGCTGTTATAACAGGAAGCATAATAATGATACAACTCCCTGATTGACATGTAATGCCCACAACTGAGTTGTTTGTTCTTTTTGTTTGAGATAATATAATTCAGTCGGTGTATTTAGTAGGTAGACAGATGGAATAGTCTGTTCTTTTTAATGTGTTGTAAGCTGCACTCCAAGCAGGAACAATTTTGAACCAAAATACCACTGCAACATTAGATTTTTACAGTGTGTGTGTTTTTAAACAAAAAAAATAAAACGCGTGAAATCTACTGAGTGCAAACAGAAAACAACTGGCATATACTCGACCAATTTAGCACTATACTGGCGTTATACTGAAAGCTATTCTTCCAACCTCAGAAATAACAGAACCTATAGAGTCATGCGGTTCAAACTCTAGTCTACTCACGCACCAAAAAAGAAGCAAGAGGCTACAATATCATGGTGCAAAACTATAAATGTAAATCTCCTGAGACTGCAGCATTCTACACAAATTCTACCGCTTCAGTTGTGCATTTCTCAGTGCTGTCAATTTCCAGAACAAAACCTACATGTTGTGCTTTACAGCATATGTATCTTACTGCTGTCTAAGTAGTTTTGCAACATCAAAGGAACTGCACTTTACCTTTGAGTCTAAAACATAAATGTGCACTGCCAACTAGTACTGTCTTATGATCTGCAACTTGGCAGAGAAAGAAAACATCAGCAGTGTTGGTCATTTCCTCCAGAGCCAGTGCCTTGTATTACAGCGTTCCATTATAAAGCAGTCACCGCATTAGCCATGTGGTGGTGTGTGCTGCTGACTGGTTCCCCTCAGGTCTTGGGATTAACCACCTGCCTCAGTGCTGGATTCTAGTAAATCAGCCTTAATGCTGAACATGTGACCAGTTAAAATCAGCTGAAATAACAGCTGATGTTAGGGGATAGCATTCGTGTGGTATCACTGACATGAGATGTGTTTTGGTCTGAAGGAAAGTGCTCTTGTCACATGAACAGGCTGACTGAGGACTTATGAAAGGTGATTAGCATTCTTACTGAAAGCTAATTACCTAGCACAAGATGATGACAAAGAGTGTGCATCACTTCTTGTTTGTGGTCTCACTGCTTTGAAAGTTACCTTCTGCTTGAAATCTAAGAATTGCGATGTGTCAGTATTTTGATCACCATCCCATTCTGAGAATTAGCCAAGAAACTCTGCATTACTCACCGTGTTGCCTGGTTGGCGGGCGCACACTAGCGTAAACTTGCTGTGATTTTTCTTGGTCCGACTCTTGGCCTTACGAAGCTCCTCAGACCTCTCATAGTCTGTAAGGTCCACCACCTCCTGAATTTTCTTCTCATCCTTCACCTGAGGAGGACAATACATTTACATATGCCCTATCCTATCCTTATTTGACTGTTATTTGTTCCATACTTGAATGTATATAATGCTGCAGTCCTGAAGTGTCTTGACCTTTAGACTGAGTAGGACTCCAGCAGAATCTTGGCTAGTGTAAAATGGGTGGGAAGGCTCCAAGCCTGTGCCAAACTGAGATGAAAGTCTTTCTGTGTTTCCCTTAAGACCTTTCAGCCACATTCACTTGCTCAGAATAAAACATGTTTCTGTTTAATAGGCCTCTTTTTGGAAAAATGGATAAAAATATATTACTTGGCACCAATACATATACAATACCTAACATACCAGCAAAAAATCACACTGTAATAGAGTCATCATGGTTTCCTTAAAAATTCGCCCTCCATCCATGGCTGATTTGAAACTCAAACTTTAAACAAATCCAAAGCCTTTCCTCAGTCATCACTCCAAGGTCATGCCCTGAACACCTGACTTCTACTGAACGGTCTGGCAGGCAATATGACCAACAAGTCTGTAGAGACACCTTGTCATGCTTGGTTCAGTGTTGGAGGTCCACATTATCTATTTTATTCTCCAGGCCCTTGGGCGCCACAGAGTCAGAATGTGGTTTCGCCAAACATTACAAAAAGTGTAGCCATCACTGTCCCTGGCTTTAAATCAAATCTATAAAAATATGGTAATCACATAACACATTTGTCTTCACAACATCAACCTAATCTCCTAAAGAAAACTAATAGTAGTTTTTTCACACTTATAATTAAATTATTGTAGAATACATGGACCTAAATGGATGATTAGGTCTTCAGCCACAACCAAGGCAATATGTTAACCACTTGGCCCCCAGTGTGGCAGCGTAAGTCCCTGGCAACAGTCACGGTGCAAATGACACTACTTAAATATATCCAACTTGCCAAAAGGCAATCTAAGGACAAAGCTGCATTTGCAATATTTATACAGCCTGAAGCTTATCACCCTCAGCTCTGGTCATCGAGACAGGGACGATTATCAGTCAGCTTAGACACACAAAGCTGCTCGTGACAGTCAGTCAGATGCTGAAATTGGACTCTGTTTGTTTTCAAAGCCTTAGCAGTATCACTGTTTAAACAGTATGAAAACTGACACTTATTAGGACATAAATTGTAAGTCCTAAGTAAACTGAGTCTTTCAGAGAGAGTTGTTGTACTATTTTAGACCGTTTTTCTCCTAACCTATGGTTGTCTGGGCATGAGAATAAACATTATGCTCAGATGATGCTCAGTATTATGTAATCCATTGCATTATTGGTTTCAAGGACACCCTCCACATATATTGTAATCACTGTTGTAAAGAACCACTGTTGTAAAAGGATTAAAAGTCAGTTATAGTAGACTCTGGTGGCAGCAGTGGGCCGCCAATATGTTTGGACACTACCAAATATCAGCAACTCATCAATGTCTTTTAAAACTGACATTATTTACACTTACATTTAGTCATGTGGCAGTTGTTCTTATTCAGAGCTACTTCCAAATGTTATGTACCACTGCCCTGCAATAAACAAGTCTTCTCACACTTTCACTGTGAAGCTACTCATCTCATATTCCTGGAATAATTCTCTAAAACCCACGCACTAGCACTCAACCCACTCATCGACAAATCGCTCATCGGTAAAATGCATCCATATCTTTCTAAGCCTCATATGTCCACTGCACCAATTCTTTACACGTCAATACTGTGCACTGAACTTTAATGAAAGATATGCTTATTCTTTCTTTTTCCGAAGTAAACTGTATTTCTTGCTTATTTTGTCCAACGTAAAAGTATGACAGTATAATGAAATGATGGTATTACATTAGTATAGAATTATTGGTATTCCTTTCATTTACATTTACGTCATTTGGCAGACGCCCTTATCCAGAGCGACTTACATACATCTTATTTTATACAAGTGAGCAGTGAAGGTTAAGGGCCTTGCTCAAGGGCCCAGCAGTGGCAGCTTGGCAGTGCTGGGATTAGAACTCACGACCTTCTGATCACTAGTCCAACATCTTAACCACTGAGCTACCACAGACCCATACCCTTATACCAATGCGAATAGTTGATTTCCAAATGTGAACATTTCTTAAATTATTTTATAAGACGTTCTGAAAAAGGGTGATCTGTCCATTTTGATGAACTACCAGACACAAATTGCAAGTCTCTTTTTTCTAACAAAATAATGAGGCGGCTTACCAGCTTATCTTTTGTAGCCTACATGTCAGTTGTTTCTAACCCTAACCCTAACCCAAATGGAAATATCCTAATGGTGTCACAGGACAGAGGATGAGTGCCGTGGAAGAGTAGGTGAGCGCCTCAGGACAGTATGTGAGTGCTGTGAGACAGCAGATGAGTGCCATGAGATAGTAGGTGAGTGCCATGAGACAGTAGGTGAGTGCCATGAGACAGTACGTGAGTGCCATGAGACAGTACGTGAGTGCCATGAGACAGCAGATGAGTGCCATGAGATAGTAGGTGAGTGCCATGAGACAGTACGTGAGTGCCATGAGACAGCAGATGAGTGCCATGAGACAGCAGATGAGTGCCATGAGACAGTACGTGAGTGCCATGAGACAGTAGGTGAGTGCCATGAGACAGCAGATGAGTGCCATGAGACAGTACGTGAGTGCCATGAGACAGCAGGTGAGTGCCATGAGATAGTAGGTGAGTGCCATGAGACAGTAGGTGAGTGTCACAAGACAGAAGGTAAGTGTCACGAGACAGTAGGTGAGTGTCACAAGACAGTATGTGAGTGCCGTGGGACACTAGGTGAGTGCAGCGCACCACTGACAACAGGATAGAGACAGTTTCTGCTTTTACTGCTACTGGAAAATAACACTACTTTTGCACAGTTGCTGTTGTGTCACATGGCATCTAATAATATCCCCTTTGAAAATGCAATGTTGTAAGTAAGGAATAAAACCTGACAGGGTGTACTAGGAAATAATCAATGACAGGGTGGTATGATGCAGCCCAAAGTTGATTATATTCCAATAACAATATGTCCCAAAGTGCTTTATCCCTCTTATACCACAGCAAAATGCCAACTCTAACAATTGTTATTCATTAAAGAATGGCACTTTTTTAAATTTATTTGTTTGTTGGGGAAAATCCATAAAGCCAGTTTGTTCTTATCATTTATATTGTACATACACTGTCATCATGTACAGTGGAGGAAATAATTATTTGATCCCTTGGTGAATTTGAAAGTTTGCTCATTTAAAAAGAAATGAACAGTCCCTAATTTTTATGGTAGTTTCATTTTAATGGAGAGAGACTGAATATCAACCAGAAATCCAGAAAAAACCACATTACATAAAACGAGTTCAGATCAGGAATATCTGTAATTGATTCATCGATTGATTGATTGTAATCTGTGTGGCATATGGGCACACAGCCAATCCGTGGGAGCCAGAATTCTGATCAAATAATTATTTCCCCCACTGTATAGTGTTGCACCTTTTTCCTTGTCTTGTTACAGATTAACTGCAAACCTGAAAACTTTCCTGTAATTGAAAATGTAAAATTATAGCTTTACCTCTGACTGTTACAAAGCACTGACACCGGTGACTCCTTCAGAAATGCTAAATAAATTTTCTCTCGTAGAAATCTTCACTCCAGCAGTTTATGTATCCACCATACAAGTCCTTGTGTAAGTTTTTACTATAGAAACTTGTAAGACCGAGAACGTTAATATAAACCTCTGATTTGCCTTGCAGCCCAAAGTCCTGTCAGAGCTGCTGTTAAAAAAAAACAAAAAAAAAAAACATTAATCAACACCCATCAGAATTCAAAAGCAAGTGAGGATTTAACTCAATTTGTTAATTTGCCAATTCAATTTGTTAATTTATTCATGAGACTATGAATTTTTATAAAGTGGGGATTTAACTCACTGTATGAAATATCACAGACCATTACATCAATCTGGATACTTGCTTTTATTGTCAGCACTCTCTCCTCAAGTAGCCTAGCAGTTAGCAGCAGCATAACAGTTAGCTCAGTAACAGCATAATCAGCTTCAGAACGGTTCTGAGGAAATTACTGGCTAGTGAATCTTCATATTCAAACTGAAACAGTGATTGGGTTTGAGCGGCAGAAGGATAACTACACTGCCTTTACTCTCTGACAATCAATGACTAATTAGAATATTGTATCTCAGACAAGATTATGATAAACGGTTATTCCACATCATGAGGAACAAATATGAAAAACTGAATGAAAAGAAATAAGTAGTGTATAGACATTTAAGAAGGGCTTGACCATTAAATAGCAGTTAGCTTTGTTTAATGACATGCTTTTCAGTTTACAGGTTTATGTCTTCCTCACACTTACTGCATTTCAGAATCTAATTCTGGTTTGTCACTTGCTGTTGTCTATCTCATCATCTTCTGTGGAACTTTGACTGTGGTCATTTCTGCAAAAGCAGCAACACATTACAAGAACATAAGTCATTTAGAGCATCCACTACTCTGCACTTTGCTAATCACGAACGGCTAGCACACTGTGCAATGGAATTATAAAATCACTAACATGAAAGGAAAAAGGGACTGTACTGTCACATCCTTTTGGTCTAAGATGTAGAAAACTAAATAAAGACCAGTAAGAAAGGGGAACTGAAAATGTGGAAATGCAATCTGAAAGCAGAACAGAGGTATTTCAACACACAAACCTACAAGAAGCTAACTTTATTTGGATGAAGAACAGAAAGGCACTATGCATTCTTTTTTTGCTGTCTGTTCCACTTAATCAATAGTTTAATAAATACTCATTTGAGGAACATGGACTAACTTAACTCTGATATTTTTATAAGATGGCTAAAATATTAGGTCAAAATCTCAAATGCTTCATAACACCTAAATCTCCTGTAATCAAAATTTGAAAAAAATATATCTTATATGTTATAAATACAAGCTGAAGTACTAGCTCGATGGAATAGGATACTCGCACTATAATGCTCAGTTTATGGAGTTTTCCATTTTTCTAATCATGTCTGGAAATGTAATGCATAACATCCATGCACTTATGATATTCCATGCACTGCAGTCCAAGCAATACAGCCTATGGTAGGGCAATGTCTCTTAGCCAGAGATCCCTTTCACTGTAAAATAAATTCCACAGACCTCCCCTCAATTCAGATTTATTTCATGATCTGTATTTAGTCATAAAGCTTTTTACTCATGAACTTTCCACTAATAGAACATATTAGCTCCAATTTGGCAATATTTATAGCCTACTTCTCTGAGTTATTGAGGTTTTCAATTCAAATTGCGTGTCAAATAAACGAATAACTATAATAACTCAACAATACATATAATAACTTTGATCATGGTGAGTTGCGATTTCCACCAGGGTAACTTAATTAAAAAAATTAATGACCCCCTGGCTATACCTCATGCAGAACGTTGCATGGAGTAGGAAGTAGGAAGTCATTTCAGACAGTGATAGATTATAGTCAAAATAGTATCATTGGTATGGTGGAAGCAATGGCAGAAAAGGTTAAAAATGAAGAGATGCAGAGACCTGAGAGATTCACGGGGCTTGAAAACCTTTGCCAGTTTGATTTTCGTCTGCTTGACAGGTATTTATTTTGCTTACTAGGTTAATTGTTATCCTCCAAAAAAAAAAAAACCTGCCATCCTCCAAAACTGTCATCTTATAATGTACTCAGCAAAGTTAGCTCGACAAAAAACACCACCTGGACCTCTGCCAGTGTTTCAATGTTGTTTCAATGAGTGTTGTTTGCTTGGATGTAGCATTGTTGTAGATGCAGACTTTTATTATCCAGCCAAGCAGCTCACTAAGACAATTTTACAATTCAGTTCATCAAATCAGTTTAGATGTCACTAAGCTAATCAAGAATCAGCCTGAACAGAATAAAAGATTGCACCCACACCAGCACTTTCTTTTTACATATTACATCATGATTCCACTGCTCTGTGTGTGAATGTTTATGAAGGGAGAGATGCTGGAGGAAAATTTGGATGGAGGGTGTGGAACTGAAGAGAGTGGGAGGACTTCTTCTGTGGCCAACTCTGGTAGACATTAGCAAGATCACTAACACTCAGCAGCTTCAACCACAAATGCTAAAATAAATCTTCCTGTCGCTATATCATACAATACCAGTCAAAAATTCTGACACTAAAATAAATCTATAGTTTTCATTGTCTTGTAGACATTATGAAGAAAGCTTATAGTTGAAATTTGGTTTTAAGTCTAATGTAAATACTGAGGTTAAGACCAACGTATAAATGTTATTTCTGAATCAAAATGTTTTTTCATGGATACTAAAAACAGATTGTTCTTACTTAAAATTAAACTGTTCCACACAAACATCTACTTTGTTTTAAGGAGGAGCTTGGCCTATTGGGAAATGTTTCTTAAAGGCTGGGTAAAGCTCCTCATGTTGCTGGTTAAGAAGCAAAAATTATGCCAAGCTTCATCAAGAATACTGTTAAGAAATAAAATAGATTTTGATTTGGTTAACTCTTTTCTTGATCACTACAAAAAATGTGTTATTTGTGTGTTAGTGTTAGCCTGAATGTCTTCATGACTATTATAGAAATAGTTAAAAAAAGAAGAAGACCCTCTTATGTGTACACACTATACCGCTCAAGACAAGTACACCATTCGCATTGCATCACATCCTCTGGTTTAGGTTACTATCTTGGACCTATGCGTGTGAAGACCATGCTGCTACAAAAACCAAAAGTGAAGTAACTGTGAAACCGGCTTGCAGGCCTACATTAAACAACAGACACACAGCAGGAACAAACACTGATGAGTCAGATAAAGCAAAGAGACCAAACAGACTCTCCCATGTCTGTGTCCACTCCCCACAGCCAGCTGTCCCACTCAGAGGGCACCACTCTGCGCAAGACATCTGATCCCCTGCACAGATGAGGAGACACTCCAGTGCTGAGGTCATGTTTGTTCCCACACCCCTCTCAAATGCAACAGAGGACACCGTCTCAGTTTACAGCGACCCACTGACTATCAGTCATTCTATCAGATGTGATGATTCCTAATATATTTTGTTAGTGTAACAGATTAACACAATAATCTGTCAACTCCAGTGTCACTTTGTAAGTCTAATCACCAGGTCAACTGTGAGTCTCTGATATACTTCCAGATGTCTCTTGGCGTTAAAGAGCAATTTATCAACAATCCCTTTTGGGGGTCCTCATGAAAATGTTTCTCGTTTGTCCTTCACTTAATAAAAATGACACCAATGCAACAGAAGCTGCTTGATTAATGGCATCTGTCTAGACAGCTGCAGAAAACAGTCACCAGCATGATGAAACATCAGTGTGTTAAGCACTAAAAGGGTCATTCCTCCCTGTAGCCACAGGCCATATGCTGGCTCGGCATTGTTTGATTCGATGCTGAGCACAGCAAACAGCTTTCTGCGTGAGCATGACTCAAGCTTGTTCCATCTCCCCTTTCCTTAGTGGGAAAAAGCTAGATGAATAATGGCCTATTTATATTGGGCAAGCTTACAGAAGCCTTTTATAACTGTTATAACTTTCAGGGAGAAAGATACATTACAGAAAACATCAACATCTACATTTACTGAGAGAAATGTTTGTATATGCCAATGACAGCAACTTTGTTACCTGTCATATTATTTTCTGAACCAGGTAGTGTGTTCACAATTGGATCAAGGTCTTAAAGTAATGTTGAAAGCCTCTTAAACCCTTCATCCAGACCAACTGCTTCCTGTTTTCCATCAAATCCCTCTACTATTTTCCCATACATGAACCTGTGACCGACTGCTGATACGCAACAAATACAATATTGCTACTAATGGAGCATGTGTTGAAGCATGCAATAACATTATACAAAATCTTTGCACTAAGTTAAACTCTTTTATTGGGTTAAGACTGAACATAATATCTGTGCCAAGAAAGCGTTGCTATAATCTAAAACTCATATATAATACATTAATAATCAGTGATTGGCTACAACATGAGGACTGGGATAATCAAAACTAGACAAAATGCCATAGGAAATCTGTAAAGGTTAAGCAGACATTTTAATGTCACTTTTCTAGGAGAGCACATGTGATTATTTCTGTGCAAACTTCCTGTTTTAACTGATCATATTGAAGCAGATTGGTGAACCATGGTTAAGATAGATAAATGGAAATGCATTGCCTGGTCAGACATATCAGAGTGTGAATGTGTCTCTTGTCTTCGAGTTATTGCTTTTGAAATTAGACCGTTCTGACCATTTTGGCAAAAAATGTGAGTTTATGTTATAAATGTCACTTATATCCTGTATCTCTGTATATATAGTTGAGAACTTTTACAGCAGTTACATTTATAATCCTTGGTATGTTTTTTCTAGACAACCAGTATGAAGAAGAATAGACACTGATCATTGTCACAATATTAATGCCAACATAAAAGGTCAGGTCTGGACACAAATCCTCATTTGTATAAGACAACACTCTGCATATTTTGATTCTTTAATGTGGGTAAAAATAAAGTAACAATAATTATGCCTTCATTGTTGCAGTAATGGACAGCTACTTTCACCTTTCACAATCAGGTAAAGCAATTTGTTGTTTTAAAAAAGCAGACTGCATATTTCACTACAAGACAGCTAATTAAGCTAGGGTCATGATGTTGGCTGGCTAACTCTGCTCAGCTCATTACATTTTCCCATGGACAATGTTGTCTTTCACATCAGGGGAGGACAGTTGCTTGCTTGCACAGCAAAGGAAAACAGGTGCACTAGGAAAATGCACAGGGAATGAAAATATTGCAATGGAAACCAATTTTGTACCATATAACCGACAGCTCCTAAACAACCCTCAGACCAGGTGTAAGCAGATGACTGCTGACCACTAGGAGCCTGTGTTTGTGCAGGAAGGCAACAGGGATCACAGGCAAATTACACTCCATACACTGCTACCCACCATTTAACCTCAGGTAAATGAGCAGGATTTCACTGCAGATACACAATTAGTATAAGCAAAGGTAATAGAGCATCATAACCTTATGACTTTACATGTACTGAATCAACGGTGAACTGGCTACTCACTCATCTTTATAACAAAAGGAGGAACCACTGCATAGTTTTAAAACCAGACAATTTAGCAGCACTGTTTAACAAAATGAAAACCTTAACATCACAACTGTCAGACAAGAAGGGTAAAATGATTTACAATGTAAATTATGTCTTAGTCTATTTAACTATTTCTTGCATATTTTAAGATTTGCATAAGTTGTATTACTTCATGCTGCAAATGCACATCATGTTCAGGAAATCCTGAACATTTCTGCAAACGTCATGATGAACACTTTCAGTTCAGCTTCTATTAGTTGTATAAAGTGTAACAGAACAACTATGTACACAAAACACCAACAATCAAGGGTTACTAAGACGTTATTGGTTTTTCTTTAGGCTTATAGGAATGCATTGAATGTGACCTGACATGAACCACTGTTGTGGTGTTAGAACCCCAAAACTGATTATTTTCCAGTAACAGCAAGTCCCTAAGTGCTTTCCTCCTCTTGTATCACAATAATTTGCCAATGATTTTTTTTTTCATTAACACTGCACAACAAAGTTTTTGCTTCTTGAAAACTGTTGGGTGTTTCTTATAGATTTTTGGGTACTGATCACGAATATGACATGAACATTTACCCATCACGTACAGTTTCAGAGAAATGTTCAGTTGGCTATGCAGCACACATGAAAGAAACATATTAGAATATGGATCTGTTGCTGAAGCACGTCCAGTATACCAGGTACAACTGGAATATCTGTGGAGATCATAAAGTCGTTGCTCTGTTACT
>JAQQZR010000033.1:19648173-19658555 GCA_030068235.1 Notoglanidium macrostoma
CACACACACACACACACACACACACACACACACACACACACACACACACACACACACACACACACACACAAAGCAATCAGGCTACAGCCCTGAGTAGCCTACTGTGCTTGGAGATTTCACAAATCTGCATAGGTGAAGTGGTGCACATACACACAGATGCACATACACATGTATCACACACACACACACACACACACACACACACACACAACACTCTACCATTGCCTTTGTCATGGAGATCGTCCCATTCTTTGTGCAACACCAACTGCGAGCTTGAGTCGGTGATGAACTTTCCACAAGCGATCAGTGGAAGGACACAATAGCTCTTTACTTTATGTAGTCCACTAATTCAGGCATGGAACAACAAAAAGCGTGCAAGTGGAGAAAAGGGGAAAAACGTGGATGGAAAATGTCAGTTCTGCAATAACAGATGGATATTAGTGATGGAGTCCAGCAGCCAACACGTACAAAAAATGCTACAATGGCGCATAACCGAGCAGATCGAGCATCAGCATGTGTGTTTCCCAAATATATCCAGAGACAAAGTGTTAAAACACAAAGACGCGTGTTAGTTAAAGCCACAGTGACATTATAGCGCCGAGTGTTTTGTGGCTCGTACCCGCTTCGCCGAATTCTTCTTCTTCATCATGAGAGATCGCTCGAGCTTCCTTCGGATTCTACACTCTGATCTGTTTTTTTTTTTTTTTTTTTTTGCTTTTTCAAAATAAGTCCAGTCTCCAGGAGAAATGGAAGACGATGTGGAGAAACTAACTACAGGGTCGTGTCTCTTCACTCCGCCTCGTTTCTCGCTTCACGTGCACGGTGCGGGCTTTGCGTTTGCGTGTCTCTGCTCCGCCGTTTCGCGCATTCCTAACAATAGAAATCAGCTTTCTGGTAGCACGCACAGCGGTGCTGCCACCGCTCTCCTCCGCCCGTTAGAAGTGTGTACTCTCACTTACATGGGTTTGAAGAAGTTGCCGCTGTGCTGCTCGCTCTTGGTGCTCCACAGCGCCTCCTGTGTTCATCCGCGTCATGAGCACACTCAGGAGGAGGAGGAGGAAGGGGAGGGAGGGAGCACTAAACATACTGTACACCTAAAACATGTGCAGATCCACATACAGTACTGTGTCAGTAAGTCTTAGGCGCATCCAATGAAAGGCTGTAAGGTGAAAATGACTTCAAAAATAACGAAATTAAATCTTTCTACTTAAAAGAAAAATAATCACCAATATTTGGTGTGATGTATGGAAGCCCTAAGAGGCCATGCATTTGCACTTTTTTATTTGGCCCGTTTTCTCATGATAACAAGCTATTTTTGTTTGCGACATAAGGAAACGACGTTTTCTCGTTATAACATCATTTACCCGAAATCCTGCCAATCTGCATCTCTCTGTCATCACCCAGTATCCATGGAGTCGCCCTGGGCCTCGTAGCTGGTCAGTGATGTAGTTCATGATGGAAACAGGCTTATTTAGACATTGACAAAAATAACACGAGATCACAAGAAAACAAGAAATAACTCATTATCACAACAAACAACATTTGTTATTCATGAGAATGACATAAATAATCCAAGATCACAAAAACTGGGCTGAATAAAATATGTAAATCCATGGCTTTTAGGGCTTCTGTAGTGATGACCCTTTGTTTTTGTTTTTTTATAAATAGTAGTCCCAGGTAAAAATGTGTACAGTTTTATAAGGAAATGAGCTGGAAAGTTGTACTGAGCATCGTGGAGAATCAGGTTATTTCACAGTTATTCTGGAAACTTTGACTGTCACACTTGCTTTTTTTTTTTTGCAGCAAAAACAGGAGTTTTTTTGTTTTGTTTTGTTTTTTTGTCTGAAAAGTGGTCTCTTAACTGCTTCTTAACTGTCATTTTTCAAATACAATTTTTTTTAAAGTAATGTTTGGAAATCTAAAATGTTTCTGTCCTTAAACAAAAATGCAAAATTTATAAAATAAACATCTATAACAAAATTTATACTAAATAAAAATAGGGTGCCTAAGATTTTGCACAGTACTGTACATAAATTACATTTTAATACTTAACTTTAATACTTCCTCATAAGTTTGTGACTATAAACAAGACACATCAATCTAAAGGGGTTATGTTTTCTCATTGGTTCTTCACTTTATAGCTTCTGACTAGTACCATGGACTCTTGAACCTCCTTCTCTGGCCATTTGTCCTTAAACATTCTGTTTATAAAACTGAAGTCACTGAGATACAGCCAGTTCTTTTTTCCATAGATAGGCAGGTTCTGCTGCAGTATTTTTCAAGTGCTCAGCTTGATCCACTGTAAAATTTTGAGTCTGTATCTGGACTGTGGTTCACATCATGAGACTGTGGTGATCATGAGTGTTTCAGTTCAATTCCAGTTACAGTACATCAGTTGGCTTTTGTTTGTTTTTTTGCACCTTTGTGAACTTGGTAATTCTCTAATGGGTCAGAATTTATAATAAAACAGCATGCAAGAAACCATGTCAAAGATGAGTAATTGCATCTATAAATGGTGGACGCATGCATTATGGAATGTCAGGCTAAAATTTAACTTAAAACTATAAAATTATCTTTTTATAGAAACTATAAAATCAGTTTATTGCAGTTTTGCTTACTAGTGTGTTCTTTCTATAGGCAAATTCTGTATGAGGTAATGTGAACACGGTACAGACAATGCAAGCATTTTGTCTTTGGTGGATTGCATTTGTCATGGAGACCATCCGATTATTTGTGTGAAACCAGGTGCAAGTCTGAATCTGAGGCTAAACTTTACTGAGAAGTTTCAGAACAAAATAGATCTTTTCTTTATTTAGTCCTCTGATTTATATATTTAACAAGAAAAATGGAATGCAAGTGATCTGGAGCAATGAAATATGGCAGTTCTTGAATACGTGCCATAAATTGTTTCTATTTTAACAGTGAACAGTTCAATATATTCTTCTGAATTTTCTACATCTTAATTATGTAATTGAGTTTCCTGGAATCCACTCATGCACTAGTAAAGTCATTCAATTCTAACTAATTACTCCAATGTAACTCTTCCTCTTTAACTGGGAAGCTATTCAGGCACTCAATTAACGACTTTTGTTTGTAAAATGGACAGTGTCCTGTACTATTGAGTCTATTTGGCTTGCAAAACTTTGATTTAATTGATAAAATGGATGGAGAACGTTCAACCCCAACCCGTGGACATGAAAATAAGTCCGCAGCAGCAAGTTGAAGGTATCTTAAATATGTGGATAAAGTGCAGACTTTTCAGCCCTGGTTTAGTAAAGAGAAACCTTGCCTTGATTTGTTCATTCATTCTTTCATTCATTTTCAGTAATTGCTTTATCCTGGTCAGAGTTCTGATGGATGCAGAGAACTGAGCACGATGTGGGATGGGACACCAAACTTTCACACACACACAAGAAGAAACTGTTGGACCCACATGAACACAGAGACACCATGTGAAACTCCACACAGATAGTAACCTGAGCTCAGGATCAAACCAGAGACCCTGGAGATGTTAGATCACAACACTGCCTGTTGCCCCACCATGCTACCCATGTGCTTTGATGTTTAGCCAATTATTTTTACATAGTTCAGATAATTAATCCATTTTACAGCATTTATGCATATAGTCATCTATTATGCTTGTTGGACAGTTGATTAATGTGTTCCATTTGTGTCTTTTCAGAGATTAGCCTGATTTCCAACAAATTTTTCATATAACCATTTTCTAAGGACTTTTAGATTGACAATGCTGAATTTGGTGTTAATTCACTTCATTGTTTGAAGTAGATTTTATTATTTGCTATTTGTAAACATCAAGCACTATGACACAAAAGTAATCACAGAGTGGCATCAGACAAATGACTCTCACTAATCCAGTACCACTGCCCCAGATTTAGCAGGCCTGTTGCACAACCATGGTGGAAAGGCGCTTATGGAGCCTCGCTCAAGCCAGTCAATATCCCCCACCCACCCCCACCCCCAAAAAAACATAAGAGGCTTGGGGTCATTTTAGACTAGTGAAGGTACAACGAGATCCACTTTTCAAAGAGAGACATAAATTATTAATGACTATGTATCTCTCATACCCAAAATAATCTAGCAATTTACTATCTGTAGATCACTTAAGTGTCTATATTCTTTAAATAGTTCAGAACGTGACAACATCAAGTGTTTTTAGAAATTGCTCTCCGTCATGTCTCACTTTTGTTGTGAGGGAAAAGGTCACATCTATAAATAGCAGGCGGTCTACTGAGTGACCTGTCAGAGAAATGGTGCTCTGCTGGTTGGCAATAACACGGTGAATCCGTCCAAGCTCTATTAAGTTGACTGTTCACAATAATTTCCCAATCAGATTCAGAGTGTTCTGGGGGTTTAACACCAGAGACTAGACACAATGATTTGATGAGACTCTCCCACTCTGGACAGTGACCAAGTAGCTAATATCCAACAGCCTTAAGTGTATCCTCAGTGTGTGTACACAGTTATTTCATTACTGGTAAATGTATCCTAAACACAGAGATCCACATATAATCACAGCTTAAATACTGAGATATTATCCTTGTTATAATATTGATTTATTAATACTTAGATAAACCACTGCATTAATCTTTCAAGTAATTTGCGAGAAAAGTCCTGGTCTTCATATTGTAGAATAGCTGCAATAGTATATGTTCACAAATTTGATGTCAAAATGATACTATCGTCACACACATATAGAGTATATTTGCCAGTAAAATTTAATTAAACTGAAGAAAATTTACTCTATGCCAGATAACACATGATCCCTCTCTGTACAAAATTCCTTGAATTCGAGTAAATTTTACTCTGGCAGATTTTCTGTATAAACAGCCAGCTTTCTTGTACAAATATGCCTCAAACCTCCCTAGGAAGGACCTAAAATGGTGAAATGATAAATTCTGTGGAAGAAATAAGTTTTGGTTGTCCAAAATTACATTACACCATTCAGTTTTACAGCAAAGTTTTTTTCATTTGTACAGTATAGACTACAGATCACTGAGTCAGCAATGTCCGAAGTCATATTGGCAAGACATTATTGAACATTATTGAAAAACTGGGTGAATTCTGTAACAGATATTTCAAGAAAAGTTGATGTAAAAAGGTGAGGTAACTTTTAACTACAAAACTGAAAACTTTACCAACAGACACCATAGTTAGCTAATAAGTTACATTTGAAGCACATAACTGTAAATTATGTTTTTATATAGAAACGGAATTTTGTCTTTGTAATCCAAACCCAAAATGAGGAAAATGCAAAAGTATAACAATTGCATATTGCTAATGAAGGAAGTAATAAAAATGGTTTATATCTACTCATATTTTTATGCATGTTAGGTGTCTGATAATATTTATCACTTGTGAAACTGAAGGATTGAGCACTACTCCTTACATCAACAAAATGTAATTGACTGTGGTGAAGTTTTTAGCAAAAGCAATGTTGCAGGAATTGAAAAGCAGGTGGGTTGAGCTTATCCATCATTGTAGTCCCACACAAGCTTGGACAAACACAACCATACTAGAGAGATCTTGTGGGCGTTTCTTGACCAGTATCATTTAGGTTGGAACATGCACAATATTCCAGGGTTTATGGATTAGCCACAATCAAGTATAGGAAAATGTAATAGTTTGACATAAACCTAATGTTTGTGTGTAATCAAGTATTGAGTATTAAAATATAGAGGTAATGCTAATCTGAGGAATGACTAGAAATAAAGGAAACACAGAAGGCAAGTGACAAAATGTCTAGTGGTGGAAGGTAACCAACTGTATTCTTACTGTACTTAAATAGTTCTGGGTAATACTTGGGCAGTTCGGTTCTGTGCAACTTTAACTTCTTCCTCACTACATTAAATGGGAGAAAAAGCGTACAAACTCCATTACACCAGTATTTTCTTTGGGTTAAAAAGGCAACTAAAAATTAAGTAAATCTTTAATCTGAATTTGTAGGATTACTGTTGCAGCTTACTCAACATATATAGATGTATATGTTTCACTAAAATTCTTCCATTTTTCGGCTACTTGTAAACTCACAGAGCACAATAAATTTAAAGCTAAAATATAGTAAACTCTTTAATGGATCTGGCAACTTTAATACTTTAAACTGAGTAGATCTACTCTCACTCTAATTTCCCTCAAGTATCTCTACTTCCCCACAGTATCTAAGCACTGGTCCAAGGGTTCAAATGTTCTCAAATCTGAGTTCATTCTACAGATTTGAATAAGCAAATGTGTGCTTCAAAAGTCAAATAAAACTTTCCCTGTACTGGAAAAAACACATTGTCTTTCTGCTGTGAAAATAGGTACCTGTGCAAGAGAAAATTTGCATATGTATTGGTACCTGTGAAAGGGAAAATCTGCCCTGCTTGCATTTTCACCTTGAATACCAGACCTAAAATACTTTTCTGACAATTACATGATGAATACAGAACCATCTGACTTCGCAGCTGAGATGTTTCTTACTTTTTCATTATTGTCTAGTCTTTACTTTTCCCTTATAGGGCTCACTGAAAAAAAAAATCAGGCTTAATGACATATTCTTCAGTTTTGCCTCTAGACAGATCATCATCAGTAATACACAGCACTTCACTTTATATAGAACAAAAGCACAAACATGTTGTTCCCCAAGGCTAAACGACTTCAATAACCAGTGCTGTATCATTTTGGGACTTGAAATTCTATTATAAAAAGATCTCTGTAATTTTGGTGGTTTAATATTTCAAATCATGTCAAAAAAGAATGTCTTATATTGCTGTTTTTGCAAGGGGATTTAAGTTTAAAACATTTACAACACTATGTAGCTGTGTATAATTTTTAAAATACCTCAACAATTTGGAGAATTCAAGGTCATGAGACAGAAATGTGCACATAATCATCTTCCTCTTAAGAAATGTACCCTAGGATTATGGGCTAAATATAAGATTTTCTTCCTAAAATAGAATTATAGCTTGTAATTATTGTGTTTCTTGCTTCTTTCCAGACAGGTGTTTTTAAAAAGACAGAGTATTAAAGTGAGAGAGTATCAACTACTGACTCAGTTAAGTTTAGAAACCTGGAGACCTTGACATAGCCAAGCCATGGTTTTATGGAGTTTGCAACACATTTTCATTGTAAAATCTTGCTTTAAACTTTAAAAATGGCTCTTCAGAAGCCACACACAGAGAAAATTTACACACAGAGAGAGATAACATTGGCCAGTCTTTTCACTGCTGTGTTTACTTTTGACTGGAGGAATTGTGTCACAGGTCTTAGATGTGGGATTTATGTATTCAGGCACTTGTGGAAGCTTTTTGCAGATAATCTAGCTCCGATGGGAAAGTTTTATATATATATGTGCATTTCTCAATAAATTTGCCTGTATCATGATCATTTTGCATTGTAATACAGCCCATGTTTCTCAACTATAATGTTTATTGACATCAAATTATAATGCATATTATCAATGAGAGTCACTGTTACTATGAGATATGTAGGAGTCTAAAAAAACTATCACACAAAGTGATGGCTTCAGTATGAGAGTTACATCAGGAATGTTGCTGTCTCTCCTTTGTGGTTACCTTACACTAGCAAATGAAAGATTCAGTGAAACCCCATCTCACGTGGAATATTGGGTCCTCGAGCAAGTATCTGGATGCCCAGACTGCAGGTAGCTAAATGCCAGTTCAACCTGAGTCATCATACTGCTCTGTCCCTTGCTGCGTGATTAAAACACACAGTGAGATTATAACAACTGAGCCTTTATAATGTGGGCATGAGCATTGAAGCACAACCACTGAACGAAGTTAACCACTAAGCCATTTTCTCCTTGCTGAAGAAACAGAAACATTTGATTGAGTCAGTACAAAAATATTTTAGATTTCCAAACATTAATTAAAAAAAATGCATTGGAAGAATGTCTGTGTGTCCATGGAGAAATTAAAATATTACATAAGAGACCACTTTTCAGACCAAAAAAGAATGTAATGAAGCATGCAGAGAGAGAGAGAGAGAGAGAAGCAAGTGTGACAGTCAAAGTCTCCAGAAAATCTGCCACAGTGGTTCTATGTCAAGGAAGACATAGAACATGGAAAGAAGAAAAGAAGGAGAAAGAAGAGGAATCAGTGTTTGATTGTGCTAGCTAACAAGTTTGAGAACCCAATTTTTGTAAAAATAGAGGATAATAATTATTTAAAATATATATATAAAATATATACATATATATATTTATTATATTATAAAATATATAAAATATATTTTATATATTATATATATAAAATATATTTATAAAATATATATTATAATAAATATTTATCCCATAAAAAGCAAGGTATTGTGAATATAATACTTGGAAGTATGCTACAGGCACCTAATGGTACGTATGTTCTAATACACACTTGGAAAGGGAGGGGCATTCAGATGGTTACAATCAACTGAATGCTACATCATGGACCTTTAGGGGAAAAAAGGAAAGGGTCGTCACACCAAATACTGATTTTGTTTAGTTCATTACTGTTTACTGAATGTTAAAGTATTTTTTGTTTTATGTAGAAAGATTTAATTAAATTATTTTTGAAGTAATTTTTACAGCATTTCTTAACATGTGCCTGCTTTTCCATGGTCCTGTACATCACACAAAAAGGCAGCTGTCTTGGGTTTCACATTACAAGATATCATGAGTGTCTACATCACTAATCTCATGGAGAATGGGTTTAAGAACAGATATGCAGAAAAAGACCTACTTCATCTGGATTATGTAAGTGAATTGATGGATTAGGGTGAGCATAATGGACAGCATCCAGTGGTACAGCCAGTACAGACATTTGATAATGTGACTTTTTTAGGACAGATTCCAGATATCAGTCTACTTATATAGCAAGATAAATCCTCAGTGATTTGAGTTCTGTACTCTGATACTCTACTCTGATGTGTATACATTACATCTTCTGGAAAACCTAAAATATTGATCAAAAGTAATAGTTTTTAGGTCAGATTTTTCAGGCACAGATTTTTCAGCTACATACTGCCTACGTATCACAACCTTAGGCATAAAAGAAGGTCACTGTTTAAGTAACAGTGTTGTGAAGTGTTGTATTTTGAAGCAGAAAAAAATAGTAGGTTGAACATAAAGGATGAAAAAAAAACATCAACACCTGTTAGCCTCTGCTGTGGGAATGGTGGACAAGTGAGAAAAAAAAAAATAGATAGTAAAGATAGGGAGAGACAGGACTCAGCTTAAAGCAAAGTTAAGATTTCAATAGCTCTGCCATTTCAAGGTTCAAGAGTGAAGAACATTTGACTTCAAGTGAGATATTTTACTCATTAACTAATTACCTATTTTCCAAAATAACACCCAACTTAGCCTAGTCAGGATTTTCAAAATACTACCAAATGTTTCAGTCATTACTCATTTGCTTTTTAATAGTTTTAGCTAGTAATGTTAGGTCAGGCTTGACATCATGAGGCAGTCGTGGACAGCCCCGTCTTAGAAGACCCAAGATTCTCCTGAAAAACTAAATAATGGTTTATAATATAGACACCATTTTTCAGATTACTTTATAAAATTTAGCTCTAGATTTGACTTGTAATTTAACCTATTATAACAAAATGGGGGAAATTCTGAAAGGTTAATAATTGCAAGAGGCGCGGGTTTCAGACTTTGCATCCATTTGGACGTGAGCATCAGTGAACTGCAGTGCCTTTAGTGCTTGTTGTTGTATGTTGCTCAGCCACCTGTATTAATATAACTTCCTGTAAGCAATAACTAAAAAATATGGAGCCAAAACAATTATGGAATGGACTCTGCAATGGTCTGTTACTGAAGAAGCATGAATGATTTCTGGTTGATATCTTCCCAGTACAAACAGAAGGTGTGTGTACATGTCCCTTCATTCTGCATTTCCATGTATTCCCAAGAAAACAAGGAACTACTTAGACTGGCTAGACATTTATTCTATGAGGGATGAAATAGCATAATTTTCCCAAAATTTGAGTGAGCAGTGTTAAAAGACAAATGCATAAAGATGAAAGGATTAAATTTAATCTTCAATATAATGCTACGCTGATCACTGAACTTGTCTGATGCACCTCTGTTTTGTAGCAGCGTGGGTACAATGGTGCATGATAATTATCTATGATTGTATTCTAGGATGACTAATCAGATCTTACATCTTGCTTGTAAAAAAGTAAAACTAAGGGTTAATCCATGCTTCTTTTTTTACCTGATTGGACAGTTAAATATCAGTGGCTTGTATATTTTTGTGTAAGAAACAAAATAGCAGTCTGCAATGTTTTGTTTTGTTTTTTAATCTATCCATACATCCATCCATTATCTATACCGCTTTATCCGTCTGGGTCGCGGGGAAGCTGGAGCCAATCCCAGCATCTTCGGG
>JAQQZR010000033.1:19658655-19669534 GCA_030068235.1 Notoglanidium macrostoma
CCAACACAGACAAACAACCACACACGCTCGCATTCACACCTATGGGCAATTTAGAGTAGCCAGTTGACCTAATCTGAGGACCATGGAGTGGAAATGGACTGTGGACGGAAACCAGAGCACCCGGAGGAAACCCATGCATGCACGGGGAGAACATGCAAACTACGCACAGAAAGGCACACTGGGTGATCCGGGGAACGAACCCAGGACCTTCTTGCTGTGAGGCGACAGTTCTAACCACTGCACCAGCATGCCGCCTTTTTTAATCTAAACAATGCAATATTTCTTGTAGAATAGAAATAGCTAAACATTTAATGAGGCTAAATTATGGCAAACATCAAAAATTCAGTTATAAACAACATTTCATACACAACATATCAGTTCATGCACCAAAACTACATTGTAATCATGTTGTTCTGAAAGGCATAAATAATGGTGTTTAAGGTTAAATTCTGTTAAATGATATTTCTTAAGTATTGATCATTCAGTTAAATCAATGACTTCCTAGATTCAGTGCTACTGAAACCTTATTGTAATTGTACCTGGATCTGATCCTGTTGTGTTAAACAGGTAAAGAAGTAAAGGTGTGAGAAATTCTGTTGCACTGCAGTATTAACAGCTTTAAAACGTGCTCAGGACACATAAAAATAGATTTGAACTTTTGAATAAAAACTGAAAAAAAATCTTTTTAAAGACATAGATTCATTTTAACTTGACCAATTATTTTGTTGTAAAGGTGTCAATAGAAAATATTTGTGCTACAAGGACAGTATCTTAATTCTTTATAATTTATGTAAATATACTTGGATTTTAGGAGTTGGATTTATGACAGCACTGACAAGTAAGTCAACCTTTGCATGAACACAGACACTATATTTGGCCAAGTGAGATGCACCTGGGTCTTGTAATGCTAGCCCTGAAACTTTACTCTGTACACGCATCAATTATGGAGTGAGCCAAGAACAAGAATGTTCATTGACACTCTCTTATCAAAGAACCATCTTTCAAAAAAAAAATCCCTGGAACTAGTTCAGTTCAGCACTAGCATGATGCCAGTTTCTTCTTAATCTTGAAAGAGTGAGATTTATTAATGTATTTGTAATATACATTGAAAAAAATTGGCAGACCTCAACACGTCTTATATTCAAAAGATGTGCCGAAATTTAAATTGCTGCTTTATAGAAGTCCTCTGAACTGTTAATCTAGGGATTAGATTGACTTACTTATTTTCTCTGCTGACTGATGGTCATTGCTGGGTGGCCATGTACTGGGTGGCTTCTTTAACTGGGTAATAATCAGTAAATATTTTCCTGTAAAAGCCTCAGTAATTTCCAAACCAATGCACCCAGGTCTAAATTTGAGAATTCTTTAATATGATCTCAACCATTTTACTTGTCATTATACATGGTAGTGTATTGCATTGTGTTTCGGCATTAAAGGGCAAGTAGTAATCAGAGGTTACACTGAGATCTGAGTGCTACTAATCAATTATTAAAGCATCTTTTATTGGTTTGGTCATTATTCATAAGGTATAAATATGCCATGTGTACCCCTTCGACCTGTTGTAGAGGTTTGCTTTGGAGCTGTCTAATCAAGTTAATACAGACTTTTATCTACAATGATATGCTTTTTAATCTCCACCCAAAAAAAAGCTTGAATCCATCTATAGTCATTTATATGCATATTGTGTTTTGTTCACTCCTCGGAATTTAAGAGATAGTATAGTATAGGACAGAGCAGCATGATATTGACTGGTTCAGACACATCACATTACATATATTCCCTTTCATAGGTTGATTTGCATTTGTTTTTGGAAGGACTGTGGGCTGTGTTACACACTGGAAATGGCCAGAAGCCACATTACATGGGGTAACACAATCAAAGATTTTGAGATCAATAATCTCTTTTGCTGTCACTCTGCCATTAGAATGCAATAGCCCACAGGACAATGTTATAGTGACATTTAGTTCATTACACAATTCTATTTTACTGAGTAAGACTTGCTTTTATACTATGCTTAAGGCTTTGGTAAGTAAAAGAGCTATGCATAGAGTGCTATAGTTTTTCTTAAAATGTTGGCAGTGAAATTTGAAATGCTTTCCAAACCATCCAAAAAGCATATAACAAATAACTCTCATAACATTCTGTTCAAGTGAAACGTTTAATCTTTTTTTAGCTGCTTATAAGAATCATTTAGCTCAAAGGACCATAAGTGTGGAACATGAAAGTGCATCCTCATCGATTATAAAGCACAGGAAATAAAATGATGACCAGCAAACATTCTTCTTCATGGTCCATTAGAACTGAAAAACACATTTTGCCTCTGATAAGTGAAAATGAACATGGCTTTGCTCAAATGATTATGGATGTACTGTACATTAGCGGTAATGATTTCTCTAATGTACTAGTAAAGTTTTGCAGTGAGAAGATTGCTGGGCCCTTGAGTAAGAATTTTATCCCCTAACTGTTCAGCGATATGCTTGCTTTGTATCTGTAAGTCACTTAGAGTAAAAGCATCTACCAATTGATTATGAATGCCAAATTAATGTAAATCAATGAATGTTCATTAATACTATCAAGGCACTTAAAAAACTTCCATGTGATACATTCCTGCATATGATGTTTTCTTGCACAATTGAGTATGACTAAACAAGGGCAATCTGACTACTAAGAGTAAACAACCAACACAAAAATGTATTCATTCATCATGAGTCAAGGTTGATCTAGAGCCTCTCTGGAGAACATTGAGGCAGGAAAACACCCTGGATGGGACACCAGTCCATTACCAGTCACCATGCACACACACACATACACACACACACACACACACGCACACTCATTCACACCTAGAGGCAATTTAGTGTAGCCAATTCACCAACCAACTTATTTTTGAGAGATGGGAGGAAACCACAGAGTCCGGAGGAAACTCCCATGAACACAGAGAGAACATATGACACTGTGCTCAATAACCCAAGCTCAAGAACGGTGAGATGACAACACTACCCACCAACATACCACCCACAACCCATATATTTTCCAGTAAAATGAATAGAATTCTCTCAGAGCATGAAAGTAGTTTCAAAAAGGTTTTAGAATAAACTACTATTGACTTTGAGTACACCAAGAAGGTCTATACTGCACAAGATTTTGTCTTCACAGCTCTCTCTCAACAAGTGGTTTATTTGATGAACTGGTTGTATGTCTCTCAAAGCGTAGGCTGTCTCTGTACAATCCCACTGATTCTGTGAGTAGCACTGATTAGAGTATGCCTACATGCAGCATGCAGTAGTGTAAAACAGAGCAGTGATTACTGCACCCCACCAACTATAAGCTGCCATACAAGCTCAATGATAATTACACCCCAGCCATGATCTGCCTATCCTCCTTCACTGAGCATGAGCCTCAGCTCCCATTATCTCAGTCAGTCTCTGCAAAATCAGCTGTTGACTAAAACATGGCCACTCTGCATATTATAAACCTCATTTGGAGTTAGAGAAATAAGCAATGTTTGATTCTACCAAGTTAAAGACAGCTGTTTGTTTATAGTGGTTAAATTCAGACATCTGTTCTAGATTAAACACTACAGCTCTAATTTACTGAAGAGTTTTATGCGTAAAACATGTGAAAACACTAACAAAAAAAAGCCCAAGCTGGTTTAGTAATATTGTCCATCAATGGCAAATTATCATTTTTTGCTTTTGTTGTCTCAGTGACTGTACAGTGCCTCCAAAATGTATTCAGCCTCCAATTATTACTTCTCTTTTTGCTGTATTGCAACATCATATTTAAGCATATCAGAATGGTGACTGTCTCTAGAAATAAAATTAGCTATGTAGATGTCCTTAGAATTATTTGAAAATAAAAAATATGTAAAAACTATTTAATTGATATGTAGTCACTCAGAGAGAGTGAATTGAATTTTGCAGCAATTACAGACTTGATTTGTCTCAGATGTGTAAATTTCTCCAACTCCAAATTAGATGAAGAATGTTATTGGACAGCATTTTCAGGTCATCCTTTTTATTAGGAGTTAAATCTGGTCTTTGACTCAGCCCTTCCAAAACACAAACCTTCTTGTTTTTCAAACCATTCCTTTGTAGTATTTGCCCTGTACTTTGATTCATTGTCCTCTTGCAAGAAACAGATATTTGGTTGACTTTCTTCCACTTTGTTATAATGGATTTCACACTGATCCTAAAAATGGTTTAAGCTTTGTTAATGTTTATTAACCTTTTCCGTCTCTTTTTCCCTAAAACCTTCATCTTCATTTTATCTGTGAATCCTCCCAGTCCCAGAGTCAGAGATATTTATTATGCAAGCATACACTTGGATACATGTGAATTTAAAATTAATGCAGGTGTACCCTGTTTAACATATTTAGTGTGAGCACCTGATGATTAAATACTTGTCCATTGGTAAATGCTTATCAATTGTAATTAGCAAATGTAATTTCTAGCCATTTTATGTTTTAAATAATTACATTGTTTTCTTAAAAACCCACTGCCATTAATCCGCAGAATTATGTATATGTGTCTAAAGGTCACTTTACTCTTCCAGGAATTCTTTCAACTTGACACAACTATACAGAACAAACAGCATACGTAAAAAACACAAACAATTTACTGTATCAGAGTGCACATGCAAACTAGTACACATCATTTGCTTTCTGTATATAGTAATATAGTACACACCAGTAATTAATTACACATTTATTAACAATAAACTGGGTTATTTTCCTTATCTTTAACAAGCACTGCTTAAGAATTGTAACAGTCAGTGTTTGAATTAAATCAAAAGCATTACTTTCTGTTTAATTTGGAAATTGAATTTCCACTGTATGTACTGTATGTGAAAGCTTGATGGGCTAAAGGGAGTGGCCCATTTCTAGCAATGAACAATCACAAGTCACAGCTGATCTGACTCAAATAGAAGGCAATTAGGCTAAATCAAATTCGCTGTTAGCCATAATTTAATAGAGTCCATAACAGCCAAGTCAGCTGAGTGGGTCAGCAGTTACCAAGTGTGATATTTCAATTCCTGGAACTAGCAACATAGGGGTACTGGAAAATATGGATTCTGGGTTCTTTTCTGAGCTAAATTCCCCACAGATGTTCCCAATGGATTAAAGGTCATTATCCAGGATTACAGTATGTAACAATAACCCACTATGGTCTGTAAATGCGGACTTCATAAAATCTTTCTGGCTAGTGAAGCATGTAAAAAAATGTAAAAGTAGGCTTTACCCATAAAATTACTCTTTCAGCTTATTCTGTGATAAAGCATAATGTTAGTTCATATGGCTGTAATAAAAACACAGCACAAATTATATGGTCCCATGGGCCAGTTCACAAGAAGCATCTGAGTACTGGTCAGTATCTTTTAATAGAGATGGTACCAATCCAATACCCATTATCA
The DNA here is from genome assembly GCA_030068235.1 of Notoglanidium macrostoma. Taxonomy (NCBI): domain Eukaryota; kingdom Metazoa; phylum Chordata; class Actinopteri; order Siluriformes; family Auchenoglanididae; genus Notoglanidium; species Notoglanidium macrostoma. Next base: position 19,664,068 of record JAQQZR010000033.1, read on the forward strand.
GTATTAAGCCAATACCATCAAAAGTATGAAATAACACATCTGGAATTATGTGGTTTACAAAACAAAAGTGTTTAAAAAAACAAATATGTTTCATATTTTAGATTCTTCTAAAAGTAGTCAGTGTTTACCTTGACGACAGCTTTGCACACCATTGCCATTATCTTAACCAGCTTCATGAGGTCGTCACCTGGAATGTTTTTCAATTAACAGTGTGCCTTATCAAAAGTTCATTAGTGGAATTTGTTGCCTTCTTAATATGTTTGAGATCATCAGTTGTGTTGTGTTGACGTAGTGTTGATGTACAGTAAATAGTCCTATTCGACAACTGTAGTAATCCATATTATGTCAAGAACCACTCAACTAAGTAAAGACGAACAACATCCATCATTACTTTAAGACAAAGTGTCTTTCAAGTAATAAAAATAAAGAAAAAACACTGAATTAAAGGGAGTGTCCAAACTTTTGGCTGGTACTGTATATTACACATGCACAGGCTTGGAGAGTAATGGAATACATGGAACGGTGTTACATAATTAGGATACAAAAAAGGGGCAACTGTATTTTGTTATAATTACAGAAATAAAACCTGTAATCAGATTACATATACATTTAGTAAAAACAGGATTATTTACAGGATTAAAATATTAAAATGCATAAGGACTGCAAGGACTAATAAAAAAATCAATAAAAGTAATAAAAATAATTGACAATAATTTCATTATTAGTTGAACTACATTATGAAGCACACTGCGCACGCGCTATTCCAGTTCATTAAAACACATTTGAGTGAAATGGTGAAGCAGAAACATCAGTAGGACTTTCTGTACGGTATGAAACTCTTTACAGTACACTATTCTGCTGGCCTCATGACATAACTTGTGTTTTAAAGTGAATAATATTATAATATTTTTAGGGAAATGTAAGAAGAAGTGTGATATTCCTGCTTAAATTGTCCAGAACCGCCTTGTTTTGTTAAGCAGCAACTAATGAAGCTATTTGAATCAATTAGCTTAAAAAAGTAAACAGTTAAATTTGTATATTTTTCTGACTTTGCTTTCGGTTCACAAGTCGATCCCAAAAACAGTCGATTCACTAATCTTAGGCATTGAAAACTAAAAATCAAATTCAAATCTTTGGAGTCAATTCCACACACTGAAAATGATTCGCCTCACGAAACAACAAGCAAAATTAACTTAGCATCTGAGAGTTTCAGTGAGCAAAACAGGTAGCGGATGCTTTTTTCATCATTATTTTGAATTTGTCTGTTCGAAATTTGAACAAATCATGGCTTGAAATACACACACAGCTGCAAAAGTGTGGTAAGTGATTAAAAAAGTGATCAGCAGTAAACGATGTAGACTACATACCGTCACCTTGAGTTAGTCTGAGGGTTTATTCAGTACCATTCATATATAATGACTGTGCTGAATGAATATCAACATTCATTGGATCTATATGAGCTCTTGATAATATTCTCATGCTGTGACAGATTATCTGATAAATGTTACCAATGTTGTAAGTAGTGAACTAATATTTAATTAAGCCTAGTTAAGGAAATGTTCTGATTAAAATGCTGCAAATAAATATTTTTAAATTAATATCTTTTGTATATAATTTTTTTTAAATAACACTAATTAAGGAAAGATTATTCAATTAACACCCTAAAATAATTAAATTAAAAAATATATTAAAAAAGAATCATAATAATCAGTAGTTGCAGCCCTAAATAAGAAGGATGTACTACCATGCACATATGCACACAACACTTCACAAGTCTCACATCACCACTCTGGTCTCGAGTGAAATCAGAGCTAATCTTACAGTCACCAATTCATTATCATGGCCTCCAGTGAAAAAATGCATTCACTGGGTGGAAATGTCACCATTATTTTGTCTTTAAATGAGAAAAGGGGAACAATATCACAGTTCAATGCAAGTTTTGCCTTCCAGCTGAGAAAATGCTTCATCATCCACACATTTGGTATTGAGGTAATCCAAAAGTAATGGAAAGTAATCAGTTACATTCATTCTGTGGTAATTAGATTAGATTAGATTTAAAGAAACCTTCCCAACCCTGCACATGCATGATGCATGCAATATCAGTTGCATTAAAGGATTCATAACCTATTCCTATATCTCGGATATCTCTTTCTCTCTTATGCTGTGTACTGGTGAATAAGTATCCTACAGACAAGAAACCACAGACCTCTGGTCAATACAGTCTGGTGTGCATGAAGACAGAGTGCAAGAGTCCCTAGTGGGACAGTCAGTGCAGACAGCTCATTGATTGGGCATGATCCTTCATACACAAATGAAACCAGACATGATACAGTCTAAGTAAGAAGTGCTATTTTACCCATAAATCGTATTGCACTTTAGTATTAACAAACTGAGTTTGTATAATAGAATATGAGAATGCATAATTGATAAATAAATAATTTAAAATACTACTTGTCTGTGTTATGGCAGACCATGAATGCATGACATCTGCATTATGTGAGATTCAGTAAAAGAGTTCCAAAATCATCTTTATAATGAAGCCTTTCTGTAACTGAACTGCTAATATAGTTTTGATGCATTCTATAGTTTCCTGTCTTATTTTTCTGTAATTTCTCTTACACTTAGGACCTAAATGGATGTGTGGTGTTTTCTGTAGCTTCATACATACAGTGTCTGAGGTTTGATCCTGAGCTCAGGTTACTGTCTGTATGGGGTTTTTCATGTTCTCCCAGGGTCCACATGGGTTTTCTTCAGGTAATGTTATGCTCCCACATTCCAAAAACACAACATACCAGTAGATGTATAGGTTATACTCAATTTAGCAAATAAATGCTGTGGAGCTCTGTGTATTGTGCAGTGCTAGCAAAAAGAAAACTTCCCTTGGTCCCATTTCAATTATTGTTTTGGTTGTGGGAAATACTATTACAAATTTCATTTTTGTATGTCAACCACATGAACCAAAACACAATGAAATTTTCTGGACCGTTCCTGTGTCTGTTATCATTAAATTGTTCCATTAGAGGAACCCTGTTAATTGTTGACACTGTGAAATAGAAACCACCAACGATTCTTTTGTTAACAGCTATTCTTTATCAGAATAAGAACTTCCCTGTGGACACCACAGGCTTAGACACTCCACAGTATATACAGTACATACACACACACATACACGCAGGTCTAGTGAGGTGTTCCTGGTATGAAGTGGATATCACCTATCAAAAGTGGTCCAAGAAAGGCACCCAAGGGTTATGGGCACCCAAGGCTCACTGTTGTGCATGGTGAGTGAAGGGGAGACAATTTGGTCTGATTCCACATAAAAGCTACTGTTGCATAAATTGCTGATAAAATTAATGCTGGCTATGATAGAAAGGTGTCAGAACACATAAAGCATCACAGCTATGGGCCTGCATAGCCACAGACCTGTCAGAGTGACCATGTTGACCCTTGTTCACTGCCAAAAGCATCTACAATGTGCACCTGAGCATCAGAACTGGACCATGGAACAATGGAAGATGGTGGCTTTGTCTGATAAAGCATTTTTCTTTTTTCATCATGTGGATGGCCGGGTGCGTGTGCGTCACTTAAATGGGGAACGTTCTGCTGGGAAACCTTGGGTCCTAGTTTTAATATGTTTGTTACTTTGACACCTACAGTTGTAGTCAAAACTTTACATACAATCATCATGGACATGAATGTCATGGCAATATTGGGATTTCAATTATTTCTTTGAATTTCAATGATTTCTTTGTTCTTTTTCTGGGGAAGAATTATTGTACAACATACATCTTTAATAGAAAAAAAAATTATTTGATGCACAATTTATTTAGGGTTTTCTGAAATCAACACACTGTCAAAAATATACATACACTCACTCATGGGGAATGTGGAAATTTCCAAAATGTCTTTTAACTTGCCAAGTCCCCCTAACTTCCTGTTAGAGATCATGATTAATTACAGCTGGTAGCTTCTCTGTGCACAACATAAAAAGGTTATATGTAAATGTTAATGCAAGAAGAAGCAACTTTGCAAAGGTTTGGAAGAAGACCCAAACTTTCACTCTCAGCTGAGGAGAAATTGGTTCAGATTTCCTGTAGCAGCCCAGAAACCATCAAGGCAAAGGCCTATCATGAAATAGAATCTGTTGAAACACTATCTACAGTCAGGCAGGTTTTATACCGCAGTGGACTGAGAGACCACCATTTAAGAAAGAAGCCCCTGCTTCAAAATCAGCACCTTCTAAATGAAGTAAAGTTTGCAGCATGACCACATGGACAAAGACAATTCTTCTGGAGGAAAGTTTTATGGTCAGATGATACAAAGATTGAGTTGTTTGGTACCAATGATTAGAGGTACAGAGGAGCACTGTACCAACTGTTAAGCATGATAATGGTAGCATCATGCTCTGGGGCTCATTTGCTGCATAGCACAAAGTAGATGGAATAATGAAGAACCTCAGAATTCATCAGAATAACCTCAAACCATCAACTAGACAGTTGATGACAATTGGGGGTTCCAGCAGGAAAATGACCCCAAACACACATCAAAGCCAGTGGAAGATTGGATAAAGCAGGTTAACATTAAGCTTAAAACAAGTCCTGACCCCAACCCTATCAAAAAATGTGGACTGTGGGCTTAAAAGTTGGGTCTCTGCCATGAAACACAAATTTAATTAAAATCTGCCAAGATGAGTGGTCAAATATGCAGAATAGAATTCTACCAGAAGCTTGTTGATGGCTACCAAAAGCATCTGGTCAAGGTGAAACTTGCTAAGGGGCATTTAACCAGAATACATTAAAACTTGTGCACCAAATTCTTGGTTTTTTTTCTAGTTAAGATATACATTGCACAATCATTCTTCCCCAGAAAAAAAACAGTTCAAAGAAATAATTGAAAGCCTGATATTGCCATGATAGTCAGGTCCATGATAACTGTATACATAGTTCTGACTGCAGTTTTACCACCTACCAATCCTTGTTGCAGACCAAGTACCACCCCTTATGGCAACAGTATTCCTTAATGGCAGTGGCCTCTTTGAGCAGGATAATGCTCCATGCCACACTGCAAAAAAATTACAGGAATGGTTTGAGGAACATGACAAAGAGTTCAATGTCCTTGGCCTCCAATTTCCTAGATCTGAATCCGATCAAGCATCTGTGAGATGTGTTGGAGTACAAGTCCATCCATGGAAGCCCCACAACTTACATGACTTAAAGGATCTGCTGCCAACACTTTGGGGCCAGATACAACAGCACACCTTCAGAGGTCTTGTGGAGTCCATGCCTCAATGGGTCAGAGCATCTACACAATATGAGGCAGGTGGTTTCAACCTAATGGCTGATCGGTGTGTGTATAAGAGTATTTGTATGTATGTATGTATGTATGTATGTATGGATAAGATAAGATAAGATAAGATAAGATAAGATAAGATAAGATAAGATAAGATAAGATAAGATAAGATAAGATAAGA
>JAQQZR010000033.1:19676093-19691034 GCA_030068235.1 Notoglanidium macrostoma
GATAGATAGATAGATAGATAGATAGATAGATAGATAGATAGATAGATAGATAGATAGATAGATAGATAGATTGATTTAGACTGGACCAAAGCATGATACAAAGTCTTTTGTCTTGTAGTCTTTGCTTTACTTTGCTTCCATCTAGGGGTCAGAAATGATTCACACACATAGACAGCAGTTTTAATAAAAGAGCCTCAGTACCAGATGCACTCTGTAATAAAAAATAATGTACACCGTATCCTTGTGGATTGTGTTCACAAAATTGTCTATAAGAACAGTCTAATGCATAGTTTCAGTGAAACCAAAAGTGTGTTTTTTTGGCTGGTGTTCAGAGCCATACTCTCTTCCAAAAATGACCAGATATATACCTCAAAGCATATATACACATTATACTGTACATGTCTTTACTGTGTACATGTCTATATTCTATATACATCATAATGTTCATATGTATACAACATACACATGTAAAATCATGTTTTAATACCGGACTACACTGACAGTGAAGTGATGTTGCTTTTTTCTTGTATTAATATGAAGGTTCCCTGAGATTTTGAATGAATACTCATGAGTAATCATGATAAACTTTGAATACAAATCACACTGATTGCTTGGTGACTCCAGTATTTTTGTGACCCACAGAATGCCTGAATCCCTTGCACTGCCCAAATGCAATCAGATTGCTTATTTGGGGAAGAAGAGTGGTTCACTGAGCTACCAAAAATAAAATGATGTCCCTCCGCAATGGAACACTTGGAAACAGGTTTTTTTTTTAATAATTAGAGGGGATTTTTTTAAGCAACAAGCATAATTGTGTGGTACTGATCATGAAGCAGTCTATGCACTGTTGTCCACATATATTGTGAGGAGTGGTACCAGTTTGAATCCAAACAGCTTGTTTTCAAGAGGAAACCACATCAGATCTTTGCAGAATTGGAAGCAGGTGTAGATGAGACTACTGCGCTGTAGTCAAGCCCACCAGTCGAGCACTTTCGTCCCACAGTCTCTGTGCCATCTCATCATCTTTAGATTCTGGAGAAGGCTCCTTCTCAGCACAGTCACTGTAATGCAAACATGCACACACATGAACACTGAACAACTAAATCATTTTAATTATCTAGGACTTCCATAACATTCCTCCTGCCAAAACATTCTGAATGCTTCAATCATTGCAAGATTTCATTCAAAGAGGAGATCAAAAGAAAACAGTCATTTTAATTCATGCTACTGTTCCATTTTCCAGGATAGGTTCATTTTAACTCAGCTCTTTGCAAAACTAACAGATGAAGCCTCAGACAGTGTCTTGTTGCTGACCTGCTGCTTTTTTTTTACTATATAAATAAATCTTCAGAAAGAATCATGTGCCTTCTCACAGAATCCACAAACACACAATTTTTCAAAATTCTCTCCATAACGGAACTGTCCCAAAGTTGGAAGTTATACTGACTTATAGAGGGAGTCATCAATTCTGGAGAAAGATATTTGAACTCACCAGCAAAACAAATACACACCTTCCTTCAGTGCTCCTTCTGAAGCTCCACCCCCTAAATTCACAGATGTGCATTGCCAAGGCAATGACACTAACAATGACACCCCTATCTGCCCTACCCCTCCCCTTCCCCTATCCTGTGCATGAGCCCAAACTCACCCTGCTGCTGATTGGCTGGAATAGTGTTGTGTGGCTCAATCTGAGTCATTCTGTTTTTTTTCCCATTTACAGAGCCAGGGCTTTGTATAAACACCGGAATTTTTTCAGCGCACACAAAGAACGGACAGCTAGGATACTGTGAGGAAATATTCGTTGAATTTGACAAAAAGTATATTAGAAGTTTTATTAGATTAGAAGTAATGACCTTCAATATTCACCTTTAATATTGATAAAAATGATGCTATTATATGAGGGCCTATTTGTGCCACTCAATAAGCAATTCTTCAACAGATAAGCAATCAACAAATCAATAAACCAATTGGAAAAATAGATAAATCTTTAGAGAAATGAATCAACAAAACAAAGCCATAAACCTCTAAAGTTACTGGATGTTGTGGATATTGCCAAGACTATATGGCATTACAAAATAGTTGTACATCCAATACGTAGTTCTATAAGCTGTCTTCAACTCATCTCCTTCACAAATTCTTATCAGGGTATAAGCACTTCTGAGGTCAGGGTTTGTGAGGACAGCATCAAATTGTTCTAAGGCTGATGAAACAAGGGTGGATACTGATAGTTGACAGTAATCTGATTGAGGCCAGAGTAATCAATAAAGGGATGCAGACCCCCTCCCTTTTTTGGCAGGAATTGATGTGAAGAGTCAAATATAACCTTTGGCAAGGGCCCCAGAGTATGTACTATTCCATTCTTTTCTCAGTTGGGACTAAAGGATTATTGTGGAACCTAGCTGGGATGTGTTGGAGACAATTGCTCAATCATGAGGTGTGTGGGCAGAGCACAGGCTTTATTACTTGTAATTCAGAGCCCAGAAACAGCTGCAGTAAACATGCAGTAAAGGCCTAGCAAAGCATCATAAGGGAGCAAACACAGCATTTGGTGATGTCTTTTGGTTTCAGACTTTGGGAGGTCATTGACCACAAAGGATTTGCATCCAAGTATTAAAAATGATGCTTATATTTAATTTATATTATTAATTTATATTTATGTTAGTTTATCCAATTACATTTGAGCCAGTGAAAATGGAGGGACTATGTATAAATGGTTGTAATTCCTTAATGGTTTATGCAATATTTTTGTTAAACCCCTTTAATTAAAGCAGAATTTCTACACTTCAATGACACCTTGATGGCTTTATTTGAAATACATTGTGGTGGTATACAGAGGCAGAAATATGAAAAATGTGTCACTGTACACATACTTATGGACCTAACTGTAGATCACTATGGACTGATTCACAGTGGGGCTCTCTATAGAGTTTGTTGGAATGGTAACTATAGGACTAGACACATAGGGCTCATGGCAATGTGGAGACCAGGTGGTCAGTTCTTGTTATGATTATGAACTTTTAGGGTTGTGATGATGAAGCCATGGCAACAATAGCACCATAGGGAATTTTGGCTGTGCTGTGAGGAAGAGATGGATTAGTTCATTGTCAAGAGCCCTGGTCCTGATTCTGAGCTTTGCTACTTTGTTCTTATCAGACTTAATGTCTTGTGATGGAAAAGTCACCAGGAAACCTTGTAATTTAAACAGGTCTTTAACATACCTGTCAGGTTGAAGAATATCTAATCAGTTGGGAGTGACTGGTGTTATGGGAGCAAGACCAAGAATGAGGTCCCCTAGCTTGGCATGAAGGAGAGAGATTTGCTGCTGTTGTTCACCTACTGTATGTCCTTAAGCAGTGAGGGCTTGATACAGCTCTCTGAGTCCTGCTGTGTCTATTTTAGTGGTAAAGTATTCAGTCATGGTTGGTGAGCAGAGGAAAACAGATGCAGTTTAAACTTTTGTTAAAACCATCCATGGAGCTAGACAATTTATGAAATAAAGGACAGGAAGAAATTCATGCATCGGTGAACAGATATAAACTAGGACAAGCAGAGTGGATAAATTGGAAATAAACAGAAGTCAAACCAAGTAGACTAAGCAGGAATGCAAACAGCACAGAATCATCAGAGCAAAATGCTGGCTCTGAATGACTGAATGAAATAACACAATTCATTCTTTAAAGTGTGCTATCAACATTATCAATTCATCCACTGTGCCAGAAGACAGGACTCAAGCTGCAACCAATCATTTAACAAATTGTTACAAAGAAGTTGTTGTTGGCCAAGGCTTCCCGATGTTGCCACAATAGTGACTAACTATTGATCCCTGAACCAAAATTCTTCAGAAAAGCAGATTTATGTTTACATTACAAACCATCATAACATTACATTTGTATACTATCATAATTACCTGAAATAGCATCCAGACCTGTCCTCCAGGCCTTCTGTCACAGCACAGTAGATGGATGTCTGTGCTCCCTGCCAGGGCGTCTTCATCAGCAGGAGGGAAAAGAGTGAGAGTACAGAACCTAGCAGGGGGTACTGAGACTTCACATGGCGGCCCAGCTCGGTATGGATCACTCCAGGATGCAAGCTGTAGGAAGTCACCCCAGTACCTTTGAAACCCACAATGATGAAATGAAATATGTTGATACTGTATGTGTGTTCACCATAGAATAATAGGGACACAGTATTATCTACACCTGCACTTAGTTAGAGCTTAGATCATAAATGCTTACTATGTATATTTGAAATATAAAATTTCTAGTAACCATAGACAAACTATGATTAATACAAAAATGACAGTGGTAACCACATGATTAGCTCAGTTACATTTTACCTTTCATCCGCTGAGCAAGTTCTCGGGAGAAGAGCACATTGGCCAGCTTGCTCTGTCTATAGCAATCCAGAGAGTTATATGGCCTCTTGTCAAAAAATAGGTCATCAATATGAATCTTTCCTACACAAAAACATTCACATAAGATAACATAATTAATCCATCAGGGTAAATTCTCCCTGTGCAGTAAGAGATTTATGGAATTATCATCTCTTTTATTAAGACCATCTGACCTAGAAACAGATTTGTCAAGAATCTTGATCTCCCTGAGCTTTAATTAAAAAGAGATTACCACCAGCATGTGCAATACTGGATACATTCACCACACGACTTGGGGCAGAGCTCTTGAGAATTCCCAACAAAAGATTGGTAAGCAAGAAATGACCCAGGTGATTGACAGCTAGCTGTGTCTCAAAGCCATCTTCTGTGATCCACTTGGGGCACATCATTACACCTGTTATAGAAAACACCTCTTTACAGATTTTCAGAGTATCTCTTGTACTAAACACCTTATAGTCAACCGATAAAATGTTAAGGCAATTGAACTTGAGATAGAAACTTTATACCACCCATACAGGTGTATAAATAAAGTTAAATGAATTTAATGTGCTATTATTTCACAATGACCTGTATGACTGAAATGATCAACCCAGCAATCACCCGAAACTTTTGTGTTCATAAAAATGTTAATTGTTAATATTATGTCTAAAAAATATTTTGTACCCAAACCTGGCCTGGAAACTTTACAGCCTTTTGGTTTGACTTGTGTTTCTCACAGTTTTGAATGAAATCTCTGATGATAGTTTTATAGTTCTATTGTTACGGCTTCCCTTAAAAAGATGACTAGTCAGGACTTTCCTGCATTGTTGATGAGAATATCCAGTCGTTCCTCAGTGGCTAAGAATTCTTTGGCAAATTCATGAATGGAATAAAGGGAGGCTAGATTCAGGTGTCTGGTGACCACATTCCCATTTCCTGTGGCTCGCCGAATCTCTTGCGCAGCTGTGTCAGCCCGGGTCATATCCCGACAGGCCATCACCACCCGAGCCCCTTGAATATACACACCACTAATAGCACATAGGAGCATGATAACATTGCATGGTAGCAACTGTAATAGTTCTAAATGATGTCTCATACCTCGGCAAGCCATATCTTGTGCTGTTTCCTTGCCAATGCCAGTGTTGGCTCCAGTAATCAATACTGTTTTTCCATCCAGGCGAGCTTGGCCTGTGCATGTGCCACCAGCAATCCATTTCCGCACCAACAAAATGCCTGCAGGAGAAACAGCCTATGTAGTTCCAAACATCCTGTATTATTTGACTTGTTAAAGAACTAGTACAATGTTTTTATAATATAATATTGTATTAGAACTTATCAAACCTACACCTTAATTTCAGTTTGAAGCAATGATTAATTTAGGCCTATAACAGGACTATAACAGAGTGAGAAATTACTTTTAATTAATAGAAATTATGTTTACTCTCTCTCTCTTCTGCCACACTGCCCTCCTGTTCTAGTCTGCACTGCATCTCAAACATTTTTGTTTGATAATTTTATTAATTATATTTACATTTTTTTTTCTATTATTATTATTACATTTATGTCATTTGGCAGACACCCTTATCCAGAGCGACTTACATATGTCTCATTTATACAACTGAGCAGCTGAGGGTTAAGGCCCTTGCTCAAGGGCCAATCAGCGGTATCTTGACAGTGCTGGGATTTGAACTCATGACCTTCCAAAGACTGGTCCAACATCTTAACCACTAAGCTACCACTGCCATTATTATTATTATTATTATTATTATTATTATTATTATTATTATTATTATTATTATTATTATTATTATTATTATTATTCGCTGCTGCAAAACCCATTACAGCATGGAATCTAAGAATCTCATAATTCTTGTGCCTATTATGAATCTGAATTATGAATTATAAATTAAGAATCCTTGTGCATATGACAAAGTTCTTGAAAGTTTTTGAATAAATAGGCTGGTAGATAGCCCTAAATAACAATTATTACAACCAATGTGTGAGTATAAATATTTACCGATCCTTCACTGCTCCACAATCCTCACTTTGAACTTTAACACATACAAACCTGTACGTTGAACTGTGTATGTACCTTTATAAATAAATTTCTCATTTGCACAAATTTCGTATTTAAAAAATACACATTAGCAATTTGGTTATCACTTGTGCCTTTAGGTTTTGCTCCAGTCTGATGTTGTTTCTCTTTGACCGTTATGCTGTACTCGTAGTCATACTATACTCTCTCTCTAAAGTAATTCTGCAAGTTTTGCATTAATTTAAAAGTTGTGACTACCTCCGAATCCCGTAGCCTACTATTCGCCTGTTATATGGAACGCTGTAACTCACAGGTTCCCAACCCTGATCCTGGAGTACCCCTGTCTTGTACACTTTAGTGTTTTCCCTGATCTTTCAGATCAAGTTCAACTGAGGAAGGGCTGTTACATTAGCTGATTATATAAATTCTACATGGAAATGTGCAGGATAGGGACAAGGCTACCTACTCCAGCACCAGGGTTGGGATTCTGTTTTGTAGCATCGAGTAGCCTATTATTTGCTTAGTAAATACATGTAGCTTAAATTCTATACGGACAACTTTATTCTCTGGTTAATGGCACGGTGTTCACTACAAGGCGTGATTTAAAGAGCACAGAGAAGCGCGCGTGACTTACCGGCGGCTGTGAGCACGAGCACTGCGCCACACTGCGCGTATAAACACGACGGAACTCGGTCCCACATATCAGGCAAACTGACAACCTGGTTCCCCGTTGACTGACTTCTGAGAATGATATGCTCTCTTCTTCACCGAGGCTCTGCGGCTCTGAACACACAGGCTACGAATAGGGGCGGCTGAGTTTAGCGCATTAAGCTGCACGTACGAGCTCGTGGCTTAAACCACATGGGAAAGCCACTGCTGACAAAGTGTTCACTACAAACCACATCCTGCTGGAAAAACGGGGCCCACAGTAAAAATAGACTGAGCTGCATAAATATCTCAGAGTGGAAATAAACGGAAGAAATTCTATAGCCTATTTTTTCTGACAAATGTTCATTTAGACTGTTCATAATCTTACATAAGATTGTATTAGACTATACGCACACCCAGTTATCATATTATATAAAGCGCAGGCGGATTATACCGGAGTAATCTATCCTACAGCACAAAAGTCTTCTTCATGCCAAGATCCATTAACTGAATGTTATTCCAAAACTTAATGTGTGCACTTAACATGCAGTATAAATTCAGTGCAGTAGTATAGAAAACATAAAAAATAACTTTTTTTATTCCTACATAATACCATACTGAAGTACAACTCGGCACTGCCTGTATAGCAGCAGGCCACATGTTCCCTGGTGTTAGAGTACTCCCTGCCCTAATGTTTTACCTGCACCATATTCGCCCGATTCAACTAATCAGCTAATTAATAGCCGTTCCTGAGCGGAAGTGAGTGTCAGAGTTGGGCAAACGCACAGGGGGTTCTCCAGGAGTTGGGAATCTGTTCAGTAGGCTATAGTAAAAAGTTCCCATCAGTGTATCACAATGGAGCCAAAATGCAAGGCAACCTATTTGATCCAAAGCGCGTAGGCAAGCTAAGGAGCCTCTAAAGTCCTGAAAGGTGATATTTTTTATCTTGTGCGAACACGATAATAACGTGCACACAATATAAATAATCTTTGCGCACAAGATAAAGATATCACATTTCGGGACAATGGATTTGTACATAGGATATCTGATCACAATATATGGCAGGGCTCTCAAGTTTTGAAGACAGGCAAGAGTGACATTACAACTAATCAACCCCCCCCCCCCATCACCACCACCACCACCTACACCACCACCCCCGTCCCATCAAATCCCGTACCGTCCCTTGTCAAGGGGTCAAAGGGGCGCAGGAATGGGGGTGTTTCATTAATAATATTTTTATTAATGTCGTTGTTGTTGTTGTTATTAATTGCTCAGACTTGTGGAAGAAAAGTTTTGACACATGGCACTGACAATTCAACCAAATACAAAGTATTTACAAAGTATTTATTCAATTTGTGTGTGTGTGTGTGTGTGTGAGTGTGTGAGTGTGTGTGTGTGTGAGAGAGAGAGAGAGAGAGAGAGAGAGAGAGAGATTGATTATGACTGATGTTTTTTATTGTAGGTGTTTGTTGCCTTTTTGGACTCTTTTATCATTTTTGGTGTAGGCTCCCATTTAAATCAGTTTGGCTCAAGCCCACCATTTTCAGGGTCATTATTGAGGACAATGTCCCGTCTAGAGCCAAGCTGTTTCGTGTTGCGGTTTTGTTCAAACCGACCATTGAAAAAACGCTCTCGGCATCAGCATTGGAATGTGGGAGCACTAAAACCAAGGCTGAATTTTTGATACCCTCCCAAATTGGTTCAAGCCGTAGCAGAATCACGCGAACAATTCCAGGATAACTATGCTTTTTTCATTGGTTGTTGTGTTGCATTTTACCCAGATACAAAACTGCTATTTTCTGATTGGCTATTGTGTAGGCCCCTTTTTTTTTTTGATTGGCTGGTAAGTGACAGGTTCGACTGAACTCCAGCGGAGACGCGCTTGTTTCATAGTGAGGCGCTACTGTGCCGCGGCCAAAGAAATATTGGGTGCTGCGGCATATTAGCCTTCAAATTGATTTTCCGCGTGAGAAATATAATGTGTGGCGGGAGTGCGTGACAAAAGAGCGAAAAGAGTGACTGTCACGCTCAATGCTTGACACTTGAGAGCCCTGATATGGTCTTATTTATTGGTGTTTGTTTTTACAGGAATCTCACAGATGAACTTCACGGTTTGCCACTTCAGCAGATTGAAACTGCGACTTTACAGTTCATAACCTCGCTCTTGCACCAACTTCTGTAAGTGAGTTTACTGTAGCAATGTGGCCAATGTAACTGGCCTGTGCGCGCGCCCTATGACTGTGGAGATTAAAAAGGCGTTATCTTTTCTGTGTTATTTTTTAATGAGATGACCGTGGCACAGAGGCATAAAACGCTTATTATTTATTATTCATCCATGCCAGACAGTTTTCTGATTATGATTCTGTTTGAGACATACTGTCCATATATACAGCGAGCATACATCTGTAGCCTATATACGGTCTATTGGCCTGAAGGACGGCATGCATGCATCTCTCCCAACCCGACCGCGTCCTTGCTGGAGCCATGCTCCTGAGTGTGCGCCACTTTAAAGCCGGGATACCTTTCTGTTAAAGTCACGACGACGGATTGGCTGACAGTGTTCTGACCATAACTTCACACACTACAGAAAATCCTGAATCACTCGATTGTGTGTTGATGAGCTCACTTGTTGGTGTGACATGTAAAAAAAAAGCCTTCTATAGCCTATAAAATACCACATTGTTTATTTGTGGAGGTATGTTGGTCTAATTAAACGAGACCAAGTACAGTCCACAGATCAGTGCGACTATATCAGGAGAATTATACAGACCAATCTATAATATTTGTATTACACTTTGACTATTGGTGGTCTATTTTTTACGTGCAAGCCTCCTTTGTTCCATAAACTAATGTGCCTTTCTGTAAGAACACAGCCAATCAGCATGGAGTGCTGAAGCAGGATGTGACGTAGCAAAGACGCCACCGTCGGTCGGTGTTGCTGAAAACGGAAAACCATCACGACGTCTCGTCGGTGACGTGCCGGCCATGCTTGTTTGTTCTAGTTTATCGTAAACAGGTTGCTTCGCAAACCCGTTTTTAAAGGTGAGTGTTATCCATGATGCATTGAACGTATTCTTTGTAATGAAGGAGGGAGGGTGGCGCGCGTGCGCGCTCGTTATGAATTCGCAGTTCACCAGTCTGCGTATTGAACAAAGTGCGGAGGGTTACAGCGCTGTAAAGCGGCTGCTGGCGCTATTCCGCCGTGTGAATCAATTGAGACAGGAAACGTCACAAAACTGTTCTGACAGGCTTGTGAAACACAGTTACAGTCGCCATGCATTTCCCATTGTGTTGTGCAGTGAAAAGTTACCCTGCTGTGTTCTTAACTCCATTATATTCGCTTGTGTTTCCGTTTGTGACAAAGTACAGGAACTACTTTTTTCTCCGCCCCTTTTCAGTCTCTGTGCCGTTTCAGAATTTCCAAAGGATTTTGCTGCTGTAAAGGGTAGACGCACAGAGAGCTTCATGTTCTTCTGGATCTAATGAATGTCTTTGTTATTCAGTGCATACTGTCAAAATGTGAAAGAAAATATTGTGCTTTGCAATTGTAAGTAAAACTAGCTCAATGGAAGTCAGCCCTCTTACCTGTCAATGTAGACTTGTGGGAATTAAGACTGTTTCAGGTCTTCAGGCAGATGTATATTTTTGTAGCTGAGTTTTACTATAATGAGATAATTAGGAATGTTTTGGAGTGGCACAACACACTGATAATTGTTGTTTTGGATGATCCCCAATAACATTATAATACAGTTTACAATCAATAATATATAGCAAAATTGCAGTATAAAATATTCATGAAAATTAATATTTTTTACTGACCATCACTATTCATTGCAGCAAAATGGAGGAAACTGATTTGTTTATGGAGTGTGAGGAGGAGGAGTTGGAGCCATGGCAACAGATGAACCACGATGAGCCACATGATTCACCTGACATTGCTGAAAGTAAACCCTCTTCTCTCTTATGCAAGATTTTATGAGTATTTATTAATTGTATAGGAATTTAAATAATATAAGCAATTTATATTATTATATTATAATAAGCAATTTAAATCACTGTACTTCATTTTGGCTTCTTTTGGAAGCCTAAATCTGCCTGGTAATTCATATGGAAACGGTCATTAAGTGTGTCCATGTTGGTTTTTTTGTTGTTGTTGTTGTTGTCAATAATTCTGATGGACTCTAAAATGTTTGGAAGTTTTTAATTGCAATTTCTTTGCATTGAAGTACATTTTGGTCTTTTTGTTTGCCCTCAGGAGCTGTAACACCACCTGTGTCCAAACCAATAGTGGTTTCCAGCATTCCACCAGCCAGCACTAATGTGAATACCATCCCACTGCTCACTAATCCATGCAAGTCTCTCTTTTAGACTTATCCTGATGGATTTTTATCACATGTCACTTGTCAAATGAGCTTGCAATATCCAACATGTTTCTTATTTCATTACTTTTTCAGTGCCAACAGCTTTACCTGCTGGCATCTCTAAAGGTACACCAGGGCAGCAGTTGATCCTGACCCAAGGTGCTGGAGGATTGACACCTGTGGCTTTGTCCCAGGTGATTCTGCCTGCCACCTCTCCTGGTGCTAGTGCCGGTAGCAGTCAGCCCATCTACCTGACCACACAGGTGCAGACATACTGAACTCACAGTTAAACACCCATCGATTTATCAGACGAATGTAGAAGCATTGACTGCTGACAGGTTAAATGACCCGTTAAAACATCTGATTTGTAATGGCTTTGCAATCTTTTTGGTTTGACAGAGTATCCCCGTCCAGAATATCCACTCAGGCCAAGGCCCACTGAGCATTGTGTTAAATGTCCAGCAAGGCCAAACTGTTCGGCCCATTACTCTGGTCCAAGGTATGGCAATTCTGTAAAAGTGGATTAGTAAAATAGTAATTTTTTTTCCTCTCTCTTTCTGCTTCGTTATGATTAACAGAGAACAAGATTAGTATACTTGATCAATTTTACAATGTGTGTATTGATTATAGTTTTGTTTTTTTTTTAGTAGTAGTAGTATTTTTATTTATTTGTTTACATGTTAATGGTTATGTTTTTTTTTATTTTTATTTTTTATTTATTTATTTTTTTTTTAATAAACTTTGTCCATTATAGCACCTGGTACACCTGGACTTTTTAAGCCAGCAGTGGGAACAACTCAAATAATTGCCCCGCAAGCTCAAATGAGGCCTACAACTCCAGTAGTGAACCGGGGACAGGCACCAGGCCCCTTCACTACCATGCAGATTCCTGCAACCCTCACCATCCGAAACTCTGCTCCAGGAAGTCAGCCCAGAGCAACGTCTGTCCCAAGCTCCCAGCCATCCGCCCAACCAAAGCCACTGCCCATTAACACCCAGACTAAAATTGGTGAGCAAACATTAAGTTTGTGTACTTTTCTAAATATTGAATGTGCATGGTCTTCGATTTTAGGAATTTGAGATAATGTTCTCATTTTGTTATTATTACTTTTTATTGTAGTTGTATTCCTGTTTCACTTTCACTGAAATAAGTCAGTTTGAGGGAATGTAAATTACAACTAATAGAGGCCAAAGGACCGCAGTTACTCACAGTTTTGAATTTATGTATGGAATTTAATACTTGTTATGTGCAGGCACATTGTGATGTGAAATACTGAGTAAAATGTTTATATGAATTCATTACATCATGTCATTGGCAGTGACGGTCAAACCAAGAGGCAGCAACTTGGATGTGCAAAACCTGATGAACATCGTGAACTCAGTCAATATTCCTACTGGGAGCCAGCCTCAGACCATTGTTTTCATGAGCAATCAGAAGGCGAATGGCTCTGGCTCTGCTGCTGTCCAGACCGCTCTTCCTGTAGTTCAGAGCAAAACTGTGCAAGGTATGCAGTGGATAACTTATGGATCTGCCATTTTATGTCTGCACAACTGGACGTGTCTTGAGATATAACAAACTATTTAAAAATGCTTAGTTGAATGCGGTTTTAGTTTTGGGTATTTGTTGATACATGTGCAGCCCCATTGAGCTTCACACATTTTGCAAAAGTTTCACATTTTAATATCTGAGTAGTCAGGCAAAAATTACCACTCAAAAGTATGGAAGTGAAATTTACATATGGCTCTGGAATGACTGATAATTGTGTACGTGTTATGCATTCTATTAACATCAGTTAACTATATTTATTAGTGATTGACTGGAATTTTAGCCAATCAAAATTGTCAACAATGGCCAAAAGACAAAATGCTGGGTTCACCTGGAGGTCAAAGCTTGTAATTCCTGACCTCCAACCAGAAAAAAAGCCAAAGAAAACACTCCCCTCAACTTGAAATTCCCATTTAGGAACTCAAGGTAGTCTTCTCGGAGTTCCTCTGAGTTCAGAGAGTGACATCAAATCTCACACACAGCATCAGAAGTTAACAGAGTAGGACTTCTTAGCTGTAAATGAGTTCCGTGTAAACTAGTATACTGTAGATCAGTACAGACATATTTGCTTGTTAAATCTAGAACACTGATTATTCAGTTCACTGTTGAGAAGGAAGTGTACATCACCCATCACCGTTAGTTGATTAGCTTGTTATTAACAATAGATGAACATGGAGTCGTCCATGAGACTACACAGGCCTATTTAGTTTTGAAAATTGTGGTAGTATCAGTTTGCTTCATTAAGACACGAATATGTGAAACTCCCTGAATTTGTTGTAATGACTTATTTTAGGTACTTCTGTATCACCATTATCCCTCCCTTGTCTACGATGTGGAGCCCGGTTCAAAATGGTGGAGGCACTCCGGGGACATATGTGTGTAAGTATCCAAATACTTGAGCACATAACACAAACACTGTGTCTAAATCCAAAGAGATGATTGATGATGAAGTTTTTTTCTGTTCTATAGTTCTGCTGTCCAGACATGACTCATATAAGTGCAAAGAGTGAAGTGCCTGCTCAAGCTGAACAAAATCAGAGTTCCCCCCTCAAGAAAAAGACTGAACGCGTCATGAGTCCTGGAGAACATCAGTCCAGGATTGTCATGTTGGTGGATGACTTCTATTATGGAACCTATGAGGGAAATCGAGAATATGTGCCCACAGACAACTTAAAAGAGGCTTTATCATTCAGATGCTTCACTTGTGGCAAGAAGCAGAAAAACAATATCAGGTTTGAAAAATATCTTGATGTTAACTTTAGCAGTGGTTGAAAAGCTGCATTTTTTATAAGCTGAAGCTCATGAAAAAAACGACGCTCTTCAGAACAGCAGAGGGCTTCTAGTGACCTGTTGCTTGTATGTTTTTTGGTTTTCTCTGTCTGTTCACCTGCGGCAGTTTCGAACCTCTTGTCTCCTTGTAGGCTCATGAACCACATGAAGTTCCATGTAGATGTAGAACAGCAGAGTGGAGAGCAGACATCCTGCCCACACTGTTATCGGCAGTTTCCAACTCCGTTTCGCCTTCAGTGTCACGTGGAGAGCGTCCATTGCACTGTAGAATCAACTAGTAAGGACGATGTCTTACTACCTACATGCATATACAGTTACTAATTTTAAATCACTTTGCAAGTATGATGAACTGTTTCCATTTGTTTGGGACATTAGCTGGGTTTCCATTGCAGTGTTGCACAATTGAATGGTCTGTGTTTCCACTGAGTGATGTTATGTGATTAAGCCTGGGTTTTCTCCTCTCGCAATAGTCATTCAGACCTCCGAGACCTAATATTTGGCACAGGTCTCGTTTTCACCCACCGCAGTAGCCATGATCGTGTTTAAAAAGTTTTCATTTCAGTTTTGCAAAATCTTGCTTTGTCAAATTGTCTGAAACACTACCTCATGAGCATATACACTACCGGTCAAAAGTTTGGGGTCACCTTCTAATTCAATTATTTCTTTATTTTTATTACTTTAAAAGAGAC
>JAQQZR010000033.1:19691134-19709900 GCA_030068235.1 Notoglanidium macrostoma
AGCTGGTTAAGATAATGCCGATTGTATCATCACGGTAAATGGTGGCTACTTTGAAGAATCTGAAATATGAAATATATATATATATATATATATTTTTTACACTTTTTTGTTTACCACATAATTCAGTATATGCCATACGTGTTGCTTCATAGTTTTGATGTTTTACAGTACAGTTACAGTTAAACAGTAATGTTTTACAATGTAGAAAGCAAGAATAATAAAGAAAAACCTATGAAAAAGAGTAGGTGACCCCAAACTTTTGACCGGTAGTGTAAACTTTTTTTGCGATGTTTGAGAGTTGTTGTTTTTTTTTGTTTTGTTTTTGTTTTTTTTCTTTCTTTCTTTTCCACGACTCATTTTTATTTCAAATTGCACATTAAGCAGGTTAATGAAAACCTGGCTATTGACCATGTCCCTGTACAGCAAGGTCTTATGGTATTTTACTATTCAAGATCTGTTTCTTTCAATGTTAGAATAATAAATGTGGTTTGTTCTGTAAAATATGCTGTTAAACTATACAAATTGGAATAAAAACAGCTTTAACGGTCATCAGGAAATATAGACTATGAAAATGCAGATTTGGAACTTGACAGGCTCTTCTATTTTATCACACAATAGCATTTGCTTGTCACATGTTCAAAAATAGTCAGATTTTCTGCGGAGGATTTCAGCTCCTCCTGTTCCTGTAAATAATGCAGAAAAACACACCATGAACATTTGTGCTCTCACTGTGCTCTGCTAATCCTATTCATTCATAAAATACATGTTTTGTACAGTTTAATGCAAAGATAGTCATTTAATCTTTAAGTAAAAATGATCATTTCTGTATGTATTTTAATTTATTATTAAATTAAATGTAATTTATTTTTACAATACATTTTTAAAGTTTCAAGTATAAAATTTTAATTTGCAAATTGTCAAAGTTTTGCAGCTTGCATGAAATGTTATAAACTTAAAAGACTTTTTAATTTATTACATTTATTTAATCTCTAATAAATTACAGATGCAGTCTGTAAATTCATGGCTCATCAGTCAAAACGTTTCATATTTCCAGGGAGGTGTTTTGTTTATTAAACAGTAGTTTCTCTTGTATTCATTTTACCTATAACTAAGCCATAAGCAGCGAGGACAAGCCAAAGCAAGCCAAAAAATGTCATTTTCACTATGATGCTGGGATTGGTGCATTGACTATAAATATACTAATTTGATACTATTTTTAATTGATTGGTGGCAAAAGCTGTTTACAAAAGGTAGCCATGAAAGCATCCAGATTGGAGCTAATGGTGTCCTTAATGTAGGAAACAATGTTCTTCACTAAGCTATGTGACAAATGCGACATCCACCAAACAATGTCTTCACTGTACGTGAGCATGTTCTATTTAAATCTGTTTTTATGTTCATGCAGAACATCATGTGTGATGACGTTTGTTAGACAGTGTGCCTCAATCTGGGCCATGAAGTAAAACCACTGTGAACACTTTGGTGGTTTTTTTTTTTTTTGTTTCTTTGTTTGTTTTTGGGGTTTGTTTCCCCCTAAGTCATGCTTATGAATTAGCTGATGACTTGATTGAATTAGGTGAGTCAGGAGCAGGGAGTGTGCAGGGTGGCGGGAATCCAGGAACAGTATTGAGAAACACTGCATCAGGACAGTGTGTTCACATGCATGATCTGTGCTGAACAGCATTCAATTTGATTTTGTTTGTACAGTGCTTCTAACAGTAACCTGGCCACAGACCAACTTTACAGAAATCGAATCACAGGTTTAAATTTAGATCTCGCATCCGTTCATGGCCTGTATAAATCCTATATGAGATAACTTGATGTATATTGTATCCTGATGTATTTATTGTAAATACAAGTGAAATACTGGCCAATAACAGAAAAAAGCAACACTCCAGATCAGATTGATGCATGTGGGTGTTTTCTTTTTGTTGGATTCATGATTGGTTCACTTTTTGTGCAGCCAGGTGTAAAATTTGTGAGTGGGCCTTTGAGAGTGAGCCTGTTTTCCTGCAGCACATGAAGAACACTCACAAACCTGGAGAAATGCCATATGTCTGTCAGGTGAACTGCATTTCCTGAAGCAATTTATTTTTTTCTTCTTGTCATTTCAGTGTGTATTTATCTAAGTAAACAAAGCTGTGTTTTTCCCAATTGTGGTATTTCCAGCTGTGCCAGTATCGCTCTTCATTCTATTTTGATGTGCACAATCACTTCTGCACATGGCATGAGGACACCCGCTACCTGCTCTGCATTTACTGTCTGAAGGTCTTCAAGAACTCTGGTACATACCAGCAGCACTTCGCCCGCCATCAGGTAATGCAGGTGTACCTATTTTATAATTAAAGTTTCCAAACAAATACTTTATATTACATGAATTGTGTATACATTTTTCTTCTTATAAAAGTATATATCCTTTCCCAATTCTTTTTGCTTTTGCTTTCAGAAATCATCGGTTTATCATTGTAATAAATGCAGACTTCAGTTTCTCTTCACAAAAGAGAAGGTTGACCATAAAATCAATCACCACAAGACCTTCCGCAAGCCAGCTCAACTGGAAGGACTCCAGGCTGGGACTAAAGTACGCATCAATACCCAGATTTATCCGAACACTGATGTTTTAGTAGCATCTTTTTATAGGAATATTTCCCAATGTTACCACACTTACAGTTATGGTAATGTCATTCTGGTCGGATCTGTTTATATCTGTTTTAATTTGTTTTTGTGGCATAACCACTCTTTCCACTTGCTTGTCTGTCCAGGTGACCATTAGAGCGTATGCAGGGCACAAAAAAACTACAGGTCCTAAAACAAGTAAAGACACTGAGCTCACTGGTCAAGCTACTACTGAGCAGAAGCTGCCTGTACAACAAAGCAGTGGACTTGCTAAAAAGCAGATCACCAAAATGTACGGCTTCCTGACCAAGTTCCAGGAATACAGGTGAGTTCATTTGTTTCTGTATTTCATGACCAACTCTTAGCTGTACTGTTAAGTTCTTATCCACTAGAAGGAGCTGTAGTCTAAAAATCAGCACAAGGAAAACTAAAAATACAAAGCACAACTTTTGAGTGTGGCTGACATTAAATTATGTAGGAACGTACCACACACATGATATTCTGATATGATGATAGTTGGAAAAGATATCGAAATATAGAGTAAAATGTACAGTTGAATTCATACAATGCAACAAATGAAAAATGTATATATTACCTACAGAACATAATTTCATATTCATTTAAAAGTGTTTTCCTGTTTAAAACCAACTTCAGCATAATCCTTTGCTCATATGTTCCTCATTGAAATGTCTAGAGATTTTCAAACAGTCATGTCTTGTCTTGTTTAAGGCAGGGCAAGTTAAACTGGCTCAAACTCAGCTTGTTTTGAGTAGTCAAGAGTCAGAGCTGGAGATGGATATGGTCAATGGTTATATGCATTTGGCAATAGTGAGAACCAAAATTTAGAAATGAAAGAAACGTTAGACACATACACTACCAGTTACTGGAAGAAAAATCCAAACAACAGGAACTGTGATAAATCTAGAGGCAAAGGGGGTAAAAGATGTTTCTGCATCATTTAGAAATCATTTTGTTAGAACGTACACATTTTTGTTGCTGAATCATCTAATATTAAGCACCTAATGATATATCGTGCATCGATAAATCGCGATACAAAATTGATCACGATTTGAATCGATGGAAATCAAAGATGAACCAATTAATCTCTTCGGCTGCATCCAAATACTCAGTGTACTAACATTGGTTAAGTATCCAATACGTGACTGTTACTGTAGTACGTACTATTAGTATCCGGACGAGTAGTAAGGACACAATTCGGATGTACTCCTCCGCCATCGTGCATGTTCTTTGACCCGGATGTTCACAAATGATTTGTACCCATACATGATCCGAAAAAAAGAAAGAAAAAAAATACATTCGGAGGCCCCAGCTGAATTATGGGATAGCGTAATGTAGTGTAGCGTGGTACCTTTGCATACTACGAATGTTGTAAATCATCCAGGAACTGTTTGACTACTATTAAATGCCTACTGAGTATTCAGACACACTACTGGTTATGGTGTTCTGCTTTTTGAGTACCATGGCGTACGGCAGTATGAGTACTCGGTTGCAGCCTTAGTTTTTTCTTAGACAGCAGAGGGCGCAATAACACACAGTAGCGGGAATACATGCGGCGTCACTGTAGGCGGAAGTAACACAGCACTAATGCTTAGAAAACACACACAAAAAAACTGATTTAAAATTTCATCATTTTTACATTCAGTCCTGAAGAAAAGAGAAGCAAATTGAGGCAGTTTTTGTATTTTTAAGATAAAGCTCATCTATTAAACTATACCATTGCTCTGTCACAGAGGTGGTACAGGCGGTACCCTGAAGTATGTGTCTTTTGATCCTTTAGTCTATTTTGCACTTAAGTGTAGTATAGTGCACCTTTTAAAATGTTCTAATCCGCCCTGAAACATGGATGAATAAGTTCAAACCAAATGTCAACTCGGGATTTCGTTACAAAATACATTTTCAACAATGTTGAAGATAATTTTTTCATTTAAGGGCCATTTTCATACCTTTCCCACATAAAAAATTATACCAAATGGTACAGAAGACCCAAAAAGTGGAGAAATTTTGTGTATGAGAGAGAGAATATGGCTACTCATTAATTGTTGTACTTCTTTCCTCAGAGCACTGTTAGGGAGACAAAGATGTGTAGAGTGCACCTTTGACATCCCAGATTTTGCCAATCACTATCCTACATATGTCCACTGCTCATTGTGCACATACAGCACGTGCTGCTCCCGTGCATACGCCAACCACATGATCAAGTGAGTCACTATAGCAGTCTTATGTCTTAGTAAGTATTAGGAAAGTACTGAATAGTAGATGTGCCACTATAATGATCAGTAAATAATGCGTTTGCGTCTGTTATACTATTTGCTGTTTACTTTAATGCCATGTTCTTAAATAACTAGAGACTTTTTGAGAGGATATTTCTCAAACTGGTTTCTTCTTCTGGTTCTTTCAACTTTATTCCAGCAATCATGTTTCAAGCAGAACTCATAAAGCTCGTTCTAAAAAGGAATCTTTGAGGTAATGCCTTACATTTTTTGGTCATTTCTTTAGTAGTTGTAAATGAACAAATTGAACACTGAGGGCTTTTTTGCTAAAAGTTGGCTTCCTTTGCAGTTGGTTAAAGTTAACATGTGTTTGGTGTAACTACAAGACTACATCAGGAGACCTGATGGCCAAACACTTGGCCAAATTCCCAAATCACTCTCGCTGTGTTTTCCGTCTGAAAGGTGAGTATGATTTCAGGCACTGCTAACATATACAGTGCATTCTCTAAGAAACTGAACATTGATGTAGTTTTTGTTAAGGGAATTAGCTTCAGCAGATTTGAAGTGAAACACTCACTGTGAGATAAAGGTGTAAAATATCACCTCAAGCACAGTTATGTATATACTCGGTGAACCATATAGGATTTTTTTTTATTCATGCTTACTCATTTCACGCAGCCATTAATAATTGTACAATTAAACAATTTTATATTTAGGATGTATATATGCTAATTCTTTGTAGTTTACATCCATTGTCCTTATGGGGTCATTTTAATAAAGTCTAACGCAGGTCTTTATCTAATCTGTTAATGTGACTTTATTTTATAAAAATCTCTAAGCTTTGTACTTTTAGCGCATTAACCTGAATTTAACTTCCGGCAAAGGTTTGTCTTTATGGTGATTTTATTGAAGCTGTGCCTACATGCCTGAGTGTCTTCTTGGCCTTGGTCTTTATTAAAAGTATTTTTTTATCAGGTAGGTTGCGCTATGCTGACCAGCACATTCAGTCTTTAAAATAATGCTCCAGATTTAGCTATATTTCTGATTTTCCGATGGCCTCCTGTTCTGTCATCTGTTCTCTGGCACATCATTGACTTTTCATTCTTTTAATAATGCTGTCAGTGTAATAATGCAAAAACATGCAATCCTTGTAAAAATTATTACTTTTCTGTATGGTTCACCAATTATCAAGGTAAAGACTTTGAAATTAATGCTGAGATTATGCACAAACACCACAGACAGTGAGTGCTTCCTTTCAAATCCTGGGTTATAGAACCAATGGTACTGTCCCTTTGCACACTGCACTGTTTGCTGGAATGACTATTGGATTTTTTTTGGGGTGCTCTGCATGCATTCCATAACTTTATGTAAATATTTGGTGAAGCTTAATTGTAGTATTTCCTAATGACATTTTTCCACTATCCTGCTTTACGCATTTTAAACGGCACTGTTAAAGTCATAGTTGACATTGGTTCAAATGTGTTGCCATTCAGGCTCATTCTGTGCCTGTCTTATCAAAATTTGTTTGTTTAGCCATGCTTTACCTTGGTATGACTAACTGTGCCCTTTCTACATGCTAGTGGGAAAGTGTCATCATCTAGTAATATAACCATATATTTAAAATATATATATATATATATATATTTTTTATTTTTAATAAAAAAATTATGTAAACATTGCTTACACAATTCCTGCTGTATACCATCAAAATGAAGACAGCCAAGGGTTTCTAAAATATTTTAACAGGAACTGTTTTTTTTTAAAAGGACCGTACAACGAGGAACTTGAAACTACTTTTGAACTCCTTACTCTTTCAAAAAAAAAAAAAAAAAAAAAAGCTAACTGGCACATGGGAACCACTTTAGCATTAAACATAGTGTTTTAAAGTGGAGTGATAGTGATCATAAGGCTCCAAAAAGAAGACTAACTGTGTGTTCCTATGATCCCTCCCCTCCCCTACAGAGTGTCTGGAGACTGATATTGAGTTCTGCCAGGTGGAGGAGGAGGAGGAGGAGGAGGAAGTGGAAGGAGCTAATGATGTTGAGGCAAAGCCTGACTGGTTGTCCATGGAGAACTGGAGCATTCCAAGTGATGGCGGGTCTGTGCCAGAGTTTACAGAAAGCAGTGGGCCACAGCATTCAATGGCTAAAAGCAGTGATGTCCTTGAGTACTTCCAGCTACTATTCCCCGACAGCCTCATAGAGCAGATTGCTAAGGAGACCAATGCTTACGCTGAGTATCAGCGCTATGTAGGAAGAGGGGACCCCACTTGGCAATCTCTTAGTAGTGAAGAGGTCAAAGGTTTCATAGGCCTGTCCATTCTGATGGGCCTGCAAGTTCTTCAAGAGCCAGAGATGTACTGGTCCTGGGAGCATTATCATAGCTGTTCCACATTCTACAGGACCATGTCTGCAGCACGCTTCAAGCAGATCAACCTGCATATTCGCATGAACAGCATGCTTTCAAAGGAGGACCACCAGAATGTGGACAAGCTGTCTTTCTTCCAGCCCATGTTGAAAATCCTGGAGACTAGCATGCGCAAAGCTTACAAGCCAAACAAATGTTTGACTATCGACCGAACTTTACTGAGATCTCACGAGAACGCGGCTGATGGGGAGAAGTGTAGAAACTCTCAACCACGAATATGGCTCCTATGTGATTCAAAGTCAGGGTACTGTCATAAATTGTTAATCCTGACAAAACAGAAAAAGAACAGAGACTTGGCGAGTTTGGTTGTGCCATATCTTGTAAAGGGCATTGAAGGTAGACATCATCAGATATTCATGTCAAGCCTGTTAACAAGTGTTCCCCTAATGAAAGAGTTGCACAAAAAGAACATATACTGTTCCAGCTCCATCTCCACATATAGCACAGTCCTCCCTAGAGTCTTTTGGGATCAGCCTACGTTGATGAACACTGGGGATTATGTTCAATATGAGCACCCTCCTGTGCTGGTTACCAGATGGAAGGATGCAAAGGAGATGGTCTGCATTTCTACAAATGCTGCAGCAGGCCAGCCAGATAAAGTGTGGAGGAGGTCCACCAGTAAGGCAGGGGAACTCTCCACCATTTCAAGACCACTGGCTTTTAAACTGCTGCAAGATAACATGCGTGGTGTGGACATCTGCAGTCAGCTCCTGGCCTGCAACCAGCTTGGAGGATTGATCCTGGACACAAACTGGCGACGTCTCTTCTGGTTCCTTGTTAACTTGAGCATCATTAACTCCTTTATTGTACTACGAGAGACTCGGAAGGGCAACCCACCCGGATGGCTTCAGGGAGGCCACTTCTCTCAGGCTAACTACCGAAAACGCTTGGGATACCAGCTGGCCAAGTGTGCTGAAAGACAAGCTCTTCAGAAGGAAATGAACAGTGACCAGTTGCATCAGTGGAGACGTGAGGGTAGGACAGAAGCTTCTAAGACTTCTGAGTGGGCCAGACATTATTTAGCCAAAATTAGTTTTAGTCCAAGATGATGTAAGAATTGTGACCTAAAGCATTAGCATCTTGAGGGTGTGTATGGCTGCACTGCATGGCAGTTCAACCTTTGCAGGAATAACTGATGCTTCTGGGACTACAATGGTTTTTCTGCAAATTTCAAGGTTTATAAGGAATAAAAGCTTGAGCAAGTTACAAAGGTTAAGAGTACTGAAATTTTCTAAATGTTGTTTATTGGTATGAGATGTCTTACTTTTCTTTATTTTCTCCACAGGTAATATTAAGATTGAGGTTGTGGAGCCTAAGAGGTATGTCTGTTTATTTGTATGGGAGTAATTCAATAGACATGGTGTTGTATAGACTTTCATTGCTTGGTGGCTCCATTAGCTTTGTGTCTCGAGCACAAAATTAATAAAGCAATATTCAGACACCAAGCATGTCTTATTTATCACATTGTGTTTTATTATTCAATATAGTTTGTACAACAAAACTGTACAATGAATAGCCAGTTTATTAGGTACACCTACCATTATAGAAGCACTGTGTAGGTATACAGTTGTACAGATTGTAACCCAACATTTGCTACACAGAATTGTCGGCAGATCACAGAAGCACTGCTGACCAGATATTATTTGGATGGTGAACCATTCTAAACATACCAGTGACTAGTCAAGTTCTCTGTAGACCTTCTGTAGAAAATACAATAACACCTGTATCTTCTTTCAGGCAACATACGCACCCTATGCAGGATTCCAGTTCTCCTAAAAACTTTCCCTGTGATTCTGCAATGGAGGATTCTTCTGGGATGAATGAAGACATTGATCAGGAATTGGCCCCTCTGGGGTCATCAGATTCAGAATTGGAGACAGATGACAGTAGTCAGCAAGAGGCGCTTGAGATCGGAGATGATCACAAAGGCAAGGAGTTTGAAGCGAAGCCTAATTTTCCAAAGCCTGTCAAAGAAACTGAGGACATGCTGTCTGTGCGTCAGCTTCGAATTCTACTCTTCGCATTGTGCTCTGGAATCCAGAAAGCAGCCAAGGATATGGACACAGAACCTCAGCTCATTAGGACTTGGCTTCAAGACAAAGAAAAAAAACTAAACTGTGAGGTTCTAGGCAGTGGCAGCGAAGAGGCTGTGGAGCATTTGGTGGAATGGGTACTAGTCCAGCGGGAGCAGCAGCATCCTATCAGAGAGGATAACCTTTTTCAAAAAGCATCTGAGATCCATAGTCAAGCTAATCAAAGCAGTTCCTTCCGCATTTCGTATGAGTGGGCAGTGACCTTTATGCTACAGCACAAGCTGGGCTTGTACAATATTGGCATGCCTGGTCATCAGCTACCACGCAGAATGGAGGAAAATTGCCAGGAATTCACAGGGTTTGTGCATAGACAGATTAAAACAAACAATGTTCCACTTTCTGCTGTTGGTGCTATGGATGAGCTGTCGATTTTTGTCGACTTTGAACGACTTGTTGGTAGTACAGTGACTTCCAAAGACTCGGCATTCAGATTAGAGGGCACTGGGAAACCATGGATGAACATTTACTTGTCAGTGCTGGCAGATGGTACAATGTTGCCCACAATGCTGTTTATTAAAGGCACCCCTTTAGATAGTTTTAGCAAAGGGCTGTCAGACTTGGTTCAACTTCAAGCAAGAGTTGAAGGTTTTTCAGAAAAAGAAGAACTTGAGATCTGGACTGCTAATGTATGGCAGCGGTATTTAAACTCTCGGAGCGGGAATAAGGCCATGCTAGTTATTGATGGCCATCATAGCCACATGTCAGAAGACTTCCTATCCACCTTAAGTGGAACCCAGACCTTACCTATGGTTATTCCATCTGGGTGCAGCAGCCAGCGACAACCATTGGAAATGTGCATGCGCCCTGTGCTGAAAAAGTTCTTGCTGTGTCGCTGGTCTCATTTAGCAACCCAAAACAGAACATCTGACGTGAAGTCTGAAGACCTGGTACGGCTTCTTCTGTCCTGGTTAGAGGAGGCCTTGGTTTGTTTCTCTGGCAGGCCTCAAATGATTCAGCACTCGTTCTGCTTCTCCAGACTGGTCACAGAACATGAAGACTGTCAAAAAGAAACTGATGCTCAGTTGAAACTTCTGAATACGTTGACCGAAGTCTTGCTTCGGCCCGAGACGATAGATTCTGAGTCACAGTCAAAGTCCATCAAGAAACATGTTGAAGGCATCCTGGAGAAAAAAGAAAACCTAATCAGTGAAAGTAAAATGAGTTTTGAACAGGCAGAGAGAACAACACTTGATGAAATAGAAGATGACAGCAGAACAGAGAGTGAGAGAATGGAGACTGAACAACAAGCACAGGAAACGATAAATGAAGGATTAGACGTGTCAAGTGAGACTTCAGAATGGTGTTGTCCCATTCTTCCAGATAACTCCTCAGAGTTACAAGTGGTACCCCATGTTATTGAGAAAGAGGAGCTTTCAGAACCCTGTCAGGACCTTATTACTCAGACGGATGCTGGATCCAAATGTTAACTTGCTACAGAAATATGAAAGAAAGTGAGAATATAAACAGTATATATTTAATGTCTAGTCATGATTAATATTTCATTATCCTGAGGTGAATTTGTCTTAAAAACCTCAAACCTAATTTTATTGCATATGAATAAAGTTGATGAGAGTTGATGACCTTTTTTAAACTATTTGTACTTTCTCCCAGATTGTAACTATTTTTCATTTATGCTTTTGGATGTGAATCTCTTGTACATAAATGTTTTTGTTTCATCCACCCAAGTAAACATGGATGTCTTCACCCTTGTGTCTCAGTGCTAATGAAGTTACCGTCATGAAAGTTGGCTGTATCTTGAAATGGTGCATCATACAAATCTGAAAAGATGAGAATTTTATTTGCTTCTCTGGAGTTAAACTACTTTACCTTAAAATTTTATTTTTTTTATTTTTCTTCAGACTCGGTACCTTCTGCTTGCTTTAATTTGTTCAAAAATAAACCTGGACTATTTAAAAGAACATTACATCTACAGTGGTAAACATACATGGAGATCCAATTAACATTATGCAAATTAAACCATTCTCAAACTAGCTTATTTTTGGGCTAATGATTTAAAGAGGATCATCCTCTATTCAAAAAGGCTGTCGGATGGTGTGAATAATATGGGGTTTTTTTTAGACTCTTAGGTTTTCTGTGTGTCCATTTTGTGTTTATAATGTTTATAAATGTTTCATGTCTCTGGGTCTGTGTAGCCCAATATACAAATTACGAAGAATGTGATTTCTTAATCATCATTTGGGGGAAAAGTGCCACAGTTTGTTACCAATGCTACACCTGATGTCAGAAGCAAACCACATATAGCCTGGCATGGTGGTACAGCAGATGATCTTGCTGCCTCACATCTTCAGGGTCCATGGTTTAATCCTGAGCTTGGGTTAGGCTACTGTCTGGGTGAAGTTTTGCATGATCTCCTTGTAACCATGTGGGTTTCTTCTAGGTTCTCTGGTTCCATTCCTCCTGCAAAAAACATGCCAGTAGGTTGGTTGATTTCTAAATTTTCCCTTGGTCTTCCAAATCCCAAAGGTGTTGAGGTTGGGGCTCATGCAGGCCACTCAGATTCTTCCACACCAACCTTGGCAAACCATGTCTTCATGAACCTCACTTTGCACACAGGGGTATTATTATTATATATAATATTATATAAGTTTGGGCTAGGCTTTTTAGTCCAGTTAAAGGAAATCATAATGCTACAGGATACAAATTTATTGTAGGCAATTTTGTGCTTCCAAATTTGTGGCAACAGTTTGGTGAAGGGCTACATTACATTCAGTGGTGTTTCCTCATTGAGGAGACAGATGCTTTGTGGAAGGTCTCTTGTTGTGACAGTGTTTGCCAGACTGCAGCAATCAGTATGGGTTGTAATATGGCAGACTGGAGTCCTTGATGGTTTATAGTTTATATCCATGTGCAAGTTGCACTGCAAGGTGTACACTGATCTGCCATAACATTAAAACCACCTTCCTCATTCATCAGTCCAGTTTGCGCTCTAGCATTGCTCCATGGTCCAGTTCTGATGGTCACATGCCCATTGTAGGTGCATTTGGCAGTGGACAGGGTCAACATGGGCATTCTGATCGGTGAGCACAGCATTATGCTGTATGTCCTGACACCCTTCTGTCATAGCCAGTATTAACCTTTTCAGCAATTTGTGCTGCAGTAGCTCTTCTGTGGGATTGGACCGGAGTGGCTAGCCTTTGCTCCCCATGCACATCAGATGCCCATGATCCTGTGGCTGGTATACCATTGGTCCTGGGGGTATTAAATAATGTGACCATAGCATTTTCATCTTTAGTTCTATATATATCTACATAGCTCTATATAATAAGGATTATTCTATAATTTCATATCAATACTCTGTATTTGATATATAATGAGGTTCCCAAAAAATTTGCATTTTGGTCATTTTAAATGAACAAGATGAAAGCATTTGAAAACCTCAGGTTGACTAGAGCAGGCGACGGAGTAGGCCTCTGGTTTGAAAGCTTTGGGTTGATTAATGATTAGCAGCAGCATTTCCAGTTTCCCATTAGTCCTGGTTACATAACTGTGAGTTTGTCCTGCGGTTTCCGGGACGCGCCTCATTTGACGACCTTACACTAACTTTCTGCTACATCCAGTCACTCCTTCCTTTTGGAAACTTTTCGCGAATTTGAGCAGAATGGGTACGTATACGTTTGATTGTGTTTTAGATTACTTTTCCACGTTACGGTCATGCGCACGTGCACGAGCTGTCGTGAGTTGCACAGACTAGGCTGTAGTTTGCATTTCTGAAATGGTGTTTCGTCATAAATTGAATAATCGAAATTAAAACTGATTTTATTTTTCGGTGATAATGGGATTTTCTTTTACTAATCGTGCTCCCATGGTGGTGCCTGTTAAATCTGCACGTCGGATTTGTACATTAAGTAGCGGATTTTCTCAAAATATTAATGTAAATACAGACAGTGAGGGCTTGTGGCGTAAGTTGTGTTTGCGTTAAAACCACTGAACTCAAGTTTTGATTCACGTTTGCTTTCTTCGCTCCAACACACCTGCTGTGGAGTTCACGTGTTGAGTCAGGTGTTTTGGAGCAGTGCAAACAGTGTCGTGTAAACAAGGGATTTTGTTGACTTGATATGAGGAAGCACTCCAACGGAGCCAGAAAAAAATGTTTAAATACTGTATAGCCTATGTTATTAAAAAGTAGTTTGCCAAGATAAGGGTTTTGTACTGTTTTGTCAGACGGGATAAATAAAAAAGGCATGGCTGCTGTAATAGTCTAAAGCTAATTTTGGTTTTTGGTCTTTTTCTGTTGTGCTGATTTAGATGGTCACTGTACCAAGAATTAAATGTCCCTTTGGGTATAAATTAGAATAAATTCCCATGGGCTGGATACATGGAGCCTAATATGCACCTATTGCCAGAGGTGCAAATTCTCTTTATAATATATAAAATATTTTAAACGTTTTAAATGACTTAATATTAAAGTAAAAGTACAAGAAGGAATCACAAAAGAGAAATCTTCCATCAAATCATACACTTTTGGCTTCTGATGGTAAGTTGGTGCACCTTTCACCAAGAAACCACTGAAATACAGCTACCTAATGATGCGTTCAATCTGTAATCATTGTAATACTAATAGTAAGTTGTTGTGATAAGCTAAATGGAATGTAACTGAAAGGCCTATTTATGCTGAGATATTGGGGAGTTTACCTCTATCTGTTGTCTGTTTTTAAATCGTAGAGGAATTCATAAAAGCTAAGGGCTCATTTTGTTGTTCTTTTCTTATCTTCTTCTAGTGTTAGGCACTGTGCTTGCAATTATGTGTGCTAACAGCGACACTTGAAATGTAAGAATGTACAAATAGATGCATTAAAGATCATTCACTCATCTGTTCTTACTGCCTGAAGTGTTGCCTGCGGCAAAAAAAAAAAAAAAAACATCATCTAACAGATAACAAATTGTCATATTAGAAATTTTTTTTTTTTTTTTTTTTTTTTTTTTTTTTTTTTAATGGAGAGAGTAAAGATTTAAAAAAACACACACAAAAGAAACTCTGCTCTGATCTAGATGCTTTCCGTTGTTAAACCCTCTACACATTGAAATATTGCATGGACCTGTATGCACACAACTTGCATCCATTATTGATAAGACTATTAACCGCCCAGGGTTACAAGGTTTACTTCTAGCAGTTGCTCTGGCCACTAGACTATAATGAGTGACTATAATGACTATATGAGAGTATTTCAATTATGATTACTTTGTGAAAGTTCTTTTCAAAAACTAAATGGCAAATGTTTGTATATTGGTGGTGTTTTCAGCGATAACAATTCCAGTGCTTGGTCCTGAAGGTGGGAGTTTCATGCCATCCATACCTTGTTCTTTTATTGGAAAGTAATGACGTGCTGTAACTTTTCCCTTTTATGTCTCCTAGATGTTGAATATAAAATCTCAGCTGGAGCTGAGTATATAAATATATCTCACAAAAAAACTTCTGGTTTAAAGAAATGCAACACAAACCAGACAAAGGTTTTGTCTTGCATATAGACTATCATGAAATATTTGTGGAAGAATCAGTACAGAATAACCCTTGGAGTTTTTCCTGTTTAAAAGAGGAAGGATGTTGTATAACTTTTGGCAGGGCTTACTGTCTCTTAAGTTATTGAGAAATGTCAAACCAGTGTATCCTTTAGCTTACCTTTTCAACAATTAATTACATTAAATAATTGTTGGAATATTCATCAGATAATTAATATTTAATAAAGAAAATTGATATTATCTGTTTGGAAGGGAACTTATTCAGTGAGCCACATGAATTTTTCTTTTGTTGTAGTATCAGTATCAGAAGTGTTAACTTTCCGGAATTGTCTAGTTACTACAATCCACACTTTGATTTTAAAATTCGATTTTAATTACGACTAACTTTACCTTTAACCATTCAGAGATATTTACTTAGCTTTTACAACTGTGCATGATGTGAAGAGGTGATAAAAGTATCACCTTTCTCTTATCATATCTGATCAAACAAAAGAAGAACTCTTGCTACATCAATTCAGTAGAGTACTGTAAAACCAAGCCTTGGCTGACAATAATATTACAGTAGTTAGCCAGTGACATGCAACTTATAGCTTAACTATTTCATGTCCCTTTTTGCATCTTCATCCTGTGGCACTATTTTCTCTCACTACAGGGTGTAGTCAATAGAGCCTACCTATCTGAAAAATGGCATTCCGCTGCAAAATATTTGAAAATCAAAACAGTAGCGTAACAATTCCTTAACTACGAAACAAAATATTGATCTCCAATCCAGCAACTTTTAAGGACATTTCAGTTACTTATAAAACATGAATGTTCTTCTCGGCTTCATTTACAGGTGAAATTGCTAGTTTAACTCTGAATCTGTGTCCTTGGACTAATGATAGTTTCTAATATGTCCTTACTCACCTCCAGCCAAAACCTTAGTTAAAGTTATAGTCTGTTTATGAGTAGTGTAATCATTTTACAGATGTTGAAATTCCTGCAAGGGAACATAGTCCTATCACTCCTTGCTTTACTAGAAGCTCTGAAGAAATCTAAAAGAATTTTATTACTTTAACAAAGATTGAGACACAAACGTGAGACAAACTAAAGGAAATATTGTGGTCTTATGCTGTGATAAGCATTTTGCCGGCGTGGTTTGGGTTCGCGTGTCCCTTTGGAGGGAACAGTCCATGAAAACCAGTACAAGTTCTTCTGTCTAATACATTTTTATAATGACAGAAGTGATCTCTTCCAGGATGACACACCCACATCCACTGAGTGGTTTGATGAGTATGAAAATGATGTAAATCATATGCTATGACCTTCACAGTCCCTAGATTGAGGAAATATATTTTGGAGGAGTGTTTGTTTCTCCAGTAGCATTTCAGAGTTTTGTAGAATCTGTACCTAGGTTCCACTGAAACTGTTTTGGTGGCTAATGGTGGCTCAATCACTTAATAAGACACTTTATGTTGTTTTTAATCCTTTAAGTAGTCTCATATTTATTCAAGTACTATTTCTTTTTTTCCATTTCTTCTCCCCATAGCATCTACCTGCTCAGGGTGTGGACCAGGTTACAAAAGTCCTCTGGATGCCATGAAGGGTAAGGTGACATGAAGCTTGTTATCATTAAATCCATCCAATGAAAGAGATGCAAGATGATAACCTGTAACATGAACATTCCACAAGGTCCTCGAGAGGAGATTGTTTACCTGCCCTGTATTTACCGGAATACTGAAATCCAAAAACCTGACTATCTTGCAACCGTTGATGTCAATCCCAAATCTCCCACATATTGCAAGGTAGGAAAGAAAGATAGAAAGAAAGAAAGAGTTGTGTCTGAAAACTCTGTATATATTAAGGTCTTGTTTCTGTATTAACCAATCTTTTTATTATTTTTTTATAATTCACAAGTGTATTGGATGTGTGTAGGTGATTCACAGGTTGCCTATGCCCAATATGAACGATGAGCTGCACCACTCTGGATGGAATGCCTGCAGCAGCTGTTTTGGTGATGCCTCCAAAAAACGCAACCGGCTTATCTTACCCTCCCTGATCTCCTCCCGGATCTACATTATTGATGTGGGAACAGACGTCCGTGCTCCACGACTTCACAAGGTGAGCAATTGCAGAGAAATAGCAGACTGAAGAGATTGTAACCTTTTCTGTTGAAAAATATCACTTACTTAAGCTACATAATGTTCAATGTTCAAGGTGCTTTGACTTATTTTCTTTGTAAAATTTCTCTGTAATTATTTTTGAAAAAGTTTCTAGTTTTATAATGCCATTGCAAAAAAACTCTTACTTATGCATTCTCCCATAACACGAACATAAATTATCTACATGAGTCGTGAGTGCCACAGTATTATGATAAATTGCGTAGTTACAAGTTATGTTTTGGGTGTTGGGACGGTAACAGCCCAGTGTTTATAGCATTACAGCACAGTGTAAAGCTACGTGTTCAGTCACAAAACTACATAATGCTGCAGAAATGCTAGAAATTGAACGAAAGAGATAGTACAATGTACTCTCTCGGGCCACGTTATTAAGACCACCTGTACACTTGTCCATTCATGCAATTACCCATTCAGCAAATAATGTGGCAGCAATGAAATGAATACAGTAGTGCAGATACAGGTCAAGACCCTACAGTGCCTGACAAAAGTCTTGTCACTTAACCAAGTTGTAGGAACAGCAAATAACTTGACGTGTAGTTAATCAGTTGGAATCAGAAATGGCTTATAAGAAAGGCAAAGCCCTCTAGAATATGCCTATTATACCAAAATAAAGTTTTGTATCCTTCATTGAGGTTTATCATTTAATTAGGACAGAAAGGTCAACTTTTGCCTGGACAAAAGTCTTGTCATATACAAAATTAATGTAGAAATTATACATGTACGTTATTTAGAATACACAGACATGCTACAATAACTTCAGAACATAAAGTCATGGTGCCTTGGAAAAAAGAATTAATAACGTGTATGACTTCCATGAGCTTGGAGGGCCGCATCCATACGTCTTGGCAATGACTGAAATAACTTGTTGATGAACTCATCTGGAATGGCAAAGAATGCAGTCTTGCAGGACTCCCAGAGTTCGTCGAGATTCTTTGGTTTCGTCTTCCAAGCCTCCTTCTTCATCTTACCCCAGACATGCTCAATAATGTTTATGTCTGGTGACTGGGCTGGCCAATTCTGGAGCACCTTGATCCTCTTCAGTTTCAGGAACTTCATTGTGGAGGCTGAAGTATGAGAAGGAGTGCCATCCTGCTGCAGAATTTGCCCTCTCTTATGGTTTGGAATGTAATGGGCAGCAGGAATGCCTCGATACTTCAGGCTGTTGATGTTGCCATCCACTCTGCAGATCTCTCGAACGCCCCTATACTGGATGTAACCCCAAACCATGATTTTTCCTCCACCAAACTTAACTGTTTTCTGGGTGAATCTTGGGTCCATGCGGGTTCCAACAGGTCTCCTGCAGTATTTGCGGCATTTGAT
This sequence comes from Notoglanidium macrostoma, assembly GCA_030068235.1. Lineage (NCBI taxonomy): Eukaryota > Metazoa > Chordata > Actinopteri > Siluriformes > Auchenoglanididae > Notoglanidium > Notoglanidium macrostoma. Next base: position 19,709,459 of record JAQQZR010000033.1, read on the forward strand.
ATGCAGTTCAATGGATGAGTCATCAGAAAAATCAACCTTCTGCCACTTTGCCACTGTCCATCCTTGCTGCAAGTTGTGGGCTTTGGCAAATTCAACACGCTTTTTTTGTGGAGACCATGGAGACCAGTGCATGCGAGAATTCGAGAAACTGTTCTTGTAGGCACATCGGTTTCTGGTGACCAGATCTGATGTAGCTCTGCTGCAGTTGAAAAAGGGTTGCCCCTGGACTTTCGAAGCAACAAACGGTCCTCTCGAAGAGTTGTCTTACGGGGTCTGCCTGACCTTGGCTTGTCATGAACATCACCAGTTTCTTCATATCTTTTTTTTTTTTTATCCTCTCCACTTGACGTTTGGATACATTAACGATGTCTGCCACCTCAGCAGCAGACTTGGTCTTCAAGTTTTTGATGATCAGCACTTTGGTCTGCGGTTGAATCTTTAG
>JAQQZR010000033.1:19722908-19735320 GCA_030068235.1 Notoglanidium macrostoma
AAATTAGGTGTTTAACAACCTGTTAAAAAATACACCAGAATGCAGGAAATGGCATCTAATTCATTAAAAAATGTATGGGGGAGGACACACAGACCCCCCGCCAGTGTCATCGTCATCGTCGTCGTCCCCCACATCCCCCGCAAGTGTATGTGTGTGCCCCCCCGATACTGTAGTTCCAAAGTCTAGGTGCCGCAGCACTTAATGATCCGCCTGCTACATTGGCTAGTCTGGTCTTGAGCCCTTTGTGTACTTTTAACAAAAAAGACATCTTTTGCGCAAGAAAGCCAGGGCAGTTTGAGTTCATGTTCGTGAGGAGTGCAAACAGAGCTGTTGCGCCAAGGTCTGTTCTGAAGTGATGCAGCCTACAGATGGGACGTTAAAGATTGAACGGCCACAGCGGCTATCTCGAGGGTCACTGCAAACCGAAGTGATAAAAAGCCTTTTCTTCTAGGGGCCCTCTCAGCAGCTGCTTTCAAAAGGTTCAACTGAGGGACACTTTGCTCCTGAGATCCACTTCATTATTAGACCTTTGGCTCTGAATTTAAAAAGGCAGTGTTTTATTGCTCTCTTGGGTTCAGCCCTCAGCTTGTGCATTTGTATTTGTTTTGCATTTTTGTAAATTTCGTAACTAGAACTAGGTGGCAGTGTGGGTAAATTGTCTCGGGCTGAGTCTGTCTGCTGCTAAAGTGCGGTGTTGATTTTTGTTTACATGTCAGTAATTGTGTGACACAAGAACACTGCTTTCAACTTCAGAAACTGATGTTGGTGTTCTCCAAACTGCTCATTTTTACCCTTTCAAAAAAGGATGCTCCAAAGCCCTTGGAAGGAGTAGGGCGTAGTCACGATGACTATAGTAGGGGCCTCAACCATAAACAACCATAAGCATCTTTTGTTCAGAGACATCTCTGTCTGCGATTGGTCAAAGGCCTGAGTTGCAGCAGGGTACTAATGAGTTATAGGGCATTAGACTTAATGAACGTTTCTGCTCTGAGAGCATGTTAATGACTAAAACTCACATTCTCAGAGGTAGATTGCATGGCAGCAGCTCAGTATTGTGTGAAAACCTGGCGACATTGCTCAACACTGTCCATGTCGTTTGGGATGCATTGGCATTCAAACTTAAAATGTAATGTCAACTCCACAAGTGGTCTGATCGGCTCTTAAAACACATTTGACTCTGACCCCGATCCCGATGTTTTTAGTGCAGCACATGTGATTATCAGAGACGGATGTTAATACCAGGTCTGAGCAGGGTCTGTGATTGGTCCAGAAGAGATTTTCTTTTTATTCCATGACGATGGTTCAGCTCACAGCTCGCCCATACCCATTCTGAGCCCTGAGCAGTACAGTGTCCTACTTCTTTTTATGACACTTATGTGAAGTACGTAAGGCCCACCAGTAGAGCCGTATTGGGAGACTTTATCCTGTGAGCTGTGGTCATGCAAAACAGTACCAAAACTCAGTAGCAATAAGAAAGATGGGACTATGCAGGGCTTTGGGTGGAGGGAGGGGTAGGCTCGTTTGTACTTTACTGTGGATGACGCAGGATCACACTGTGACTGACAGAGAGTAAGTGTAATATGAGTTGAGTTCTTTGTATGTATGTGTGCATGTGGACACAAGCAGCAGAATGTTGAATTAGTTGAAGTTTATTATTTTTGACAGATACAGTAGATGAACAGTTTAGACAGATGATAATTCTGTTTAATATTTCAGGATTAAGCTAAACCAGGTAAACAGACCTGTTTTCTCATCTCTCTCTCTCTCTCTCTCTCTCTCTCTCTCGTCCATGTAGGGGCCTAACCTTATCTGGCCATGGGTGACACAGAGCTGGAGCTTTCCCCTTCCCATCTGGAGGAGCTACAGAAGAGTCCATCAGCATCATCCACATCCACTACCTCGTCTCTCTCCTTGCCCTCTTCGCCATCCTCTGGTCCACGGCCGCTGACCAGCTCCAGCCCCAGTGCCAGCGAAGGCTTGCCTGCTTCTAGCCCTCCACTGGATGTCATATCAGAAGGTGTGGGTGAACTGAGTCTGGTTATTGATACTGAAGTAGCCAAGATAGCCTGTCAGGAGGTGCTGCAGAAGGTGAAGCTCCTCAAAGGTGATGGAGATGCAGCTTTGCCCGCTGCTGAACCTCACTTGGTGAATGGAACTGAACACACTGAACCCTTGAACGGGGATGGTACAGGTTCAGGCAAACCTCCGAAGATCACAGAGGAGGAGGAGGTGCCACAGGTGGTGGGCACAGTGAAGAGCGCCCGCCGGCGCCACAAAAACAACTCCTCCAAGCAGTCGTGGCTTCTGCGCCTGTTCGAATCCAAACTGTTTGACATTTCCATGGCCATCTCGTACCTGTACAACTCAAAGGAGCCCGGCGTGCAGGCCTACATCGGCAATCGGCTCTTCAGTTTCCGAGACGAGGATGTCGACTTCTACCTGCCGCAGCTGCTCAATATGTACATCCACATGGACGAGGACGTGGGTGACGCCATTAAGCCATATGTGGTGCACCGCTGCCGCCAGAGCATCGGCTTCTCACTGCAGTGCGCCTGGCTGCTCGGCGCTTATTCGTCTGATATGCACATTTCCACACAGAGGCACTCGCGGGGCACCAAGCTGCGCAGACTCATCCTGTCTGACGAGCTGAAGCCGACCAGTCAGCGTGCTCGCCTCCACCAGCAGCAGCAGCAGCAGAACCACATCCTCGGCCCAAACGTGAGCGAGCACGGCCTCTCGCCCTCGAAGCGCACACATCAGCGCTCCAAATCAGACGCCACAGCCAGCATCAGCCTCAGCAGCAACCTCAAAAGGACAGCCAGCAACCCGAAAGTGGAAAGCAGTCAGGATGAGGTGAGCAGGCAGACTCTGAGTGACCCTGCTGCATGAAATAGATTAATTGAATTCTTTGATATTCCAGTGTGTGTGTGTGTGTGTGGGTGTGTCATTGTCTTGAATATACAATTTCATTTTTCATGGTTGCTCACAGCAGCAGTTTTGATGAGTGTGTGAACGACCAAATAAAGGAATCAGACACAATCTACTTGAAAATCTCTTAAAAATATCACTGCTTAATTAATAGCCTTGCATCATCAGTTATTGAGGTCAATATGTGGCATCCATCAAAGTCCAGTATTTTTCAGATCAGCAATTACTCCAAGCCTCTGAGAGGCATATCTAATGAATGACCCTTTCAAATAGTCAAAAAGTTCAAATAGTCACGGCTGTGGTCAGGATCTCTTTGCCACCTTTTTTTGTTTGTTTGTTTTTTTGCTCATCAGTGGGATTAGATTACATTAAGAAGGAATCTTTTGAGATATGGAGACAATCATTTAGGAAACAAGATATACACAGGGACTGGCGTTACATGAGGAGATGCCTGACATAGGAACATGGGAGCATTCACATTATTCACATAATCATTGTGCTTTAATCATTGTGTTCTGAATAAGAAGTGAAACTAATGTGACTGAATTATTTTTCTTTCTTTAATACGTTTTCTGGCCTCCCACAGGCATCTTCTAATCATCATAATCAGTGGGCATAATCATTATCATTTTCTTTCACTTTAGAACGCTTTTCTTTTACTTGCCTGTTTGTGTTGCCATGGCAACACTGGTGCCACTATTCCCATGCAGCTGTGGTGATTTGGATGAGGATCAGTAAAGTGTTATGGAAGTTCTTGCTATGAACCCATGTCGATTCAGTGCCCTAAGAATAAATATATACTGCAGAGGAAAAATAACAGCTTGAGGCATTGTGGAAATTGATTCCTGGTTTGGTTTAAGCTAATATTTTGATAGTGAATGCATGAAAGAGCAGCAGAACTTTTAATTTACTACATACCAATTATCAGTCCTGGTTTGACTGATATCTGGGTGTGTATTGTATTGAGTAATATGTAGGTAAGACTTGATGATGATAGTGTAAGGAGTAGTTATAGATACAATTTAATGGAGTGCCACACCTAGCTCGAGCATTGCTTTGTAGTACTGAAGTGTTTTAGAAATTCAGAGTATTTCAGGCATTCAGGGAGAGTGTGATTATGGTATTATACCATAGTGCGGTTGAATTCTTGAATCTGGTTGGTCAGAAATTTTGCATTATTTTCATATAACAAAACAACTCCGAAAGTAGTTCCGGCAGTAAAATGAGCAATAGGTTAATATTATTTATTCTTATTGCATTCTTAATATATGTTATACAGATTATGCATAATCTCTTTAGTAACAGTTCATGCATGCACTTGTACAGCACTTGTACACACAATCAAAGATTAATTAAGAACAGAGTTATTGAACAAAGTAAAACCTGTAATTGTTAATGATGTTTTTTAATTTATTAAACATTTATGGAAGGAGTCTCCGTTATAAGTTTCCCAGCTCAGGAAAGTCTTCAGGACAGAGAAGTTGATGCTTTCTGGTTTTAGGATATGTGGTGTTTGCTTGGTTTTTTTTTTTTTGTGGGTTTTTGTTTGTTTGTTTGTTTTGAGAGCGAGTGAGAGAAAGATTGAACAGCTGGTTATTACAGCTGTAACGAAGGTGAGGACCAGAGCGCTCTTAGATGTTCCACAACATTAAATCTTACTAGAAACTGTTAATATGCACAACATTCCATTCAATAAATAATTAAACTCTGTAATCATTGGTTTTATAATAAATCACTGCAATTGAAATAACACACAACAGGCTCGTGCTGTTATACAAAACGAATGCGCTTCATGGGCGGCACTTGTGCACCTGCCACATCGCACTCCCCTGACATGCATTACTTTCATATGACCGCAACGTCTGCTGTGTGTGTGTTTTTTTTTTTTTGTTGTTTTTTTTTTCCCCCCTTACATAATTACTAGCTTCACTTCTCTGCTCCAAGATGTTTTCATTTGAACGCCACTCTGTTCCTGGTTTGTTTGGGAGCTGCATTAGCTACTGTCATGTGTATGCCAAGGTTTTGCTTTACCCAACACACTCTGGCTCCTTTGTTGTAGCTTGCTTATGATTGGCTAAGTAGAATGCCCTTCAGAAAGTTCAGGCCCTGATCCAGGCCGGACGTCAGAATGCCCTGATGAGCACGGGGTCCCATGTAGGAGCATGATCATAAGAGACAAACGCAGTACAGCATGTTGGCCACAAATGTCCAGGCTGATGGTGGCTTCCTGAGCAGAGATTCCGGTTTAATCTAGAGGAGTTTGGACTTGTCTCTTGTCTCTGATGAACCACAGCCTAACCAATGAGACACAAGCTTTTGTAAACAAGCTGAAAGTAACACTTGGCAAGAAAGCCTGCTCTGTAATTTTGTTTTCTTTTGGCTCTTCGCATTTTTCCATGCTGTGTTAGAGCTCGTGGCCAGTACCACGTGAAAGATCAGATGATCAGTTTGTGTATTCTTAGGATAATGTATCCTGGGCCTTTGCTAATGTGTGCTGAGTTTTGTTCTTTTTCTACTTTGGGTTGTTTTTTTTTTTGTTTTTTTTTTGTTCCCATTCTTATTTTTAATGCACAATTTCATAATGTCTCGGCTGATTGTTTGGTTCTCCATATTCCTGACTGACCGAGAGGTTATAAGGATTCTGTATATTGCAGAAGGTGTCACGGCAGCATTAAGCAATTAAAAGGTGTTTTTCTACACTGTAGAGAGACCTCCATAACTGTTAATTGTATTTATCATATCAAGGTGATTTGCTTTAGCCCTTTGTGTAAAACAACTGAAAAACAATACAGATGTACGAGAGGCTCATGTAAAAGAAGAAAACCTTCAGCGCGTCATTATTACGTGATTGTCTTTACCTAGATGAAAATTCGTCTTGTTTTATGAGTCTAAACATGTTTTGTCAAAAGTATTAAATTAGACATGAAGCGAGCAACACTTTTATTGCCCATTAATCTTCAGAGAGCGTAGTGTTGATTAGGTACGTTAACGTGCAGAACGTGAAACCCAGAGCAGTCAGGTGGAACTTGTTGCATGCCATGCAAAAAAAAAAAAAAAAAAAGCATATTAATCGCTAGTTCCGTGAGTTAGCATACAAATTCTGCTGTTCAGAATTAAAAAAGCAGATATTTTGTTTTTAGTTTAAGGGTATATTGTTTTCATTTGGAAAGATGCTACTACTAAGCTGTGTAAAGGAACTGCAGCTGTAGGAGCACATCTGTTCAGTGTTGGAGATTAAGTAAGGTCAAGATCTCAGTGCTGTATTCATTTTTCTTAAGTACTGGCTGCAAAAACAGAAACGTGTGGCCCAGAGGCTTTGAGATTTGTTGAGTCATGGACAGATCCATGAAGATGTATCTTCAAACATAACCGTGAGCTTTGTGTTTGTTTTGTCTTGCTCTTACCCCCCTCTACCACTCCCCTTGCTCTTGTACCATAACCCACCCCTCCTTTTCCCAGGACATGAGCTCCAGCTCCGACAGTCTTGAGTTAGAGGCTGGTACCGTAAGTCAACCGCTGTCTAATAGCACCCTTATCTGTGCATTGTGGGATATTGGCTGTTTCTGTTTGCAGTTGGGGTTGGACTCCCAGATTCCTTCAGATGTGTGCCTTTTTATAATTTGCAAGCATGTCATCCTGAGATCATTGTATTCTTAATACAGTTTATTTTGTTGTATTTCTGTGACACTTGTCCAGTGAGACTTGTGATTATGTCTAAGAGCTGACATGCTTGTAAATGTAGCCTTTGTCCTTTTTCCCCTCTCTTAAGCTACTGTCGTTTGAATTATTGGGACAATTAAAGAAGGGCTTCTCTTTTCTGGTGAAAGTTTGTCGTCTATAAAACCCAAGTTTGCTTATTATTGTACGAAGATCAATTAAGGAGCACTGAGGCCTTTTCACGCCGAACATGTGGCAACTTCGTTTTGTATAAATGAAAAATAATTTTCTTTATTGCTTTAATTAATTATTTTTTCATCTGTCTGCTGCAGTGGAGATTGTTATCCTTATCCTAAAAGAAACACTCATGACGGCAATTCTGGGTTTGTCCAGTCCTTAAAGAAAGCAGCAGCGTCTGCTCATACGGGAGCTCGAACTGTACAATCATCATTTTACAAAGACCTCAAAGACCTACTGCATGTTCTAGCACCGCCCCTGCAAAAAATGCACAAACGGCCAGGAGATCATGAGCGCTGAGCAATGTTTAGTCGTATAATTGTAATTAAAATTGGATATTATTATGGAGTGTTGAATTAATAGGAGCTTAAATTAAGTTAAACCATGAAACATTCTGTTCATATGCATTGTTGTGCATGCATTTGTGGTTCCTCTCTTTGAGCACTGCCACAAGTTATCATGCATCAGCCGTGTTGTCTGGTCAACATCATGACCAGTGCGTTATATGAATACAAAGTCTTGTTGGTTTTCACCAGGAAAAGTCAGCACAGACAAGATGCATCAGCACAGCGCAGCAGTCAGTGTAGATGTGCAGATGTTTATAGAGATGTGTTTGTTACCATCACATCATAACCTTTTTTTTGGTGCATGTGTTTGGTGTGCACAGGCCTTTAGTCTAGACAAAGTCCATAATTGAATGTTTGCTCCCCTAACCATAAAGTCAGTTTGCTTTCCTCCGGCACTTTAGCTGAAATCAGTCCCAAATAGTCATAATGGAGTCAAACCCATAATGTCTTCCTAAAGTGCTGGGTCTGAAACTGGATCTTACTTTGTCTTTAACCCAACTGTAAAAATTATTTTGTGGTCTTCTGTATCTGGTAACTTGGCATTGATTTCTTTGTGCCAGAAACTCTAATCGTTCAGTCGGTAATTTCGTTAAATTATGGATTTTGCATAGATCACTTCTTAAAGTAGATCTGCCTACATTTATTTTAGTTTGTTGTTTGTGGGGTTTTCTAAGTAAATAAACTCACTTCCTTTGGTACTGTTATTCAAGCAGTGTATTACGTCTATAAATCTGTTATTGTGGTAACTGAATCGCCATGCAATCCCCAGCGCTCTGTTGGTCTTGTTAACTTGTTTGTGTTTGTTTAAGCATTTGTTAAAATGTGATTTCACCCTCTAGGCAAATGATTTGTGGTTAAGCTTCCTCTACACCCTCTTATACATGGTACTTAAATTTATCTCTCTGTATTATCTTGGGAGTGGTGAATAACCGTAGCTAACACACATGGAGGAGTTTGACGAGTCTTTCTCCACATGTGCCATTGTGGAATGGGCTCATTTTTCACCTCAGTAATCCTCTCATTCAGGTTGTTCATTCATGTCACACTTGTGCCACCCTATGGTCAGCTGTTGCTAGAAGCACCCTTTTGTGTGTTTTGTTTTTTGTTTTTTTTTCCCTCATTTGTTTAAATCCTCATACTTTGCTTTGATTCCATATTGATTGTATCATGCATGTTTGGTTTGGCCGTATACACATTTTGTTTTATAGTAACTTCAGTCTCAGTTGTCACTATTACCAGTAACCTTTGCTGCTTGTAGAAGTTGGCCTCTATTGCTTTGCCGGTCTATTCGAGAAATATGTATTCTCAACTTTTCTGTTTCCTTTCTCTTCTTTCCTCACATGTCTGTGGCATTGTACTGTCCCCCCTTCAGCCTGTACGTCTGACTCCTCAGCGCGAGTTCATTAAGTCTCTTATGGGCATTGGGAAAAGACTGGCCACTCTGCCTACCAAGGAGCAGAAGACACAGAGGCTTATCTCTGAGCTTTCACTGCTTAACCACAAGCTGCCAGCACGTGTGTGGCTGCCCACTGCGGCGTTCGACCACCATGTGGTGCGAGTCCCTCACACACAGGCCGTCGTGCTCAACTCGAAAGACAAGGTGAGCATTAGTTAAAAATAATTCAAATATCCCGTGAGTCCTAAAGTTGAGGCATTTGATTCATTTCTTATCTCTAATTTTGTATTGTTTTCAGGCACCATATTTAATCTATGTGGAAGTTCTGGAGTGTGAGAACTTCGAGACGTCGAGTGTACCAGTGAGGATTCCTGAAACACGAATCCGCAGCACACGATCCGTAGAGAATCTCCCGGACTGCGGTATCACAGCCGAGCAGCGTGCCAGCAGCTTCTCTACCGTTCCCAACTATGACAACGATGATGAGGCCTGGTCTGTGGATGATATTGGAGAGCTTCAGGTTGAGGTACAGTGACACAGCTGCTTCTTTTTCTTTCTTTTTTTTTTGTTTTAAATGAACAAATAGTTTCTTTTGTCCTTCTGTGAATTAATCTATCCCTTGTTCCTCTTTAGCTGCCCGAGATCCACACTAACAGCTGTGACAACATTTCCCAGTTCTCAGTTGATAGCATCACCAGCCAGGAAAGCAAAGAGCCAATTTTTATTGCTGCTGGTGATATCAGGTACACCTTGATATATTAGGCTAGACCCACAATAGCCTCTACACATCAGTTCATGTTGTCAGAGTTTCCATCCATTTGAATCAATACCTGGGGCCTCATTTATCAAGTATCAAGTGTGTATACATAGTTTTGTGAGTAGACCATGCAACATAGGGTTTTTTTTTGTATTGAATAGGATTTATTAGATTTTGCTTAGTGAGTGAGGAAGTGTGTATATTTCCACACCCTCCTGACCATGTGTATACCACCACCTCTAGTGGTAGAAAAATATAATTGCATGTAAAGTGACTACAGAGCTTCTGTATCACATACTGTCTATTATTTCAGCATAATTGAGAGCGCTACTACTGATTTCAGTGCTCACAAGGTGCAGACAGATGACACCGATGGAATATAAAGTAAAATCACATTTTCTGCTTTGTTTGAAGATTTGGCTCATTCAGCTTTGCGAAGGGAATGTGTTTTTAGCACCAGTGGAAGCTCCATGCTGAGAGTGAGGAGTGGATCATTAGTTGATTTTGTTTGCCCAGTGCAGTTTTAGTTGATTTTTATTCTAGTGCTTTTAGCCACGAATACATTTAGGAGAGAAATTAGAGATGGTAGCAGCATTTCCCAACCAAGAATTAGTTGAATAATGATGCATCTTGCCTTCTCTCTTACTGCAGTACTTTACATTTTCAAATCCTGTAGCAGAAATGCCATTAAAAATGACAATTTCTTTTATGCCGTTACAGAGTTTCAAATGTAATTGGGGAAATAAAAGGCGCTCACATACTTATTCGTATTTATTTATTAGACAATCTACTCGTAAAAGTGCCAGGTAGGCCATTTTTGCTCTGCTTCATGCAACAGTATCTTTACCTCACTGTTGATGAAGTTTATCTTCGTTGACCTTTTGGCATGTTCCAGGTCATCTGAAATGCAGCTCTGTGAGCAGGCTACTGTGCTTTTTACAGGGAAGTTGGTTACCCTATATGGTGATTTAAGGTTTTTTTTATGCAACTCAGTTTAGAATGTGTGGAATTTATCAATGGTCATTGCTTACACTGTGCTTATGCATGTGTGATAAATACCAATTTTTTTGAGCGTATTAATGGGTGTTATGCAAAATGTAGTACTTGTTTAATGCACTCTTTGATAAATAAACCTGTGGTATGTATACCCTTTGGGTGCAGTTCATTTGGGCAGGTGAGAACAACGCAATCTGGTATAGACCAAACTGGGCCAGGGCAGTCTCGATCAAGTTGCTTCCAAGTGAACTGTAGCTACTTTTTGATTACACTGAGAAAGTGATTCTACCCAATCCAAACAGAACCTTACTTACGGGTCATTGTCAACAGTTTTTATAGATTCAAAATGATAAAATGAGCTGTTGGGTGCAAATGGAGCCACAGGACAGAGCTGTAGTGCTGAATAAATTTGTATATTGGACAACCAATCTACAAAAGAGAGAAAATGAACATATTTAGCATAACAAAATGGTTTCTGTATTTTTGCTCTGTATATTGACCTATATTGATCTCTAATTTGGGTTTATGGACACTTATTTAGGCGGCGCCTCTCTGAACAGCTTGCTCACACGCCAACCACATTTAAGAAGGACCCAGAGGATCCCTCGGCAGTAGCCTTAAAAGAGCCCTGGCAGGAGAAGGTTCGGTAAGTAGAGAAAAGCACTTCACGCTGTAGGTACAGTTCTTTCCTCTATTGATTATTCATTTATTTGAAATATCTTGTGTTAAGCTTTGTGTCTCTTACTGTTAAACAGGCGAATCCGAGAAGGCTCCCCATATGGGCATCTGCCTAACTGGCGTCTCCTCTCAGTCATAGTGAAATGTGGCGATGATCTAAGGCAGGAGCTCCTTGCCTTCCAAGTTTTGAAGCAATTACAGGTTATTATCCTGCTTTTTTTTTTTCTTTAAGGACATTAAACTATGAATTTTAATATTTTTCAGAATATGATCCTTTAAGCATTGTTATTATAATTAGTTGGCATTAAATAGATTTATAGTTTGTCGTCTACGCCGCATGGCTGAAACATTTATTTCTCCATTGTCCGTGGTTATAGGCGATCTGGGAACAGGAGCGAGTCCCTCTGTGGATTAAGCCCTATAAGATTCTGGTCATCTCCTCTGATAGTGGCATGATTGAGCCAGTGGTCAATGCTGTGTCCATTCATCAAGTGAAGAAGCAGAGTCAGCTCTCGCTGCTCGACTACTTCTTGCAGGAGCATGGCAACTACACTACAGAGGCCTTCCTCACTGCACAGCGCAACTTTGTGCAGAGTTGTGCAGGCTACTGTCTCATCTGCTACCTGCTGCAGGTTAAAGACAGGTAAATCTGAAAGTTCGGGCGCGTCACACCGGTTTTGTTTTGTGCTTATTTTGTAGACCTGAACAACTGCACTTGTACATTTATGACGGCAGAGTGCATGTATGGCATGTTGCTGTCATAAAACGAGAATGGAATTTAAACCTTTAATGTTGATTCTACTCATGGTTGCTGTAGTGTCTTGTAATGTCCCAGGTCTTACTGACTGTGAGTAATTTTAGTCATAAGAATGTTTTGGTTCTTATGAGTAATTCTGAGAGGCTTCACGAATACAAAGTCGTATCTGCATATACACAGTGGCTGAATCAGGATTACAACTGTGAAACATTCAATAAGTATCTATTTTGTTAGCATGGCTGTGGGATGATTTATGAATTCACTCACTGATTTAGAAAGTCTTTGATTTGTCACAACATGTATAGAAACTGCATAATTCAACCTGGAATTATTAACAAACCACATACTGTGCATTCTGTATACAGATGGGTTATGATTAACCCTGGGTTTCTCTTGATAATGTACAGTACTTGTTGGATCATGCATCTTATAATGCTCTGCTTTGCAGGCACAACGGAAATATTCTGCTTGACTCTGAGGGTCATATCATTCACATTGACTTTGGCTTCATTTTGTCAAGCTCTCCAAGAAACCTTGGCTTCGAGACTTCTGCTTTCAAGCTGACCAATGAGTTTGTAGATGTAAGGACGTGTGTGTGTGTGTGTGTGTGTGTGTGTGTGTGTGTGTGTGTGTGTGTGTGTGTGTGTGTGTGTGTGTGT
>JAQQZR010000033.1:19771970-19788741 GCA_030068235.1 Notoglanidium macrostoma
CAACTACAATTCATTTCACATCAGCCTTGGCAAATCATGTCTTCACGGACCTCACTTTGTGCACAGGAGCATTGTCATGCTGCAACAGGTCGGAGCCCCTTAGTTCCTGTAAAGGGAAACGGTATGCTACATTATAAAAAGACATTCTATACAATAGTGTGCTTCCAGCTTTGTGGCAACAATTTGGGGAAGAACCACATATGCATGTGATGGTTAGGTGTCCACATAATTTTGTCCATATACTTGTATTTTTCAATTTTCCTTGCTGTTTTGTTGTGTTCGTAACTGTAAGTTGTCAACGATGTACATTATCTGTGGTTATTCATTAACTCAAACCGTAGTTTCCTTTCTACGAGCACATGGTAAGCATGGTCTACTAGCTTGAGCTATGTTTTTTGAGAGCTAGATTTCCATGGGTCATGCTTCTAATTCTCTAGCAGCATAGAATGTGTCAGGAAAGTAAACTGTGGTTTACTTGTGGAGTTGGACTTGTCAAAAAAATACATCTAATCAAAGTTCACTACGTTACCCACAGTCACTGTGGCTGAGTGTCGCCATGACGTGGCGCACAGTGATGACATCAGCACGTGTTTTCCCAAACTAAAGCAGTGAATCGGCACAATCTATTGCAGTGCATTGGTGGGGTAGTAAACTCCACAAACACAGTTTATCAGGAGAGGATAATTTCATAATCATCAAGGACGTTTCGGTACACGATTGTCCATAATCTTTGTGGGAAAATGGAGTCCTATTTAAAGAGCTGTCGAGACGTGCTTAAGGTAAGGACACGACGAGCAAATGACAATGCGCGCTCGGTTTAGTTGGCGGAGTTGTTAGTGTCACTTGGTGGGCTACACAGCGCGCGCTGTCCTCGTTTAGTCTCACGGAAACGGGGTTGTGTTGGATTTAATGTGGCCTGATTTAAGCCTGCAGAACGGCGTAACTCGGGAAAAAGTTGCCCGAGAGCGTCGTGGCATAACAAAGTGACATTCACCATAACAAAAGCACGCGACGCGAGGACAGCACTTACGGTGTGTCATGTTGATTTTTTAAAAACTTTTTAATGTTACACATGTAAATATGGTTTATATATTTTTCGAACAAGTAGTGTAATTGATGCATTTCAGTAAAACAAACATGTGCATATGATCTGCTCTTCATATTTCACAGAAATGTCTGCTACCGAATGTTTTTCCTCTCTTCATGCTTGGTTGTGTGTCGTTAAATTATGCTCCCGGGGGAGTAACGTGTGTGCTTTTGTAAATAAACCGCTCTGTTGGTAGACACACCCACAATCCCCCCCAAGCTCCGCAAGCGCGCGCACACGTTTGTTTTACTATATCCTTGCAAGGACCTTCCGTTGACATAAGTAGTAATACTCGTAATTGATGATCTTCCTAAACCTAATAACCTTATCCTTGTCGTCTCCAAACCTTTGGATCTTTTACCGTTTTCAATAAAAAAAAATTCAGCTTTTGTAAAAAGGTAGTTTTCCTTATAAGGACCAGCCAGATGTCCCCACAAGGTCAAAACTGTCAAATGTTTCTATGCTTGTGGGGACATCTGATGCTCACCAAGATATAAACACGTGCCACCCTACACCCCTCACATCCACATACTTGTACATCTATCTTTGTCAGGACACTCATTGACATGCATTCCCTAGCTCCTTAACCTAACCTTTACCATCACAACTAAATGCCTAACCCCAGCCCTGAACCTTAAAACCAAGTCTTAACCCTCAAACAGCATTTTGAAGAAGTGTGGACCAGCCAACATGTCCTCTCTTCCCAGAAATGTCTGTTGGTTAAATACGTTTTTCAGTCCTCAATATATAGCAAGTACAAGTACACACACACACACACACACACACACATTTGAGATCAGACAGCAGTGGTTCTCAGAGGGTTCCCCAGGGGTTCTGAGATATATTTTTATTTTGTTACAGTGGTGGAAATCACAACCGACAAAAGAACGAACAAATGAATTATATTTATCTGAGTTCTCATATTTTTTCGCCTGTTTTACTGGTGACTTTAAATGAATAGGTTTATCCCAAACCTCAGTAACTCAAAGACAAGAAGGCCTAGAAAGAATGTTATTGTAAACTTTTAAATAATTAGTCTAACTTGTGATTGTGTTCATTAACAAATCTGCACTTTGTGGGTTCATTGAATTGATTTTACAGCTTCTGAACTCTGTTTACTGATAACGGTAAATGAATACTGGTTGTTTCTCATGCGTTTAAAAGCTGCGCCTTCCGGTGATGATTAACACAGGCTGAACAGAAAGCATTCATATTTTGAAATCGATGGTTAGTACAGCAAATAGTCAGTCAGATGTTGGGGAGAAGAATATCTTGTCTGTATTTCTTATTTAAAGGCTTTTTGACATCTGGATGATTTCTATGTTCTTGAAAAATACACAGTATGGCTTAAAAGGTTTTGAATACCAGACCATCCCACTCATGTGCTTGTTGAACATCCTATTGTAGGTTTAGTCCCACATTAATGTTATAATAGCCTCCACTCCTCTGGGAAGGCTTTCCACTAGATTATACTGTATATTCTTTATCCATCATCATGCTTTTTTAGTGTGATCAGTAGCTGTTTTTTTTTTTTTTTTTTTAACATAACATTTTGATCTTAATGGCATAAAATGTAGTTTTTCATCTTGCCATTTTGAAATTGAAACAAGCTTATGGACATGCTGATATAAAAGTCTGACATTTTGTGCATTTGTAATGTATGTTTCAAGTGAGATTTGCAATACATCAAAGAAATGATTTTTCCCCAACACAACAGCTAGCTAGCGTATTGTTTTAAAGCTTTAAGCCACCAGTAATGGAGGTTACATCATCTTAGGTTTGCTCAGGTGTAACTGAAAACCCCAGATTTGTTAGATTACAGTCCAACATGCAGAACATTCACTGTGTCTGTGTGTAATGAGTTATCAATACTAAGAATTTGTACCAAGAAAATAAAATTATATAGATATGTGAATGATAAACAAGAGCTTATGCACATTATGTATCGTCACATAGAAAAAAGCATATAGACAGCCTCTGCTCTTACACAATTGATTTCACATAGAAGAAGGCTTATCAGCCCTAATCACAGTTTATTTGTAAAACGAAGAAAATCTTGAACAGCCCCCCCCCCCCCCAACTCCCCCTACTCTATCCTTGAGGTTAATAATTAGGCTCAGTGAGTAGCAGAAAAACTGACCTGAATTCCTTCCTTTCAGCCTACAAGTAGAGTGACCGTGAGATGTATTTGAGCCCGTGAGCACGATTTCATTACCATCAGCATCAGAAAGACTGGCTCAGCAAAAATGCATTTTTTTCAGACAGTATAAAACTGACATTCCTGACCTTAACACTTTTCTAACCTGATATTTATTGTTCACTGGGAATTATTCTTTCTTAGTGAAAATACTTTTGCTATTTGTAATTGTTTGACAAATGATGGTTGGCCGTTTTATTCTAATGTCTGATTGCAGGTCTGTGGGATAAAATTTAGAGTTGATTCATTCTTCTATGCTTCTTTTAGGGTCACATGAGAAACAGCTCTGTGCCGCTGCGTGTTGTGCTAGGGAATGAGGCATGTGATATTGACTCCATGGTATCAGCCCTCACATTTGCCTATTTTCTGTCAAAGGTGAGAACTTGAGTAATTTATTCACTTTCTGAGCACTTTATTAGCAACACCTGTACACCTCCGTATTCATGCAATTATCTAATAAGCCAATCGTGTACGGTGCATAAAATCATGCAGGTACGGGCCAGCAGCTGATTTTGGCCGTGGCATGGTTGTTGGTAGAAAACAGGCTAGTTTGAATACTTCTATAACTGCTGGGATTTTCATGCACGACAGTGTCTAGAGTTTACTCAGGTGGTACAAAAAAAAAGAAAAAAACATCCGGTGGTAGTTCTGTGGACAGAAATGCCTTGTTGATTCAAGAGGTCAACAGAAAATGGCCAGACTTGTCTGAGCTGATAGAAAGGCTACAGTAACTCAGATAACCACTCTGTACATTTGTGGTAAGCAGAACCGTGAGGTGGGTGGGCTACAACAGCAGAAGACCAGATCGGGCTCAACAGCATGAGCACCTTATCACAAAGCAAAACTCATCTCAAACTGCTTTCATGAACACGACAATGAGTTCAGTGTTCTTTAGTGGCCGTCTCAGTCACTGGATCCGAATCCAATAGAGCTCCTTTGGGATGTGGAAGAACATGAGGTTCACAGCATGAAAGTGCACATGAAACGTCTGCAGGAATTGTGTGATGCAATCATTTCAGCATGGAGCAGAATCTCAGAGGAATGTGTACAACGTCTTGTGGAATCCATGCCATGAAGAACTGAGGCTGCTGTGAGCGCAAAAGGGAGGCCCTCGCCAGTATTAGTATAGTGTTCCTAATAAAGTGCCCAGTGAGTGTAGTTTGCTTTAGTTTAGCATATGAGCTTTACTAGTTTTGGTTTGGAACCAAGCCAAAGATTTTACTAGTACTAACTAGGTTAAAGTAGTAATATTTTACTAGTACTTGGCTTTTCAATATTGATGGAGAATTGTTTATCATGATTTTGCTAATCATTTTTGTTTGGTTCCTAGAACTTTGACTCTGGAAAAGCAGCAGTGCCTGTGCTGAACATCCCACGAGCAGAATTTCCCTTGCGCTCTGACAATACTTTCCTGCTGAGAGAGAGCGGTCTGTCCCAGGACTACCTGCTGTTCAGGGACGAGGTGGATTTGCACAGTCTTCAAAATCTGGCCATCACATTAGTGGACCACAATGTCCTGCCTGAGTATGTTTCTTCACTACAGAATTAACATGATTGTGTGTTAACCTTTTCAAAAACACATGTAAATGTATTCATACAACATTTCTTAAAAAAAAAAAAAAAAGGTACTGAATTGGGTTTTAGGGTACCATCAAGGTACCTTTAGTTAGATTAAAATTATTTAGAGGTGCTTTTATTAAAGTCTTTAAATAACATCTTTTTATTGTTAATAGTTTTCAAGAATATTATTCATAAACTACTGATTCATAACATGTAGTATTTACTTGAATGTATGCTTGCAGTCTTATGTTGTAGATAATTAGACCTTAAGGATAGCTGCTGTACCTTTGAGGGTTAATTTACATAGTGCAGGGAATGAAAATGTACCTCTAAATGCCACTTTACTTTTTTTTCTGACATTGAGGCAACAGACAGGTGAGGAGGTAATATAGTCGAAACTTAAAGCTCTTGAAGAAGCTGACATTAATATGCAATTTTCCACCAGTTGACCAGAACTGAGTGCCAGAGATAAAGAAGAAAAGAGAACCCTAGCTAAATAATAAATATATAGTAGGTAGTTCATCTTGAAAGTTAAAAAGGCTTGAAATAATAGTGTGTTGGTGACACTAGTCCGAATCAGTCCTGACTGTAGTTTTGACCGTAATGCACTTGTTCATACACATGGATGTGGTATGTTATTGTTTCTGTAGTGACAACTTAAAATAGGATTTCTTATGGTGGATATGATAATGTTACAAATTCAACACCACCTCTCCATGTCAAAAAGTTTAAGTTTTCAAACATGGCAAAGTCTTCAGGAGAAAGAAAAGGCTTTTTCAGTTTCCTTATCTTCAAGAGAAAGAAAAGTGAGAAACTGTTGATGGAGTCACTGTTCATAGCTGATAACTTGTGTCTCAAATGTTCTACAACATCAAGTTTATGGATAAATAAATAAAAGTATGACTTGTTTTTCTTAAACGAATAATTCAATTTTATTTGTGTAGCTTTTAACAACGGACTTTGTCACAAAGCAGCTTTACAGAAATATATAAATATAAATAATTTACATCCTTTAAATTTAGTAAATCCATAGGCAGGGAAGCCAACCCAGCCACAGGGGAGCGCACAGTCTAGTGTATTTCTGAATGCCGTCTCAAGCCCGGATAAATGGGAGGGTTGCGTCAGGAAGGGCATCCGGTGTGAAAACTTTGCCAAATAAGACATGCGGACATAAATGGCTCCGCTGTGGCAACCCCTAACGGGAGTAGCCGAAGGACATTATTATATCAGCTACATCATCTATGGAGTGTTTATAATTCTGCTATGAATAACAGTGTCATATGACCAAGCAGTAGAAGTATGTGTGTGTGTGTGTGTGTATATGTATATGTATATATATATATATATTACACACACACACTCCCCTCTGTGCAGGGCTGACCGGACATTGGAGAATGCTGTGGTGGAAGTCATTGATCATCATCGTTTAGAAAGAACCCCGTCTCCCTCCTGTCCTGTCACCGCAGAGCCCGTGGGCTCCTGTGCCACACTGGTTACAGAGCGCATTGTCCAAAAGGCACCCGAGCTGCTGGACCAACAGGTGGCACAGCTCCTCTATGGTCAGTACATTAACTTCAAATGGCATGTTTTTATCTAAATGCATCAGTCATTAATCATTAAAACAAACCATAGCTTGCTGAACAGTGCAGATAATTTGTCTGGTGGAAAAAAAAAGATTGGTAGGACAGACCACTGCTTCGCTGACTTCAGTGCAAATAGCCAGATTGTTTTTGTGTGTGCGGCTCAGTACAGTCATTAAACAGTATGGCTGATTAGCAGGCTCTATGGCAGCAATTTTCAACATGAATGCATGTCCTCACAGCTCAGTCTGCTGTTTACTTAGTGTGAAATCAACTGCATGAGCTTAGAGTGCTTATCTTGGACACCGAGCAACTCCAAATAGACAAGTAACCACCAAAAAACAGATTTAATCTGGTCATTGGCACTTCAGAGTTGCATATTTTGGGGAAAACACAATTCCATTAATTTCGACAACCACAGTTTACTACGTTTTGTACTGATTACTGTAATCAGCTAATTGTGAATGTTAATATATTTTCCAAATATTTATAATAACTGTATTGAATAACTCATTTTTTTCGGTGTGTTGTCAGGCACGATTATCACCGACTGTGTTAATATGGCACCCGAGGCAGGAAAAGTCACACCCAAAGACAGCCAGTATGTCATCCTTCTAGAGAGCCGCTTCCCTAAACTTCCTCCTCGGAGCATCTTCTTTCAGTCTCTACAGAACGCCAAGTTTGATGTATCAGGTATGTGAAACAAGCTTGTTAAATGAGAAAGATCAGGAATCAATATTTAGAAGTAAAATATGCCTCTTCCAAATTTCTTTGCATAACAGGATTGAGTTCAAATCAAAATTGCCTGTTGTACAATATCTGTTCAAATATTAAAAATAAACGGTTGTCATGTGGCTCAGCCCTTACCACAGAGCAAATGCTGTTAAAAGACATGAAGACTATATCAGGAGGAGATCTGAGACTGGCTATCAGTGCTATCTACATGACACTCGAGGTAAGTGATTTCACTCGGATTTTCTGCTAGAGCTTTTTCATTTAGCCGTCCTGACTGCCAAAGAGGAATGTGTGTAGTGCATTATAGCTGTAGCCTCTCATTATGAGAGACTGTACACCTGTGGAAAAAAAATAAAGCACACATTTCAGTGATGAATATTTATTGAGTTCTAGAAATTCAGTGATTTAAGGTGTTCATATCACAATTAAACCATTTTAATTATTTTAACCGTTAATGCAAAAAAAATGCAGGCAATTAAAAACGATTCACAAACTTGTCTCATACAACATGCACTCAGTCTTGAGTAAATACCTTTATATTTCAAATATAAGTGTAAATAAACTGCCATGATAGTGTGTATTTCTTTAACAACTGATTGTCTTATATTTGATAATCCCCATAGTAGTTTTCAATAGTATTGAAAAATGCTTTGTGTATTTAGGCTTTCCTGCAACGAGAGTGCCTTCAACAGGAGCTTTGTGAATTCTGTCATAAGCACAACTACAATCTGATTATAGCCATGACCATCTCTTTCATCAACAATAAGGAGCCTTTCAGGCAGATTGCTGTTTACAGCTCCAGCACACGCAACAGGGATGAGGTAACTTGGAGCCCGTTCAGTTTAGACCACATAGCAGGACCGTGTTTGCTGTGTGTTTCTCATTCATCTCAGTGTTACTCATACATAGTCAAAAATACTGTTTTTTTTTCTTGACACTTGTCAGCGTCTAGAAATTCTCTGTTGTGCCAGAATAAAAACCTGGAACATTTTTCATGAAAAGTCTAGCAGTTTCCAGCTTCCTCATCAGTGAGGAAATAAAGAGAGAGTCATATGTCGACTGACTCATTTCTTGTTTAAAAAAAAAAAAAAAAAAACCTGGATGTTAATTAGCTGTTCAAGATTTCACATGATCAGTAATGTATTATTCACCATCACTTTCTTCAGCTAGTGATGTGAGCAAAGCTGTCAGGCAAAGCTTCTATGATCAATTGATGCTGAGCCATCAACTAAACACAGGAGAAAAATACAATAGCAGGTTAATATTTGCGGTGCAGAATTACTTAAGAAATTAGAGAGACCGTATAATTGATTGATCCTTAATAGTTTAGCGAATGAATGAGAATGATCCATCGGTGTGGTTTCTGAATGATAGTTGGTTTTAGCATTAGCTGCATTCTGTCGGAAAACTAATATTACCCTTTATTTACCCCTTTCAATTATTACACTATATATAATAATGTATTTTTACTTTGATTCATTAAGTTGCAGGACCTTGTCATTTATTTTGCTACATTTCCATTTTAGATATGATGTATTGTTTTTGTGATAGTCTGGGAAAACCCATCAGATGTCTCTGTGGCTGAACTCTGGCAAAGACCAAAAAGAGGTCCATAAATATATTTCACCAAAAAGGTTTTTTTCTTGGTTATTTTATCTTGACTAGGATATTTTTCCTGCAAAGATTATTTTGGGTAGGGAGCCAGCATGACAAACATGGTGGTGAAAACGGCTAGTCTGCTAAAAGATGCCTAAAACCTCACAATCTAAGCGATATTTCATGTTCTGCCCTGATCAAGTTGCTGGACAGCAGTGAAACGGATAGAAGCCTAATCAAGAAAGATAAAATGCATGCAAAAGAGCAGCACGGTTCAGGAAAGCCTACATTTTCATCGTCGAAAATCTCAAGAAAAGGGTTTCCCAGGCAAATTTATCCAAATAACTTTTCATACATTCTTACCCATCCTTAAGGACAACATATGAAAAGCATATTAAAATGTTGGCGCACAATGTTTGCCTTTCTCAATAGGTAATCAAAGCACTTGAAAAAGCCAGGAACCCCCATCTGAATCTCAGTCCCATGAGCAGTCCGTATACAGACGTGAAGGCCTACATTCAGGGCAACTCGCTGGCCTCACGCAAGAAGGTGTTGCCCATCATTACAGACTTCCTTAAAGACAGGGAGAGGAAAATGGAACAACTGGAGGACCTGGAGCTGGAGGAGGAGTGCACACAAGAGCAGGGGGACTCTCAGCAGTGCTGTGAGGACACCGTGATGGAAGAGGACTCTGGTGTCCCTCCAACACCCATGAACAGTTTGGTCGAAGGCTGTCCTTTAGACAATGGTCTTCCCAAAATTAATACAGACGTGCTGGTGGAAAAAGTCAGCAAGATAGTCAGTGAGGAGGACGATGATGGACCATGATGGTACACTAGTTTCTTTATTGAATCTCATGGCCTTTGAAGTCTGAAGTCAGCCGTTGGAGAAAACCGGTTGTTCTTGTTCACGTATGCACTGCATATACAGCTAGCACAGGGCGCAAACCATGAAACTGCTCTCTTCTGGCAAGGTTCATTGGAAAAGCACACGTTCCTGGTGTCTTAAACATGGTACTCTTTAAATGAAGATGTAACACGTGTTCATCATTTGAGGATAATTATTTGTACTATATTGTTTCTGTAATAATTTGTATTGTTTCAGTCCAGCTGCTCATGCCATGGGTTCTTCAGCACATTATTTTCAGCAGGTTGATTAAGAATCATTTGCTCAGGTCCTCTGTCATATTAAGCTAAATCTGACAGGAGTATAAATGTAGGAAGTAGTAATGGTAGTAATAATAGTAATAGTTTCATTACTAATGAGGTATTTCATTATTTTAAGTGCATCTAAACATCAGTGTTTTTATCTAAAGGCTGCCCTCACATACCTTCGTAAAGAACTTGAATTGGGCCTCAATTCTTTATTTATTTCTTTTTCTAATCATTTCTTCTGACTTAGTATTAATGCTTATTAATACTACTATAAGTATAATAATACTTATAAGTATTAGTATTAATACTTCGCTAGAGGGAAGTATTGGGCACATTAGATTAAATTCAGCTTAAAGAAACATCCTTCAATACCTTTCACTGTGTATGTTTTTTTTTTTTTTTTATGGTTACAAATTAGGGTTTATAGAATGAAGTGCCATTTTGTTTATAATGAGCTTAAAAGCAGTTTTAGTGAAGACCTGTTCTGTTATGCATTATGCTTGCACTTTTTAGTGCATGAATGATCTTCATTTCACTTACTCAAATGTGTTGAACATCAATACTAGATATTCTGCCTCCACAAGATATTATTAGAAAGCCAATTACTGATTTCAACTATGCTATGATTGAGGTCACCAGGTGTTAGTCACATCTATGAGCGTGCATCTGTATTATTAAAAATCCAACATTATCTATTTTAATTTTAGATCAGGAGCCAATTAATTTGATGCAACTTAACTGCTTGCATGCAAACGTAAGCTTATTTGATGAAAATCGCCTGTGGTCAGCTACAAATAGACTTTTCTTCTAAAGACCAAAGAGTATTAATGCAAGTGTCAGCAGTGCAGTGTTGTGTAGTGTTTATTTCTGCATCGTTAAAATGTGCATAGCTTTATTATCTTAATAATTAGTTTATTTCGAATTAATTTCAGTGTTAGGTACGCCATGCAGGGATGATTTTTATGTGTCTGTGTTTTGTATTTTCTTTTACTGTTTGGGTGGAAAAATATTCAGTGTATTTTTATTGTTTAAATCAACTGACAATTATTAACCAGTATTATTAGCATGCCAAGAGATCTATTTATTTTGGTATTTTGGAATCGAAAATAAATTCTTCCGTTGATTGCATATGATCTTGTATTTATGCCTAAGAGAATCAGGTTCGTGATGTATCACAGGTGTTGTACTGGCAGCTTTTGGATAAACCATATTTAATTTGGCTATTTAATTTAAATTTAGAAGGACCCATCCCATGGCATGACATTTGTGAGAGTTGTGTTTTTGTAGTTGTAGAAGTGCAGCTATCAACAGAATAAATGTAAATTCGATCACTGTGAATAATTCTTGGCTTTTTATAATGGACTCGGAAGGCAACATGTACATTTCAGAGAGTTAGACGTTTTGTTGTACACAATGCATATGGCAGATTCTGTATGTATTCTGTGGCGTTATTATTTGACAGGGGAAGAATGCACTTATGACCACTTTGTTAGGAACGCCTGTACGATGATGCAGTTATCTAATCAGCAAATCATGCAGCAGCGCAGTGCATTAAATCATACAGATACAGGTCAAGAGCTTCAGGTAATGTTTACATCAAACATCAGAATGAAGAAAAAGTGTGATTTCTGTGAATGTGCCTTGCTGATAAGAAAACGCCTTATTGATATGAGAGGTCAAAGGAAAATGACTGGATTGGTTTGAGCTGCCAGGAAGGATATAATAACACTCATATAATCACTGTTTACAAACACATCTCAGCATGCACAAAACATCAGACCTGGCCTGCAACAGCAGAAGACCACATCAGGCTCCACTCCTGTCAGCCAAGAACAAGAATCTGAGGCTATCATGAGCACAGACTCACCCAAACTAGACAGTTGAATATTATTAAAAATAAAATTGTGGTCTTTTTCCAGTCTTCTACTGTTGAGTTTGAGTGAACCTGTGCCCATGATGACCTCGATGTGTTTGCTTTCTGAGATGCTTTTCTGAGATGTTTGAAGCGTTGTGCATTCTGAGATGCTTTTCGACACACCACAGTGTGCTTGTTTGAGTTAGTAGAGACTTCCTGTCAGCTCAGACCAGTCCTGTCAAGCTCCTCTCATCAACAAGGTGTTTCAGTCTGCAGATCCTATGTGCATATCTTTCTGTGTAAACTCTAGAGACTGTCGTGTGTGTGAAAATCAAACCAGCCCATCTGGTGATAGTACCAACATTCTTGCCGTGTGATCTCGAAGTCACAGAGATGATGATTTTTCTTCATGATTGATGTGAACATTTCCTGAAGCTCTTGACCTGTATATGAATGAGTTTTGGCATTGCTCTGCTGTCACATGATTGGCTGATTAGGTAAGTGTAGGGTTTACAGGTGTTCCTAATAAAGTTAAGTATAAAGTAGAATATCAGTTAACTGTCAGTCTAATATATCAAAAGACAATTTATGAGCAGAATTCCACAAGCTGTATGATTCACACATCGAGTGTACATGTGGTTTAAATGAAGCTGGACAATCATATACTGGTGTGTTACTTTCATCTTCCTGTTAAATTTTAAGGCCTTCCTTACTTCAAGGTTCTGCTGAAACTTTTTTGTGCAAGTTGTTAGTATAATGAATAAAATAATTATTTGGTGTTTGCAAATAGGATCTTCATTCCAGAGAACCCCCAAGATGTATGACTAAATGACTACGAGGGCTGGCAGTAAGCCAATAGTAGAATTGAGCTCAGATAGTCTATAATTGTTTTTGTTGTTAACACCAGCATTAATATGAATATAATAATAACGAATGTAAGGGAAAGTCTGTTGTCAGTAGCATGACGGCAAAAAATCCTCCTGTTAATTCAACACTACAGGTCTTACAATATTCAAGCTTCTCCACCTGAATACTGTAGCTGTACTTTGACACATTGAGATTAAATTTGGTACTTTGGCTCAAGACCACACTCCAAAGTACTGCTGTGTCCAGCCACCATTACACTAAACTGTAATGCTCATTTCAACCATTTGTATAAAAGCCAATTCTTGGTTTTCTTTCATCAATTGCAACACATATTTTGGAGTTTTAGGTCAACTATACAGGAAATCAGACATCTTGAAGTTTAATGAAAACTCATTTCAATAAAATGTCATCCAATTTATTTTGATATTCAAAAGCTTCTGCAGGCGGATTGTAAAGCGATCTCTCAAACATTTTTCCACGTTAACACCAAATCTTGATGTATCTTTGCTACCGTATCTTAATAGTAGCGATGGACTTTCAGGTCATGTCAGGTCACTAGGGAGCGCTACTGATTATGTGGCCGTAAGAGCTTACATTTTACAACAGGCAGTAGTAAGAAGTAAGGCAATAATTTTGGAACGCTGTCGTCATTTGACTGAGAAACTTGCTTTCTTGATTTACCCATGCAGTGCTTAAGTGCTTGGACCCCTAAATGGCTGCTTTCAGCTAGATTTATAAATAGATACGCTGCCTTTATTTCTTTTTTTTTCTTATGTTGTTTTGCATGTTAAATTTTTTCTACGTTTGCAAAGATTACTTGTGATCTTTCCTTGACACGCTGTAAAAATATATCCAAAGAGCAAATTTACATTTAAAATAGAAATACTCCAAAAGCCAAACTTGTGCACAGACAGCGTGGGGATGGAAGTTAGCTGTTTGTACAACACTTGAAAAGTTTGACTTTGAGTCTGCGAGTTCTGGTGAGTCAGGATCAATTTAATGCCCTGTTAAGGAAAAAGCAACAGTGGAAACACCCCAAATAAGGGCAAGGTGAATGTTCAACTAGTTGTGAGTCAATAGTGAAAAATAGGCAAAAGGAGATATGACAGAAAAGTGAGTACTGAAAAGGAAGAGATTTCTCCATGCAGGAGAAATAGTACATGCCGAAAGTAAATTACCCTTTCAGTACCACACATTGATAACCTTAACCCTCATTCACATATGAGATGCAGGTCATTTGTATCATAGCTAAATCAGACTGTGTTTTTATTTTTTTAATAAATATACACATGAAGCTATAATTAATTAAATGTATTATTATCTGTACAATATAAGTAGCTCATGTCTAATGTGTCATGCATCAGTAACTTCCAAGCTTATATATGTTGATGTAAAGAAAAGGAAATGCCTTTAGAAGATGCATATAAAATAAATAAATTAGAGTAGGGGCTTATGAACAAGCAGGTTGTGTACTTTTACAGTATGAACTCACTCAGTTTCACACATTAGCCAAGTAAACTTTTGTTTTGCTTCTAAAAACGTCTCTAACATTGGAACAAAACCTTTTGTGCACCATGTCGTTTCTCTGCAGTGTGCAGTTGAGAATGTGCAGCAAGTGATGGTTTTGACAGAAAACATTTCCCGCATGTGTTACAACTGAATTTGTATTTAGTCTTACAGGTGTTTTGCTGGGATTTGCGTGTGTGTATCCACTCATGTCGTCTAAAAGCACTTGGATCAGCAAACGACTTGGGGCAGAGTGCGCACATATATGGTTTTACACCGGTGTGGATGTTGTAGTGGATATCCAGGTTAAATTTCTTGGCGAAACTCTTTCCACACTGCGCGCACATGAACGGCTTCTCTCCAGTGTGCAGTCTATAGTGGGACGCGAGGGAATTTTTTGTTGAAAGATTTTTCCCACAGATGTTACAAGTAAATGTCCCTTTCTCACACGGTATAGAAACTGATGTTCGTTTAGAAAAATCCAAATGTTTAGCATTTTTGGCTCCCACTGCTAAATTTAAATCTTTGCCCATACTTATAGTCATTCTGCAGTCGGAGTTTGTGAAGGCTGATTGATTTTCTCTAAGCAGAGGTGTGGAAATCGGCTCTAGGTCAGGTGACCATAAGCAGGAGACGTCGAACTCCTGCTCTTCTTCTCTTCTGTGAGGAGGACTCTCAGTCTCGCACACTTCATCCAGCACCACACACTCTTCACGCTCAGTTTCACAGTGTGAGCCAAACTCCATGCTGCAGTCTGAGGTTTGGAGAGCAGTTTGAGACTTCACTGTTTTGAGTTCACAACTGAGCGCATAATGTTGACTATTTATCTCTGTATAAAAAAACAGAAAAATTAACTACAAATTGAGGAAGGAGAATCTTTTACCATAATGACTTAATCAAAATGTACTATTTTGACATGAACTGTTCAATATTCATTGTAGTTTGGTTGTATAGTGGTTTGAGATGCATACCATCTAGCTTTTGCTGTACTCTTTCCCTTACAGACCTGTCCGTTGTTTCTGCTTTTGTGCCTACGGGTGTGTGGTTCCATCTCTGCAGTAGGGAAATACAAAAGTATAGCAAACACAAAATCAGTCAGAACCAGTTTGTCTGTTTGTTCCTGAAGGCTTCTAATATCAAAAGCTCTTTCTCAAGTCTGCAACTTCAATAGTGCAACTAACAGACTTCCTGTTTCTAATTCTGTGTATTAAAATTAAGCTAATTTCACGGTTTGTCATTTTTCGGTGGCCCTGCACACTTGTCAGCACTGTCACTTCACAGCAAGAAGCCTCCGAGTTCAAACCTGCTGCCAACTGGGGTCTTTCTCTGCAGAGTTTGCATGTTCTCTCCATGCCTGCATGGGTTCCCTCTGTGCACTTAGGTTTCCTCCGACAGCCCAAAGACATGCAGATTAGGTCAACTGACTACTCTAATTGCCCATAGGTGTGAATGGTTGTTTGTCTCCGCGTTAGCCCTGCGGTAGGTTGGAGACCTGCCCCGGGTATACACTACCTTTCACACAAAGTCAGCTGGGATTGGCTCCAGCTTTCCTTAGTGGATAAGCAGTGTAGATAATGGATGGATGTCGTTTTTGGTCAAATATACAAACACTGCTTATTAGTGTAATTATAAGAACTGCTGGGGAAAAAAAACCCTCAAGGTTAATTCTATCAAAAAAATATCTTTTGCCAACAAAATAGTACTTAAAGATGTTTATTATTAAAATTTCTTTTCATTCTTTCAAAGCAGGTAACGTGTGACTGTATTCTGTGTGTAAGTATGGGGTAGTTTATATTCCTGTCATTTTTCCAGTGTAATACGTCTTTTACCCAAATGTGAAAATGCTTACCGAGTGTGCTCTTTTGGCTGGCGCAAATTCAGTCGCTGAACATTTTCTTTCCTTTGAGTCTGCAGGACAAACACAATCAATTAATAAATGACTGCCATATCAAGATTTCACTAAAAGGATAGCAAATGTTGACACAGCACACTTTTGTAAGAATGGGATCAATAGAGTCCAATCACATTTTACTTGGATATTGGAATTGACTACAATACGAGTATCTCGGTTCTTCCCGGTAAAGCCCAGCTCCAGCACAGAAAACATCGGCTCTTTTAGAGTTTTACAATCTCTTGAATGTATATGGTTTGCATTTTTTGGTCACTATGGGCCGTGTCCTCACTGTAAGGACAAAGTCAGATATATATAGTAGTTTCCTCAGGACCGATTACTGTCTGGTCATTCCTATGACCACGTTAATGTCACTGCAGGAGGTGATCTTGCGTGCTTAGACAAACATGCACCTGGGATAGAATTCATTTAAAATACAGACTTTTACAAATTGTTTCTAAGCAAAAATTCAAAAGATGTGTCTTTGCACTTGAGTTTTGACTTAATAATATAGATTGGCTTGTGATATAAATTTCAGATTTGGTTCACAAGATCAGCTTTTAACAAATAAACCCTTAAAAATAATAGCCAAAAAAACTTTAATTTAAATGAGACTCAATGTCTCCTTTGCTAACAATTCAATTAATATTATAAAAATACTATATACATCCATTATCTATAGCGCTTTATCCGTCTGGGTCGCTGGGAAGCTGGAGCCAATCCCAGCATCTTCGGGCGAGAGG
>JAQQZR010000033.1:19794298-19840744 GCA_030068235.1 Notoglanidium macrostoma
CAAACAACCACACACGCTCGCATTCACAACTATGGGCAATTTAGAGTAGCCAGTTGACCTAATCTGCATGTCTTTGGGCTGTGGGAGGAAACCAGAGCACTCAGAGGAAACCCACGTATGCATGGGGAGAACATGCAAACTCCGCACAGAAAGGCACCCTGGGTGACCCGGGGATCGAACCCAGGATTTTTTTTTTTTTTTTTTTTTTTTTTTAAGATTGCAATCCTTTGGCTTCACTGTAAACCAACACACCTATAAAATGAACTTTCAATTTTATTTTATGTTACTGATAAAGCATTAAGTAGTATGACTATTGTTGATAAGCAATAATCACCTTTATCAAAAACATATTATAAACTGTAATTCAGTAAATTCATGGTATAAAGAAAATGGAATAATGTTGACTTTAAACTTGAAGGCATCAGTGAATTACTGTATTATAAAATGGAAGAGGATTTCTATCAAAAATTCTCACTCATATTTACAACTCAAGTTTGAAAGTTTGTGAGTTTACTATTTGTGCAATCTTTTATGTTTTATAAGACTGCTGGTCAGTATAAGACTTCTGGCACAGATTGCAGGAATATGGTTTTGCTCCACTGTGAACATTCTGGTGGATCAGTAGATTGTTTCCTAGAACAAAACTCTTCCCACACCACGTACACGGAAAAGGCCTTTTACCAGTATGCGCTGTAATGTGGTATATCAAGCCTTGTTTTGTTGAAAGGATTTTCCCCACAGATATTACACACAAATTTACGCTCAGGATTGAGTTTCTTAGGCTCAGGACTGTTTTTCCTCTCTAGTTCTCTTCCGTGCATCTTCTCATGTCTTGCTAAAGGGCTTGGGTCAGAAAATGACTGTGCAGAAAGTGCAGATGTACGGTTTCTCTCCGGTGTGGATATTCTGGTGGATTTGAAGGCTAGTTGTGTTAACAAATCTCTTTCCACACCGAGTACACACACGTGTCCTGTCTCCAGTATGAAGCGTTAAATGAACTTTCGGAGAATATTTTGTTGAAAGACTTTTCCCACAGACATGACAAATTAATCCGAGACCTGAATTTTTGTTTCTCTGTGAAGGATCTGGAGAGTTCACTGTTCCTTTCTTAGAATGTTTAGCCTTTCTTGGCAGTGTGGGTGCTTCAGCAGTTTCCCCCAGTATGACACAATCTGAGGTGGATTGTTCTGAGATATTAAGAAAAGGCATAGAGGGACCTTTTGTATCAGCTGCCACTAAAAGTGTCTGTTCATGCACCTCGACTCCCTTGGTATCCTCCTCCTTTTTTATTTTAGATGGAGTAAGGTGGATATTTTGAGTTTTCTGATCCATGCTCTCACACTCTCCATCTGCAGCTGCAGAGTCCCGAGCCTCATCTTCACATTCTGTACTGATGTCTTCTCTGCTCTCAGCTTCTGACCCTTGGACCTCTGGTTCAGAACTGCTCTTACGTTCAGTCTTAAATTCTAGAAGCTGATTGCTTATCTCTGTATTTGTGTAATGAGGTGGATGTAGTACATTACTGGATTTTCCTGGCAAGGAATTAATAAGAGGAGAGATATTGTTTACAGTCTGTTATACCACTGCACCCTTACCACTGATATATTTGAATACGTTATCGTTTTTTATAACAATTCATTCACAGGCACTTGATGGTAGATGCTCCAAATAATCCAAGATTAAATATAACTGGATTAAAATGTGTTCATTAACAAAGGAAAGTTTTGATATGAAGTTTTTTGTTTAGCACACATTTATTTCACATTTTTAAAAGGAGATAGGAGTCTCCGGTGTCAGTTGGGAGTAGTAACCATAACTTAACTGCTTCTTGTCAAACTACATCACATCACCCCATCACTGATTATTTTCCTCTAACGGCATGTACTATCATTTAATGATCATTTATCATCATTTATTCATACTTAACAAGCAATCAAAAAAGTAATGCAAAGTAATGGAAAATTCTTGGGGTAGGTTACTGGATTTATGTTTGTTTGGTTTTTTTGTTCTTTTTACATGCATCACCCAAAAAGTGAAAGATTCTTTGCTAGCTTACTAGCTTCAATTTCAGGAATTGGTCTCTCTGGGCCAAGGCTATGGTAAATCATTTCAGAATCAAGGGTCCAATAGCATTTGAACTACATTTATATCTATTATCAGGCATGACACCAGTGCAAGAAAACAATACTATTATTATACTATTCAAACCATAAGTGTATCTGTTGATACAATTTGTAAACTATTTTATCATAAATCTGATATATATGAACCAGTAATACAAAAATAGGTTGTTTATTGTTATTATCTTACCATATAGTCTTTCCCCTGCTTTGGAAGTAACAGATATATCCATCGCTTCCACTTTTTTTTTTTTTACACCTGTTAGAAAGCTACACTGCTGCACCTTAGAAAAGAACGCAACAAAGAAAGCAAATGATCCCCAGCAAGACATTTTCCTATTAAATCTGGATGTTTGTAATGTCACTACCCACAAGGTAAAGGAGTCACAACATTGTACTACTGGAGTGACAAATATATATACATTTAAACACTGATGTTGCTGTTTGAAATGGCTAATACGTACCCACTGATTTCCTTTGAGAATTGAATTGAGCTCAATCTCTGCGTTTCCACAATCTAAATAAAAATAAACTTAATAAAATCAAAAAAACCTAAAACATATTTGCACATGATTTCATACTTAACATAAGTCAACCAAAACTGTTACAGTTAAGACAGAATACCTATATACAGATACATAGGAGTTACAAATGAAAGGAAAAATCAACATCAAGTGTGTTTGACCACCACAAGCCACCCAGAACTGCTTCACTGTGTCTCAGCACAGATTCGACAAGTTTCTAAACGTTAGTCTCTAGACTAAATGTTTTTGTGTGTATTTTTTTTTTTTTTTAAAGATGGTAAACACTATCCAACATGGTGTTCACCTGGGCTCAGATCTGGTGACTGTCAAGGCCTTAGTATATGACTAATCATTTTAATACTCATCAAACCAATCAGTGTGCCCTCATGCCAGCTAAGTGCTACCATGGCAACTGTTGAGCATGAACACTGGGGAAAAAAATGGCTGTTTCCGAATGGGTAGTTAATGATTTCATTTTTCTACATTTGCACATTGGCTAAGGCCATCTGGTCTTGCCCTATGCCACATGGTCTACCTATGTGGTGGCAGTCATAGAAAACCCACTGTTAGTGACTTGAGTGTGTATATACTGTGTTTATGTCCTGGTTATCAAAAGTTAGGTTTCTGGACAACATTTATATACATACATCATGCTTAGCTAGGTTCGACATAATACTAGCGGCTTCGGCATTTGCGAGGGGGAAAAATAAATGGTGCACCTTCGCAAGGGTGTTTCTCAAGCTGTGGGTAGAGAAACTCAGATGGAGGCTGGTATAATTCTAATGAGCTCCCCTTGTGACATAGAAAGGGGAGCCAAATCCGAACATCTTTTTGAAGCACGTTTTCAGCCCAGAGGAAACTGACAGGGTCGTCTTATTTCAGAGTTTGTGGGGCGGTATTCACATCAGATACCCAAATGTATGTGCAACACCACTGAAATAGTGAGTTTTTCATATGTCCCCTTGAAATGAAAGATCATCAAACATCATTTCAAATGCTTAGAGTTTATTAAACCTATATATTGTGATACAAATTGTGTACTGTGGAAATGTCTGGGAAATCGTGTTATATTTGTCATAGCAAAATTCTTTGCAAGCACTAGACTGCAGTAAGTGCAATAAATTGATGAATGAGAGTGGTTTCCTCGGTAAGTCTGCTGCTGGTTGATTTAACAGATTAATGCACAGGTTCCCAACGTCAGACCTGGAGTACCTCCGGTCCTGTACATTTTAGTGTTTTCTCTGCACTGATCAGCTAATTAACTGCCCTTCCTGAGTTGACCTGTTATTCTACGTCACAACTCAGCCGTCTGGAGTCGGAAATAAAATGAAAGCTTACAGGGGGAAAACTGGAAATAAAGAGTAGTTTGATTAGTGCTTAATTTGTGTTATAAATAACTAATTATGTATAACCCATAATCCTAACCCAGACAGAAAATAAATCTGGCACAAACCGAATTAACATTTCAATTATCCAAGTACTGGCAAGTATTCAGCTATGTCAGATAGACCGAAGTTCAAAAAACAGCTTAAAAACATCAAATTACGCTGTTATTTCCTGTTCGTATTTTTGCACTGAGTGCCGCAATGTTTAAGTGACGTCAATCTCAGCTGGGAGAAGTGGGAACTTTGGGGAAAACTCCGACTTTCCCACTAGGGATTACGAATTGGAGCGCCGTTCAAAAGGATCTCGCTTGTTGGGAATTTGGAAACTGGGAAGTCGGAAAGTTCCCAGTTTAAACTTGTTCATGAAGGCAGAAACTCTAAAGTGTGCAGGTCACGCGGTACATCAGGACCCTGTGCACTAACTGAAGAGGGACGTGTGCAGTACCGTGGTTAGGGCTGGTCCCAGCCTCAGGGAATTGTGTATTTTTGTCATGATGTCCCACATTCTTCGAAACTGCCGCGGGAGACGTAGAAAAGCTCTGCTCCATAATCTCCAGTTTGCGCTTTAATAGTTCGTTCTCGAGTTTGTTGGTTATCTCCATGCGTAAATCATCTCTCCACCTGTCCGCCAGGGCGCAGATCTCCATCACCGCCGCCTCCAGCAACCCGTCAACAACAACCGTGAGCTCCACATGAAAGTACGCGTCTGTAGCCTCCATAGTTAGTTTGTTACTAGGACCACTCAGACAGCCTGTCCGGCAGCACAACCAAACCAGAGACGCCTTGCTCTTCTTTTATGTCGGTTGGCAGACAGCGATTGGAGCATCACCGCCCCCTTCTGAAACGGAGTGAGGGTCTGTACAATCTGTACTTCCCGTCAACATGCTTGCCCATTAAGAACAGTGTACTATTTAGACCTGAATGCCCAAATTTCATCCTGGATATGATATATTTCTCTAGCGTGTTTCTGCTTCTGATTCTACTCCTTCCCACCTTCTTCTGAATATTATGGAACTTCCTTGTGAAGTCTGACCAATGTCCCACAAACCTCGCCATTTCTCATTTATCTTATCAGTGCTCTTACCTTCCGCTTTACTATAGTTGCTGTCCTGTTGCCTTTTTGCATATTTATCAGATGATTCATTTCCTGCTACTCCTATATGAGCTGAAACCCATACAAACACTACACTGATACCAGATTTATTCAGGTTATCAGGAACGATGGCCTGCCTAGATCTGTTGCTTTCAAGCCATGATAAGGCTGATAGAATGGCAAGTAATTCTGCTGTATAAACAGCTAGTCTTAGGTAAAATTCTTAGTCTACATTTTTATATCAGCATTTTTCTAGCCACTAACTTTAATTTTGTTTTAATTGTTTCGTGTTTCCCAAGTTAGCATATCAATTGACCCGAACCCAGAACACCCCACCAGCATTTGGAGCCCATTTGTCTGTCCCATTGTCTTCTGTGTCTTTACTTTCACACATTTACACTCACCCACATCCTGACATACACACACACACAAATCTAATATACACACTCTAATATAACATACACTTTTCCTGGCACACACACATTAACTTGACCATATTATTAAAGTATGATTAGTTGTAATTGCACTATACAGTGGAGACTAGGTCGTCCCCTTTGAGTCTGGTTCCTCTCAAGGTTTTTTCCTTTTGTTATCTCAGGAAGTTTTTCCTTGCCACCGTTGCCGTCGCCACAGGCTTGCTCATTGGGATATAAATTTATATAGATACATTTCAATATATAGATAAATTTATAGATTCATAAGTTTCTGTTGTTATAGTGCTATACAAATAAAATTGAATTGAATAGCATTCACACAACCCGGAAGGACATTCACACCTTTTGCATCCAGCAGACTACTTGGTACCTTCCTGTACCCCCACACCTACACACACCCCCACTTACACACACAGATGCACAAACACACCTGCACACCAAGGCTACTGTACATAAACTTGTCTGTCAAAATACATTTTGGATTTGAACATACACCTACACGCTGTGTCTCTGTCTGCTTGATCCCCAGATCCGAAACGGGCGAGAAACTTTCATCCATTGAAGTCAGATCGAACCTGAGAGAACGGAATCGTCGCCGATACGATTTTGTTCTAACAGCTAGATTGTCATTAATTCTTTTCATTGAAACTACCCTTACTTTTGGGATGACAAAAGAAACTCCAACTCTCTTGTCTATACTTTGCATATGTACAGGTTGTGATCCTATCTCCACAGTTTTCCTTTAGAACCATTCTATGGCGTACCTGTCCCTATCGTTACTCTTCATTTCATCTAGCAGACTAAGATCATTTGCTGGGATATCTAAAGTCCACAAAGGAACTAAGAGACCCCTTGTTCTTCTTCCTTAACTTTCTTTCCTTTTTTACTTTCTTTTATTTTTCTTACACTTTATGTCGGCATTACCGCCACCTATTGGTATGACATGTGGACCAGGGTCGTGATGGGATACTTGAAGACGAGGCTCCGAAGCGTGTATGCAGTAGGAAGGGTCGTCCCACATGAAGCTCCGATTCGAGGCCTGTATCATTCTCTTATAATCACGTGATGAATGACAACTTCCCGGACGACACGCGATTAGCTCGTTTGAAGTGTCAAGTTCATGTAAACATGGAAGTGAAGATTCTCGAATCACCTGTTCCGTTTCGAAAGACCACTCCGGGAAACTGGAGCTTCAGTAGATTGACTGTAGATGACCGGAAATTACGAATGGAACCTTTTTGCAGAATTACAGCTTCTTTTTTTTTTCTTTTTACAACAGTGGATTTAAATTCAACATATATACGATAAAACTGAATAAAGACATTTTGGTGTAAAATGTTTTATAGAAAAATACAAAAAAAAAAAATCAAAACCCTGTAACAATATGTCTTTTTCAAAGGTAAAATATGCAGCCTACTTGCGTTTCTATTTTTACCTATTTTTCTACCTATTTTAAACGTTTTTTTTCACATAATTATCACATATTGAGGAACAATATCACTTCAAAAGAACTTGTGTGTTATCATTGTACCATTTGCTGACACGTTGGGATACATGCTTTTTATATGACCTCAATTACATCAGTTCAACTTTCACAGTATACTGTTTCTTCCCAAGGTGAAGAGCTTGTTTTGTGCCAAGGAACTTGGGTACAATAATAACACCTCCTCCATGCAGAGGCTTTATCGTGCCTTCCACGCAGCCAACGAGGAAAATGCAGGACCCAGCAATGGTAGACTATTAGTGCAAAAACCTACTTTAAGTTCCACGAATGCATGCATTTCTGCTTTGATGTAGTAAATACAATAAAATATTGACATGTATTTATCATATTATTCTGTTTTACCTTCCAGAATACTCGTGATGAATACAAATTACATTTACAATGCCTATTGTGAATAACAATAGTTTAACATGACGTGCATTGGTCATTGTCCTGCACCAATTAATACTCTAAACGTGACCAGCAGGTGGCCCTACTGAGCATTTCAAGCCTCGAGAAATGAACCACATTTCAAGAATTGTCAACTCAATTGGTTTCAGTGCTTCATGAAGCTTCATCT
The DNA here is from genome assembly GCA_030068235.1 of Notoglanidium macrostoma. NCBI lineage: Eukaryota > Metazoa > Chordata > Actinopteri > Siluriformes > Auchenoglanididae > Notoglanidium > Notoglanidium macrostoma. The sequence goes on from JAQQZR010000033.1 coordinate 19,801,918, forward strand.
GTCCATCACAAGACCAGGGTGTTTTCTAAAACATGACATGACTTTATATAGTGCACAGTTTGTTGTATGTTCAAGTCAGAATGGCCCATTTTAGATTATTACTTAAAGTGGGCCCACATTAAAATGTTTTCCAACTTTAAGTGCTTGACTTATTTTGTCTGTTGAACATGAAAAAGAACAATACTCAACAATACCTGAACAATACCTCTTCACGTTTATATTACACCAGTTATTTTTTAAGTCATTTTGGAATAAAACATACAAAATGTAGTGAAATTTCAATTGTCTCAAACTAGGTTTTACAAAAATTTAACACATAGGTGAATTTACTCTGCCTCCATGGAGGCTCCTTGTATTATTCCACCTGTTGGTAGGAGCATCACCATTTCTGTGCAGAGGTCTGAGAAAACCTGGTTAGCACTTTGGGTTTCTCCAGGTACTTTGGTTTCCTCCCACAGCCCAAAGGCATGCAGATTAGGTCAACTGGCCACTCTGAATTGCCTATAGTTCTGAATGTGAGTGTGAATCTGTCTGTTGGCCCTGTAATAGATTGGCAACCTGCCCTGGGGGTACCCCTCCTCTTGTCTAAACACAGCTGAGATTGGCTCCAGCTTCCCCACAACCCTAACAGATAAGCACATAGATAATGTATGAATGGTCTTCTGGTTCACTAAAAAATTAATTACTGCATTGGCCACTCCCAAATAATATACAAGAAACAAACAAATATAAAATAAGTGGTCATGGGTTATTTGAGTAACCAAGCAACAAAGACTTCCTGTCATCTAGAATCAGTCTGGTCATTCTCTTTGATCTCTCTCATCAACAGGTCGTTTCTGGCTGCCCAACTGGATGGTTTTTGTGTTTTGCACAACTTTTTGTAATTTCTAAAAAGTGCTGAGTGTGTAAATTACAGGAAGTCAGCAGTCACCAGCCCATCTGGGACCAACCATCAGCCCAAGCCATGAAAAGAGTATTTATTTTGTGTGTCTTTACTAGACGAATTCAAGCTTGGTCATTTCAGTTATTTTCTGTCCCAGTTGACTCACGAGTGAGTATGACTCGTGAACAGTACATCCATTGATATGTAGTGAGTAGGACATGGGTAGTATTTAAAGGCCAGGTTTTTATTAGCTTATTTCTGCGATAATCTGGCCTTCTTGTGTTTTTTCGACGTCATAAGTCGCCGTGCGAGTAATTCTCACACAGCGCATGCGCAGAGGACCTGATTTCTTGGCCAGCAGCAGGTAAAGGGCACTAGCTGCGCGTGTTGTCGCTGTTAGTGTCGCTATTTCAACTCGACAAAATGCTCAAGTTACTTCCAAAATTACTACTATTGCTGTTGCTAGCATTCCCAGCAACCATTTTTATGAAAGGTAAGCTGTCTGGGAAACGTAAAAATTGTTCTTGATCTTTTTGTTTGCTAGCCTGCCTGGATTAGCTTTAACTCAGTAGGCCGGGTCGTGCACGTTGGGTTTTCTCAAATGTAGCATGTAGGTAGCTTTGCGTTTTTTTGTTTTTTCTTTTGGATGAGCAATATTAGGAACTCTCTGTGACTAGTACGTGGGAAGGTTTTTTTCTAACCCGTCATTAACTAATTGAAGCTAAATAGCTATACATTCAGCGTGAGCGCGTCTTGACTGACGTGTCCTTAACGGCTAGCACTGCTAGGCTAACTCTGCTAGGCTAGTTGTATCTAGCTTTGCAGTGCACTGTTACTAGCCTTGCAGAAGTAGGGAGCTGTAACCTGTAATGAGGAAGCAGGCGTTATTATTTCTATGTTTTAGCAGTAGGTACAAGGATTATCTGTAGCAGGGAGATTTTTTTTTTTATCTGAAGGGGAATTAAGTATGCTAGCTTCACAACCTGGTAACACAAACAGAGTGGGCGTATGATTAAAAATAGACGTCTTTTTGTATAAAACTCAATACGTATGTTCTTACTGCAGTATAATGCTCAATAAGTTCGGCTTTGGGCTTGGATCATGTCTCTTGGTTCATTCACAGGTCTCTACAATTTGTGTGTTAGGCGAGTGACAGCCACCTTTATGTAGGAGAATCAGTGAAATATTTTTTTCTTTTTTCTATGTAATGTGTAAAACATTAAGAGCAGTGTTGCGTCCTGCATTGTTACCAACCTATTTACAGGTTAGATCAAGAATCTGTTACTCATCAAATTGGAGAGACCACAACTGAAGCTTACTTTTGGTATATGTTTGAGTTTGCTTAAAAAGAAACAATTTAAATGTGCACTGTGAACAGTAAGGCTTTATATCTCAGCCCTACAAATGTGGCTCAATATTGATTCATTTATCTTTTCAAAGAGAAGTAACAGGTTGTGCTTTAAAGAGCTTGTTTAGTGTTGCATGGTTCCTGCCAGATATTGCTCATCTCTACTGTCTATCCTCGGTGCGTTAAGGGGAAATTTCGTCATGATTGGGCAACACAAGGACTATGCCAACATTACTGACAAACATTTAAAATGTGTAGTCCTGCTTTTCAGTTTTCTAAGTCAATTACCTTACTGACATTGCAACAGACAAAATAATATGGTCTGCATTAGGTCTGGGGCATGAGGTGTGAGGAAGTTGAACCTTCTCAGATCAAAGATTTTCAAGGCTTTTTCAGTGGTGAACTCCAACCCCTTCTTCATCCAATCAAATATGACAATACAGTACTGACCTTATGAAACGGTTGAGAAAGTGAATGGCTTTTATATTCTTTATCCCTTTCAGGCACATTAGCATCTGCGCAGGATGTTACTGAAGAAGAAGAGGCAGCTGATGAAGATACTACTGATGATGTGAATACTGAGGATGAGGATGATGAGGCAGAGGTGGAAGATGATGAAAACACAGAATTGGTAAGAACACAGGATGATGCCTTAATTGTGAGCTTGCCTTTTTTGAAATTTTTTTTTAAAATATATATATATACTTGCACTGCATAAATCTGACATTGTGCTTGATCTGGGTCAGACTGAAGAAAAAGATGAGGAGGAAGAAGATGAAGCTCTAGCAGGAGAGATGAAGCCTTCCCCTAATGCTGATACAACCATTCTGTTTGTTAAAGGAGAAGGTAGCTGCACCCTCAAATTACCACCGTGAACATTGTAGTCTCATTTGAATACAAATTTGTGGTTTGTCTACAAAGCTTTTCATTACAAATGAAAACGTCCTGCTTACAAAGTCTTGCTAGGGCCTTAACAGTTCTGTTTATGATATTTATGTCATGCATAGATGTATAATCAGGTGTTTATTGAGAAATGCAACAGGTTAGAGTATTTGCTTACATGTTTACTCCTGATTGAATTCTAGACTTTCCAGCCAACAACATTGTGAAATTCCTGCTGGGCTTCACCAACAAAGGCAATGAAAATTTTGTTATCGAGTCTCTGGACGCTTCCTTCCGCTACCCTCAGGACTTTCAGTTTTACATCCAGAACTTCACTGCTCTGCAGCTGGGCACGGTGGTGCCTCCACAGCGCCAGGCCACATTTGAGTACTCCTTCATCCCAGCTGAGCCCATGGGCGGTCGCCCCTTCGGCCTGGTCATCAACCTCAACTATAAAGACAACAGTGTGAGTGTGACGCAGTAGACTTGTCACTACAACAAAAATGTAGACCAGTTACAGAGATTATAAAAATAACCATATGTCGTGGTCACAGAATTCGGCAGACTCACCTTGGAAATGCAGTAGTGCTTGTGGCAAGGGGAAAAGTTTAGTTCGTGATTTTTCACATTACTTCTCAGGGTGATTTATGCATGTGTGAAGTGAGTCATAATTCAACCTAGACTATCACTCTTCTGAAACATGTCAAGTTGAGGTATATGAGTTGTTTTCAAATTCAAATTTTATTTGTCACATACACAATCATACATGGTACAACATGCAGTGAAATGTTTTCGCTGCATTTAACCCATCCAAGCAGTGAACGCATACCTGGAGAAATCTTAGAGAAAAATGAATATAGTTTGCACCAAAGAATGTTTCTTAATGTTTATATATGGTGTAAAAGAAATGGAACAGAGAGTTTAACTCCAAGTTTATTATCTGTTTGTTTTTATAACAGGGCAACGTTTTCCAGGATGCAGTGTATAACCAGACAGTCACCATCACTGAGAAAGAGGATGGTCTGGATGGAGAGACGTGAGTGAAGTTTGAAAAACAGACTTCTACTTTTATAAGAAGTAGAAATTACTTCCTGCTTTTAGCTGTAGTTCAAGTTTCTCATACTGTTTTCAAAAGGTGTGTGTGTTTTAAACCCTCCTTCTCCCCCCTTCATAAGCTTGTTGAATAACTGCTGGGTCGTCTTCTTCACACAGTATCTTCATGTACGTGTTCCTCTCTGGGCTTGGGCTTCTGGTGGTTGTTGGCCTGCATCAGCTACTGGAATCTAGGAAGGTATAAGTCCAGTAATGGAATGTATGACGTGTAGGGTTTGGCCTGGTTTTGATCTTACTGGGGACATTCTAGACCTGAATAAAGTCAAGTAGACCTTGATGTGAAATAAGTGTTTCTCTGTGACCCATGGGGCAAGATCCAGTTATAACGTGAACAGTGCTGGGAGGAGGTAAATAATGTACCATGAGAATGAGACTGGAGTATAAATACCCCTATCACAAAAACATTACTGCAATGCCTTATTGTCATGTGAGTGTGATTGTAAGTGATCTGCTTGAACTGTCCCACCTCCCCAAGAAAACTGAGTTTTAGCAATTTAATTTGATGACCATTTTTTGCTGTCTAAAGGTGGTTTTAAGTTACACTCCAGGAATTTCTCTTTATATTATTATAGCTCATTCTTTTGTTTACCATTATTGCTTGGATGTTTTGCACTATTAATGTTAAATGTTATACAAAAAGTATTTTTAAGGTGTAATCGATTTGCTTTCAATATTAAGGAATTGACTGAATTCCATTGTTCTTTCAGTGGGCACAGGGAAAGGCATAAGACGGTACAGTTGTAGAAGACACTGGAGGATGGGAGAAGTGTGGAGGGCTGCTGTAAGAGTAGGGAGTCCATTTAGGCTTGGAGAGTATGTCAGGCTCTGTTCAAACCTGATGTTAACAGCTGTCTTGAGTGATCCAATCACAAGCGAACAACTGAAATGCATAGCATAGTTTATTTCTCCAGTAACTACATTTACATTTATGGCATTTGGCAGTCACCCTTATCCAGAACCACTTACAAATTTTGTAACTGAGCAGTTAAGGGCTCAAGGGCCTAGCAGCGACAGTTTCAGTCTTCTGATCAATAGTCCAACCACTTAGTCTTAACCACTGAGCTAGCACTGTCCCAGTAGTAGCAGTAACTGCTAGTGATAGGATTTCATATGTTCTTTCTGCTGTAGGAAGAGTGTTGCTCTCCTTTGTCAGTCTTCCATGGCATTTATTATCAGGCAGAAGTGTCTCATCCTATCTCAGGTAGCTGTAGAGGGTGTTTCTGTTGTGTGTTCTGCTAACAAAACATGAAACATAACATTTGCCTTTATCTCTAAGCATAATACTGGAGAACTCTACTGTACATCAAAGTTTCAAAACCTTTTCACAGTAATTTTACAGCTAGGTGACAGTTGGTTAGGCTGTCCAGGATGCATCAAGACACTTCTGCATTCACACTGCAGGTGTGATGTGGTCATATGCATGCCAGAGCACCTGTGAATATGTCTTTGAGGTGCACAATGCATCTTTAATATGCAATAGACCCTGTTCACATCTGTCCGCTTGTGATCGGATCGTTTGGGACGCATGTTAATCCCTTGTGTGAACAGGGCCCTGCTGAAGTGATTGGGTTGTGTGATAATTGAAGAGAATGTTGGGAGGCTTATTTTTGAAAACTTAAGATCATAAGATGTCAGAAGAGAAATTACACTTGACAGCATTTGGTGGCTTGTATGTCTCTGCAGAGGAGGAGACCTGTAGCCAAGGTGGAGATGGGAACCTCCAACCATAATGATGTGGATATGAGCTGGATCCCTCAGGAGACACTCAACCAGATCAGTAAGTTGTGTGTGTAGATAGTGAATGTAGTTGTTAGAACTTTTTTTTTTTCTTTTTTTTTTTTTTTGTGCACTCAGATTTGTTTTTAAACTTCAGTGTTTTCTCTTTTTTTATTATTATTATTATGGAAATAATTTTTGCTTTTTATTCACACATTGACCTATCTTTGAATCTACTCTTCTGACAAAAGCACTGGCATTGCTGTCTTTTCCCTTCTTTTGTCTTGTATGGTCTTGGCTGGTGGTGCTCTTGCTTACTCTCAATCACTCGTTCTGTCTCTTCCTTTCCTCTTGCAACCTCAGTGCAGAGTCGCCGAGGTGAGATTTCCTTTTATATGTCAGAAACTTGGAAGTATAGCAAAGTGGCAGATAAGGTTGTTGTGTGGTGTGTGTGTGGAATTTTATTTTTTTTTATTTATTATTTTTTTTTTAAACTCTTATTTTCTTGTAAATTTGTCACTTGTTTCTACTGTAAGATTTATTAAAAGGCTCTAATAAAAAAAAAAAGTATGTGTTAGGTTCAATTATTTATTTATTTAAATTTATTTATTCTTTTTGCATTTTCTTCTTTCAAGAGGCGCTCGGGTTTCTTGTGCTTTTAAAGAGAGATTTCTGAGCTTTGACTTTTAATTTTTAAACAATAAAATGATTTGTGAAATTTTCAAACCCACTTGGACCTATGGTGAAGTGTAACGATGGGACAGTGTTAGTGTTGTAAATGAACTATTGTATGTGCAGAAGTTCTGTTTAATGACTTGTACAGTAGTTGTGGTGTCAGAGTGGATGACTCTATAAACCTAAGACAATTATTTGGAAATAATGACACTTGTTTGTCTCCCTCCAGATAAGGCTTCCCCCAGAAGATCACCCCGTAAGAGGACGCAGAAGCGCTCTGCTGGATCAGATGAGTGAAGAAGTGGAGCTCTGTGGCTCTTGGCTGTATGGTGCATGCTACTGAGCAGTTCGACCATCATACAGTATGCCTATGGACTGGTCAATATACACATACATCTTTACCAATACGGTCACGTTTTTTTAAAAATAACAAATAAGCAAAAAAAAGTTTGACGATGAAAAGCTACTCCAGCCACTGTAATAGTGTAATCATTTTCCTTTTTTCCCCGGTTTGATTTTTTTGGAGATTAGTTATTTTGATATTTGCTTTTTAATCTGTGGATAAGAGGCATAATCACATGAGGTATTTTTTGGTTTGTTTCTAGAAAGCCATGCCTCTGTTGTAATTTCTTCTTGGCACTGATTGTCTTCATGCACACGTGTATGCTTAGCTGGGTCTTCCTCAACATTTGGGTCACTTAATGCTGGCCAATTTCAGTGTGCATCTGCCATGTTTTTAAAGTGCACTGTGTTTTTGTTTTGGGCCATTTGATTCTGCCATTTTGGTTTTGGAGAATTGCTGACTATATGAAAGCCAGGTGTAAAAATGGACTCCTTAGCTCCCAGATTGTGCCTATTTTTCTGATTCTCCGTTGGTCTTTTCACCTTTCAGAATGTCCCCAGACTGTTTGCATGTGTGTTTTCAGGATTTTATATCTTCTCTTAAGAATTCCAAGAGCACTGATGGTACATACTGGGTAGTTCCTGGGAACAGGAAGTCTGCGGATTAACTTATTCTTGGGTCTAAATTTTTTTTCTTTTTTCTTTTTAAATGTGTCTTGTGGCATGAATTTGGATGCCCGTAACTAATATTGTGAGCTTTAAAAGCATAGGACACTACTGTAAACAAATGGGCCCTTCTTTCCTGTGGGCTTTGCCAACCCATGATATCAGCAATCAGTGCTTTAGGCATGTACATGCTTTTTAGTAGGTGTGTGATTCATTGACTGAGATCTTTCTTTTTGATGTTTTTAAGGTTAATGGATACCTTTTTTGAGAATCATTTACATGTAGAAATGTCAGAGTGAACCGACTGATGCATACACTGAACCCAGGCAGTTCACAGTGTACCTCTACTTAGTCATGGCTTTCTCTCATTGGGACTTTTAACTCTGCTCTACTTTGCAAAGACTCCAAAAAATTGTTCCCATGTTCGACCATTTTGTTGAACAAATGGTGCAATTAAGGTTGTCCACACAAGTATTAATGATGGGATAAAAAAATGAGACTGTGGGTTCATATGGAAAAGTACAAAATAAAGATGGACATAAATGTGTGTTCATGTTTGTTTTTCCACACAAAAACTTTAGGTTAAGTAAATTATAAAGTATTTAATTTTATTCTTGTGTTTTTAGGTGTCTAAAAGGAAGCTACTACTTTGCTTTTGCTGATTTATTAGTTCTTAATCCTTTTCAAAGGCCATAGCCATAGTGTGTTTTTACTTGTTAACTTTCCAACTGGCTAGCTAGCAATGAATAAACATGATAAATCATGAAGTCTTTTAAACATCTAAACATCCAGCAAAAACAGTCGTTTTTGTAACATGAGGCTTAGAAATGACTTGAGCAAAATATCGGTTTCCTCCCTGACGAGGCCAGGTGTTCAAAAGCTGTTCTGTAAATTGTTGAGCATAAACTGTTCAATGGGTTCTGTCTGAAGAATTTGGTAACTAACTTATCATACAGTTGCCTTAATGACAAACACATAAGCTTGAAGAACTTTTAAAACTGTGCAAAAAATGTCTACGGTAATGTTCTAGGCCTATGAGCCTTTAATATTCTGGAAGGTAGACCCATTCAACAGGTCACTTGCAATATGAAAATAGCATTTTATAATGTTTAAAATCTGCAAAACTGCAGTCATCCATTATCTACACCGCTTATCTGCCAGGGTCATAGTGAAGCTGGAACCAATCCCAACTGACTTCAGGCAAGAGGTGTGGGTACACCCTGGACAGGTTGCTAATCTATTGCAGGGCTAACACAGATGAACAACCATTCACACCTACATTCATGCCTATGGGCAATTACGAGTAGCCAGTTAATCTCATCTGCATGTCTTTGGACTGTGATAGGAAACAGCACCCAGAGGAAATCCATGCAGGGACAGGAAGAACATGCAAACTCCACATAGAAGCCCAGAACCTTCTTGCTGTGAGATGACCGTGCTAACCACTACACCAACGTGCACAATCATTCACACTAGGTGCAATTTAGAATCTCACATCCATCTACCAACATGTTTTTGGATATAGCCAGAAACCAAAGAGCCCAAATGAATCCCACACCATTGTATGGAAAACTCCATACAATACACAACAATAATCAGTGCACAGGATTAAATCTGGGGATCCTGGAGGTATGAGACAGTAATGCTACCCACTTGGACACACCATGCCACCCTGTTTTTTTATTATTTTAATGCAAATTATTATAAATACAGGCCTTTTATACATTTATGTAATATATTAAGTAATATCGTATAAATCTAGGGTGGCCCAGCAGGTAATATTGCCTTAATTATACAGCTCCAGCATCATGGGTGTCTCCAGCTTCCTCCCACATCCCAAAAAACATACCTGTAACCATGCTATGTTATATTGCCCATGGATGGAAATCTATCTATCCATTATCTATACCAGTTATTTGTCAGGCTTGTGGGAAAGTTGGAGTCAACCCCAGGCAAGAGCCAAATTCAGACAAGAGGCAACCCTATTTCAGGGTTAACACAGAGACAGCCATTCACACTCACGTTCACACCTACGGACAATTTAGAGTAGCCACTTGACCTAATCTGCATGTCTTTGGACTGTATGAGGAAACCAGAGAACCCAGAGGAAACCCCCACAGGCACAGGGAGAACATGCACAGAAAGTCCCCATTCAGCCAGCAGGTTCAAACTCAGAATCTTCTTGTTGTGAGGCAACAGTTCTGACTACTGTCCCACTGTGGATGAAAATGTGTGTGAGAATATGTCTGTATGATGCCTGTGATGACCTTCCAGTGTTCCCTGGGAAGGCGAGGAAACCACCACAGCTTTGACCAGGATGAAGCTGTTGCAGGCATAAATATATTTTTTAAACAAGTTTTGCTCTTCATTAACAGTGCAGTACAGTGGAGGCCTCCATTATGTGTGTGAGCAGGAGGGCTGGGCCTCTGGGACTATGAGCTCACCTGTGTTTGAGATGTTAAGAGGTTTCTGTCTCTTTAAGGCGCCTGTCTGCTGCTGCTGCTGTCTGGCTTTGTGCGCGAGGAAAAGCACGCCATTGCCACAGAATATGCCTTAATTATACTGGGGGAAAAGTTAAAGTAAACAAGAGGATAGATAACGGTTTGTAACCTAACGGACTCCTGTATAAGTTAAAAAGTGACACGGTAAGTCTGAGTCACTTGTGTTTGTTTAGTTTTTTTTTGTTTTGCTTTATGTATTGTTTTAACTGTATCGAACAAGTGGAGTTTCTTTTTTGCTTCTTTTATGGGCTGCAGATGATGGCATGCTGTTGGTGTTCACTGTCGGTTTTGCATACAGCTACGCCAGGGGGGGGAAACGCTTTTTTAAAGGAAACATTAAGAAACACTGGTGTTTGAATACAATATGGTAAATGAGTAGACTACATTTAGTCTCTGTGGTAGCTCCTCAAACACGAGGAATGAATTAGTGAAATTAGATTAGCCTGCATATTTAGTTTGGAAGTTCAGGCGCTAAAATGCATGGATTATTTAACTGTTAAAATAAAGCATGTCTTACTTTTTGTTTTACACAGTAAACAGTTATTGCTGTGAGTGAAAAGTTCCTGGACCAAAAACTAGGGATAAATCCCAAATGGCAGTTCATTCCCTTTGGAAGTGCACTATGTAATAATGGCTGCCACACTCAGTGGAGTGTACATGATGTCCAATAGGAAGCCATTTAGGTTGATTACCTGGCCTCACAGCTTTTGATGTTGCCGTCCATTTGAACACAATAGCGCTCGAGGTGTGGGGGTGGGGGTGGGGGTGGGGGTGGGGGGTACGCGCGCGCACACACACCACCTCCTTCATGTTTGTGGATTGTTTTCTGATGGTTTTGTTAGCGCCTCAGTTGCTATTGGCTCCTCGTTTTTTTGTTTCCTCAAGTATAACTGACTACTTCTTGTGGTTCCTGTGAGGATGCAGGTGGGATGAGATTTGCTCGCGGCGGGATGCAGTCCACCTGGACACACACAGCACTGTTTGCAGCGCTACTTGTGTTTTTGTCTGGACTTTCCCTTTCTACTGCCTGCAATAAAGCCTTGTGTGCCAGTGACGTCAGCAAGTGTCTAATACAGGTAAGGAAGCTTTTCTTTGTTGTATTTTTTTAATACAAATACCTGCATTCATTCAGAGTTTGACGTACAATCACAGCATTTGATTTTTTACAGATATTTTTGTATGGATTTTTTTTAGTTCCTTTTTGCTATTATAATAAGCTCTACTGTTGTGGGAAGGCTTTCCACTAGATTTTGGGGATTTCTGTTCATTCAGCTAGAAGAGCATTAGTGAGGTCGGGCAGTGATGTCTGGTGAGGAAGGTTAGTCTTCCCAAAAGTGTCCACTGGTTGAGGTCAGGGATCTGTGCAGGAGTTCTTTCATACTAAACTCTGCAAACCATGTCTTCTTGGAGCTCGCTTTGTGCACAGCAGCATTGTAATGCTGGAACAGGTTTGGGCCTCTTAGTTCCAGTAAAGGGAAATCTTAATGTTCTAGCATACATCATAAGACATCATATATAATTGTGTGCTTCCAACTTAGTGGCAAGAGTTTGGGGAAGAACCACAAATGAGTGTGGTGCTTGGGTGTCTACATACATTACCAGTAAAGGGAAATCTTAAGGCCGTGAAAAGGAAAGGCCGTGTAGTGCATAATAGATGGCTATATTGTACTATAGCCAGTGATGGAGTTGGAGTTGTGGGGACCCCCGGGCTTGAATACTATATCTGCACCATGACAAGAATCTGCAACTGCTCCAACCAGCAAAGAGGTTATAATACAAAATGGAATAATAAAAAAAATAAATAAAAAAAAATCAAGTATTCACTGAGCAGAGAGAGGCAAGTTCAGCCCTTATGGACAGAATGAATGGAACTGAATCACAGGTTTTAAACCAAGAGCGAGACCTATGCAATGGCAAAGCTTAAAGTCACAAGACAAGAATGCAAATGTGAGCAAGTATTTATGGTGAGTTTGTACATGCCAATGTTGGAGAGAAAAAGTGAAATACTATGACCGGCAGTCAAGGGTTACGATTGCAGCAATTGTGACCAAGAAACCACAAGATTCAGAAAAATCTGAAAGTGTCCAAATTGAAGTCATAAAGCTGTACAACCTAATTTGGAGCAATATAATCAACTATTCACAACATGGTGAAACAATGAAAATTACCAACCTTTAGAAAGCCTTGTTTTAACTAATAGGTCTATTAATTTAAAGAGACCTCATAATATAATCCAACTTGTATTGGAGCAACGTTGTCTACCTTACAGAAATTGATAAAGTAGCAATTTTAGTACAGTAATTACACTCTTATTTTGAGATATTGCACCAGTGCTTTTTATTTATTTTCTTTCTGATATTATTGTCTTGCAATGTAGTTCATACTGCTGTGACTCCTCAGATTTTTGGACATGGGCAATCCTCTGATATAATGCACCAGCATGAACACTTTCTGATGTGTCTATTTACTGCACTACATATCATACTGCTCCCATCCTTTATATATTCATGTCATATTGACACTGCTACTGTTACATTTATATTTATCTGTCTCTCACATTATATTCGTACTTACTTGCACATCTTGCTGCTGTAATGCTAATTTCCCCATGGGGGATTAATCAGTTTCCTCTAAGACTTATGAGCATCATTGACATTCATTTAGCTTGTTTATGGTTTTAGGGTTGTGGTTGATCAGACTGTAAGGTGATGAGTATATGCCAGGAGAACAGATAAGCCTACAATGTATCTTACAAAAAATAGACAGTCCTGGGTAAAACAAGTGCCGAACCAAAAATTGAAAAACATTAAGCTTTTAATTGGCGTAACAACAAATCATTGATTAGAAAATTACCAAGAACTATAAAATGCACTCCGAGACCTAAAATTCTTTTATGCAAAGATAAAATCATATAGTTTGATATAAAATTCAAACTAACACATGTCAAAAATATCTTTTGCTTGAAGCCATTAATGTTGGGTAGAACAAAACTAACTCTTTCTGTAAACAGCTGTCAGAAAGTTCACCCAAAAGACTTAAACATTTAAGGAAATCAAAGGGTAAAGCTATCCCATAATATGTTACTTTATCTATTTGTTTAGTTCTTGCAAATTTTCGGACTGATGATTTGTTGTTAAGACTATTAAAAGCTTAATGCTTTGCAAATTTGTGTTTGGCCCTTTCTTGGGGAGCGAGAGAGAGCGAGAGAGAATATATATATATATACAAGTATAATATGAAATTGTCCTTGTATCAGACCTTCCAGAGGGTAACCATTTCCTTTCCCTAATTCCTTTCTTCATCTGTTAGATTCACAATAGTTTTAGATGTGAAATAGCTGTATTGTTTCATAGTATGAAGAATACAGAAATCATGATCCAGGTTCTGCATTGCCTGTGGTGGGATTAGGCTGCTTTTTGCACATCTGGAATGTGCCCTCCGCCTCGGCCTCTCCTGCTGTTTTGGCAGCCTGAGGTTGCGCAGTGCTCTCCAGAAAACCACAACATACTCATAATCCATCACAGCCATGCATTTCACTAGGAAAAATAACTACTCTTGCACTCAGGATTGAAATTTAAAAATGTATATATTTATAACCTCCATGGTTTAATACATATCGACTTGCATAGATGTGGTTTTCTCAAAATGCATTAAGCTGTAAAGGTATAAATAAAGATTTAGTTCTTTTGAAAAGCTGGTTTCTGTAAAGTCCTTGATTCCTGGTGTAGAGAATTAGTTGATTAACTCATTCATTAATTCTTCACTCTCACAAAACTTGTGTAATAGCTTTCTCTCTGCTCATGATTACTACATATAGTTTGTGTAATTAAAAGCAGGTTTGAAATCATACTTGTTGGTGTTTTAACTTTTTTTTTGATTTCTCTCTCATTACTCTTTCTTATGATGGTAGGTTCTTCCAATGTTTGCTAGCAGCTATATTTGTTTTTCAGGAGCTGTGCCAGTGCAGACCATCAGATGGGAACTGTTCGTGCTGTAAAGAGTGTATGCTATGTCTGGGCACACTGTGGGAGGAGTGCTGCGACTGTGTGGGTGAGTGTAAGCTTTTCACTTCTAGCCCATGTAACTGTGGAATTGAAATTGACAACAGCTTGAAGACTTGGACTCTTTGGACTTCTTTAACTTGCTGTCCAATACATTCTTCTGTGTTTAGTGATCTTGATAGATGCATGATGTGCAGTGTCCTTCCTTTAGATGAGTGCCGTAACCTGATCTTTGCAGCCTGATTGTTTCCCGAATGCCGTTAATAGTTCTGTTTTCCTGTTTAAGGATCTTTGTTGTTATAACGGTTGTGTTGCATTTATCGAACTCCCTCTCAGGCATGTGCAACCCGAGGAACTACAGTGACACACCAGCCACCTCTAAGAGCACAGTGGAGGATCTCTACAGGCCCATTCCCTCCCTGTTCCGAGCGCTCACCGAGGGTGAAGCCCCTATCAACATGATGGTGGTCTCCTTTCCTGTAGCAGAGGAACTGTCTTACCATGAGAGCCTGGTCTCCTTCTTGGAGACCATGGAAGATCAGCATCAGAACGTCTCGTTGCCTGGCAACAGCATTCACTCTAGCTATGATAATACTCAAGGTAAGGCGTGTTACCACCATTAAATCCAAAGTTACCCAGTGATGCAAATACTTTTTAAGTATTTATTCTGTATAAATTGGAAGTGGAATTTATTGCACTACTGAGAAAATATTTATCTGAGCAAACTGAAATTTATCCAGAGAAACAACCGCTTGTTTCAGTGTTCGAGGTGTAGTTTATAATACATGACTGTTTCTAGGTCTTTGAAACTTTGAAAAACTTCATTAGTGGGAGTCATTGTACAGCAATATTTCTTTATTTTCAGCTCTATTGTCAATTTTTCTGGCCTGAAAATTGGCCTCAGCCCCTGACTGAGCAGAACACCAGCATCTTAAAAATCATAAAAATTCGCAATTACATGTAGTTTCACAAGGCAGGGTCAGTTGGGGGAAGTTGCAGTTTGCCTCGCAGGTAGCGGATGCTTAACTCTTCTTTTAAGTAACCCGTCTTGTATGAATTTTATATTTTTTAAAAATCACAAGTATTTTCAAATATAACACTAATAACTTGCCGGTGATTTGTTAGCATACCAAAATATCCTAAGGCCCATTATGGAGAATGGAATTTTACCATTTACCCCTAGCATGAAATGTCTTCTTGGTTCAGGGCCTCATATTTACATGCTCCAATAGCTCTGTAGCATGCTGCCTTATTGATTTAATTTACTGTGAAGCAAATCTCTTTGCAGTGAACTTACAACCCCAACTTTGCTGTCTGGCTACCAGCAGAGAAGGAGGTGTTAATGTTCAGGATGACATTTCAGCTTATGGCAACGGTTTAGAAAATAATTCTCATGTAACTCTCTTTTTACCAGAGGCCAAAAATTAAATTGCTGCCTGTTTTGGGGCTGCCTGTGTTAAGCATTGACTTTATTTGTGATGTCACTCCAGAGTAGTGATTAATGGCTTGTATGAAAGTAGCCACTCAAGGCTTTAAGAATTTTTTGCAAAGAAGTTTTACATTTTAAGAAGTTGTTTTATGAAAAGTGTATCATAAGCATTTTTTGTACCTAGCCTACCAGGTTTACTGTTGTAGTTGTATATAGTGTTTAACTATCAAAAAAAAGCTTTAGTTGTGCTGTGTTTCATCTCTGCACCAGTGTTATTGTGGAGAGGTGTGAATAGTTTGCCTAGCAAGGGGCTCACACCTCTCCTGTTTCCCATGGCCCTGCTGACTAGCAGCTAAACACAGAGTAACGATACTCTACACACAGAAACCCAACAGTGTCCTGACTAATCTTATAACAAACTTTCGGCCATAAGATAATTCTTTTTCCTATAGTGATTGAAAATGTCCGATAAGTCGATTTCCATTCTGCCAAATGCTAGTGTACTGTGAAAAAGGCTTGAACATGCAGTGGTATTTGAATATAAAAGCATGTTGCAGTGGGATCTCATTTTGTGCTAATTTTTCCTGAAACTGAATGCAACTACATTTTAGAGTAGGAACATGAGCTGCTTACCATGTAAAAGTTCCTTCTTCTCACGCTCTTACTCTCCATCCCTCTAGAAAACATGTGCACAGTGGTGTACTTTGACGACTGTGTTTCGATTCGTCAGTGTAAGCAGTACTGTGAGTCGATGGGAGGCTCGAAGTACCGCTGGTTTCACAACGCGTGCTGCGAATGCATTGGGCCCGAGTGTATCGACTATGGCAGCAGAGCAGTGAAGTGCATGAACTGTCTCTTCTGAACCACTAGCCTTTTGTGTGTTGTGGATGATCACACTCTTGCCACTAGAGGGCACCATAACGGGACCATAGTCTCAGGAGACACTGACCTGAGATTGGGGGAAAAGAGGCGATAGTCATGTAAATGACCAGCCTTTGTGATTTTGCTCTTTGTATTAACCTTTTACACTTTGTTTCATAGGTTTCTAGAAAAAAAAAAATATATATATATATATGGATTTTTATCTTTTGTGGTTTTCTATGAATCATTGCATAGGCAATCACTTTTCAAATGGAATTCAAACATCGTTCTCTGCCGGATTATTGCTTTTTATAGCATGATAACTGTTACCCACTTTGTTCATTTTAAACCTAGTTGTTTAACAGATATTGGAAGAAAAATATGAAAAGTCGCTATAATATTGCAGGCAATCATACAATAGCACATTGCGTGTTGAAATTATTGCAGATGCAGTGAAGGTCAGTTGAGATATTCTTGGTCATAATTTCTCTCAGATGAAGGGACTGGAGCCGTAGACACAAAGCATGTGTCCCAGTGCTATTTCTTAAATGTTTCTGCTTTTACCACACAGATGTGGTGAGGAAGCAAACAGAAGACATGCCCTTACATCAGCACTCTGGTTAAGCCCTGTGAATACTGTCCCAGAGAGAGATGGCATGAGTAAGAGTAAGACCTGGATCTAGGAAAGATTACAGCTCTAGGATTTATTTTAGTTGTTGTCCTAATGAACAGGATGGGTGTTTCAGTACTGTTACTTCAAGGTACTTTCTACATATTGACCAAGGTTGCTACTCCCAAAAACCTGCATGTTCATATTTTGTTTTGCAGTGATCCTCATTAAAAGACAAGAAACATTTTGTCCCAGTTATGCTTCTGGAATAATATGGTGTAGAAGTTCTTAAGAGGAACTGGTTTAAAGCAGCATTCGATATCAAACCCACTTAACACAATTGTTTGTTTGTGTTTTTCTATTTGTTAATTGTTTATTAACAAATGACTTCATGTAATCACAGGTCCAACGCATTTGTAAAGAATCATGGAGTCAAAACCTAATCTGCTGTAACTGTATTTGTTTGTAATTTGCATAAAAAAAAAAAAAAAGTTATACATCTACACAATATTAAAATTAGTATTTTAATCTAATTGTTTTGATTGCTCATCTGACTCCTGCTTCCATGCCAATGTTTCATTCCTTAATGTATGGATGCATTCAGGGTGCAGGTGCACTAATCAGTCAGCTTGAATAGCGGAGGGGAGACGAGCACTTTCACATCAGCTTTGTATGATTGATCATGGATTCTGGGTCAGATAGCAGATGGTTGGGCCTGTGTGGAGGGTGATGGGGTTGCTGCAGGCTCCTCCCTCTGCAACACATTTAAATGAGTACAAAGAAGTCTTTCTCTCCTGGGAAGAGATTGAGACACGACTAGTATCAGGATGATCACTTTACCTGCAAATCACCATTAGGTCTGCAGAAGTTAACAATGTTGTTTTACAACACTAGTTAAAAGTTATTGTTTGGGTTGTAATGAACACGTGAGTTTAAATGTGTTGACTCGGAGTAAGCTAAGAAACACCATAATTAAATACCCTTACAGAAGAGATAATGTTTTCACAATATGTTTGACAGTTTACTAACAAGGGCACAATGTCAATGCAGTGGTACACACTATAGAAAGGTGAAGAAGTTAAACGTAGCTACAGTAGATTTTATCAGTGCATAAAGGGGAAATTTATGAAAGGAACAAGTACGTTCAAATTCCTGAGTGCTAACCATTAGAGGATGTTTACTGGCTCTGAAAAATAAAGGCCTAAATCAAAGTGTAAATAAATACCACCTCATATAGTACAAGAACAAACAACTGAAATAGGGTAAGTGTTATTCTGACTGGCACCTTTACAGACTACACTCCACACAACCATTTATCTTCCGTTTTTCTTGAACACCAGTGGTTTATTAGGTTTCACCATTGGTGGTCTTTGGCTGTTTCTCTTCACCAAACTACTACTATTCACGTTGAGATGAAAAAATGGCATTGGGCTATACAAATTTATTTACTAAACTCAAAGAAGTCTTTTTTGAAGTTTTTGATTCCTATTCTGAATGCTGCAGAAAACGCACAAGTGCAACTGCATCTGAACTTTTATTCTGGACAGGTTAGGAGAACATATAACAACTCTATTCATGATCACTGATCAAAATGGAAAAAAAAACAACTGATAAGGATATGTACAGTACATGTGATGCATGGATCATAGTGAAGCACTTTTATTTTCATGTTAAAATACCCCAGAGTGATGCGCAACAATCACACTGATTCAATATTGAATTTCTACACACTCTGCAAAATGGACCGCTCGTGATTTTGGTTTAAAAATACAATAGTTCCTTTTCCAATAGGACATGGATCCCTGTGTCCCAAGGGAATCCCATGTCCTCAGGCACAACAATGTGCTGCAATAGACTTTAAAACAATATCGGCTCAAGCCCTTGAGAAGAAAAAACATGTCCGGCTTCAAAGAACGGCTCCCAGACTACCGTGTGTGGAAAAGTCGAGGCGGTTATTCTCTCTCCGTGTTGAATATATCTGCAGCATATGAGTCACTCACACAGTACAGTATCAAAATGGAAAATGAGATAAAATAAAGGAAACACTTGGCGCTACAGTCTTTCCTGCTAACATGGTTGTGTGAAGCTGAGCGTTCCTGCTATGTTGAAGAGAAAAAATAACGAAGGTCCATCAATAAGAGAGAGAAGGAGATGAGGACAAGTGAAGGAATAGCAGTCACCCACTCCCTGGATCTGAGATATGCTGACATTTTTTACTGTAGTTTCTTGATGTTTTGTCTCCAGATATTCAAGTATTCTCTGGTTTTAAGGAAGACACTTGTAAGGCTTCTGTGGCAAAAAAACAATATCACAAAAACTCTTTGTTGTAGTGAGCTGCTTTAAGGGAAGGACAGTTGGTTGAAGTGACTCTCCAGGCAAATATTTCTCAGTTCTTGCCCCCCTGGTAGATGCCAGTCCAAGCCCCTATAACATTATCCAAGCTAGGGGTGTTGTATGTGCGTCCTCAGTAGGTAGAGGAAGTGGTGCTCATGGCGTCCTCGTTAATGCGTGTGCTTCCTGGGTGTACGCTGGCAAAGTATTTGACATCCTTGTCCATGTCCATCTGCAGAGCTACCAGTGTCTGCTCCAGGGCCTCCTGGTGAGAGTTGGCCGAGTGTAG
This sequence comes from Notoglanidium macrostoma, assembly GCA_030068235.1. Taxonomy (NCBI): domain Eukaryota; kingdom Metazoa; phylum Chordata; class Actinopteri; order Siluriformes; family Auchenoglanididae; genus Notoglanidium; species Notoglanidium macrostoma. The sequence continues at coordinate 19,821,565 of JAQQZR010000033.1, forward strand.
GAAATATTCTATAGGAGGCAACACAGAAACATTAAAGCCTCCCTGAGCATACCCTTCATCACAAAGTGTGTAAATACCAGAGTGACATTTAAGAAAACTGCTGCTGGACTACAACTGGAGGAGCTTTGTTAGATTACACCTACTCCTGGACTTCCATTTTAATTTAGACCAACAGAAACTTCTATCTGTGCCCAGTTAAAACAACCGTTATCCCTAAATGCTGTTAACAATTCCCTACAGCACAGCGGTCAAAATGTGTTCATGGTCAAAATGGGCTGTGCACAATGTTCCCATAGTCAAGAGTAATTGTGGTAAAGAATCGTAGACAACAACTGATCTCAATATTGGTCAAAATCATCATGACTATTTTTTTTGCCATTAATCGAGCAGCTCTACTCCCAGCAGTTCGTTTTGCTTTCACAATTTTGTCCTTTGGCACTCACCTCGCTCCATCAGGCTCTGGCGCAGAGTTTTGGCCAGCAGCACACGCACGTTGGGCACAGGGTCAGCTGCCAGCTGCAGCAGAGGAGCCAGCAGGTGCTCGGAGAACTGATCCAATGACACACAGTCCTCCTCTATAGCCAGCTAGAGATAGATAATGTGTATTAAAGAAAATAAAGGAAAAACTTTGAAAGCAAAGAAAATGCACACAGAAAGGGAGAGATACACCATGAGATAATGAACACCCTTAGGTGGATAAACTATTTTCTGGAATATCCTACATTAAGGTCCAAAACAGCAGCCAATATGCTGAGCCGTGAGCAGGTGGCAGCCAGGAAATGCTACACTCCCTTTACAATGCTGGCCATAGGAGAGAGGGGTACTGACCATATGGCACCAGTGCTCTTTTCAGAGTGTGCACATTGAATATGTACCGTAAAGTGTGTATTCGATATACTTTTAAAACAATTTCAGCTGCTGCTTATTCAGAAAATATATTTTAAAAGTATTTTAAGGGTAAGTCTACCACTGCATCTGTTATACTGCCAATACATCACCCAGTGAACTGAATGCTTTCAATGCAATGAGGTAGAAAGCAGCTTAAACACTGCACTGCCTAAACGAACTATGCATGGGCTTCAAAACTAAGAATGTCTCAGAGTGGTGTGGAGCAATGGGATGGTTTGTCCTTACCTGACAAACAAAAGCAAACGCTTGGCGTCCGGACCATTTTGGAGAGTGGCAGAATTTATCTACCAACTCGCCAAGGAAATCCATCAGCAGCGCTGGACATGTGGAAAGTTTCCTGATAATCTCACTGACCTAAACGGGGAAGAAACAGAAGCACAACTCAAAGAAAGGAGAGCAATTAACATAAAATCCTACATTATCTACACAACAGAGGGGCTAAGAAAGCCTGTGACCCCTCACAATGGGAGCAGCTTGTGTGTATGGTTATGCATACCAGCCTGTAGGAAGTCCACCGCACAGAGGAGACTCTGTCTATGCAGAGGCAGAAAGCCAGCGGCCTCAGATAATCATACACGTCCTGCCCGCTATACAGCTCCAACAGCAGGACCAACTGCCTGTTAGACAGAACCCACACAAACACAAAAACCTTTATAATCAAATGGCCAAGACAGTTAACAATAGATAACAGGTGCTAATGAACATCATATTAGGTGACCATACTCTGCAAGTTCTGATCTGAATCTCCAGTTACGACTATTGTCTGTGACTAGGAACTCCTGCAACTGGTAGAGGTACTTCCTCCTTGTATCCTGATGCAGCAACTAAAAGAGGAAAGAACAGAAACATGTCAAATTTAAATCTGGTGCATGTGTGTGTTTTAACTGCAAATGTACAGAAGTGAAACAGTGAAATACAGATAGAGTAGAAGCACAAAGTGGAAAAACAGAGACCGCTACAGAGATCATGAGAATAGAAAACTAAAGTGAGAAGACCTTTGGAGCACACAGAATCTAACAGTAGATATGCAAACTCTGAATGGAAAAACATCAGAGAATGTGACCAACCTTGAGGAAGTCATAGAGGTGTCGGAGGACTCCTATGCGAACCTCATCCAGGTCCTTAAGAAAGCCGTTGAAGATGGGCACCAGGTCTTCAGCGGTCAGCTGATCGCCCAAAATCAGGGCCAATTCGTGGATAGAGAAAGCCAGTGTCCGTCGTACCTTCCACTACGAGGGGGAAGAGAAAGAAAGAGAGAATGTCAAGAGAAAAAGACACTGGCCAATAAGAGACAAAAAGGTAAAACTGAACAGAGGTGAGGAGAAAGAAAAAGAGTAAAAGAAAACATGGGTGGGAAGAAAGGATGAGACAAGGGAGAAGAAGCTGATGGAAGCACAATATTTAGTTCACTTATTACTTACAGAGAACATCAGGCAACTTTAACACAACAGTAATTCTGAAATGTTTAAAAACACCTCAAAATTAATAAACAACTGTTCCCCAGCTTGCAAAAGAGTTGTATCACAGTTGTATGTAGTGACAAAGACCATATTCGATAGTCTCATAAAAGTAGACAGGAGCTGGTAAGAGCATGACACAGTATCGCCATAAACTCTTACTACTGCCCTGCAGCTCAAGTGACTCAACCTATTAACAAGACTGAACTAGGTTAAGTGAGGAGATAGAGTAGTACTTATAGAGTAAAACTAAACATATAAGTAAAAGTAGAGTATTTTTTTTTTGTTTGTTTTTTAACACTGGCCATATTAACACATATATACTTTACTTCAGAGTAGTATTTTTCAACCCTGGTGCTGGAGTAAACCATCAAAGTGGTAAAATGAATAAGACTATGCATGTCTAGCTTTGCTCGACTGCCACTGACCACACAGCATTTAGTATTAATGATAAATTATGTTTATCCCCACCTATATTTTGCCAGATCTCTTCTGCTGGATATTCACAGGGCTCCAAACTGTGACCAAAATGTTTGCACATGCAACCATTTTTTGAGCGTGTGCGAGTTGAAATTTCACCTGGTCGTATTTGTGCGAGTGCATGATGATTTATTTTAGTGCCCGTCTGGCCCAGGTACTGCATTTGTGGTTGAAAGTCATTGTGGTTGAAAGTATTTTTTCCCCACCGCCTCACTCCGTCTCTCCCTACCGGAACTTTATTCATCGACTACGTGCACGGCACACTGATGATGAAACACGAAAAAGCTAGCAAAGGTGACTGCTTTGATTACGTTTACTGCTTATCACTTACCACACCTTTGCAACTATGTATTTTAAGCCATGATTTGTTCAAATTTTGAACAGACAAATTCAAAATAAAGATCAACTAAATATCTGCTTCCTGTTTCGCTCACTGAAACTCTCCGATGCGAAGTTCATTTCGTTTGCTCTGTGTGCGAGCAAGATGAATCATTTTCAGTGTGTGGAATCAACTCCAAAGTTTTGCAGTTTTCAATGCCTGAGATTAGTGAATTGACTCTTGACTTCGATGTGAACTGAAAACAGGATGCAGACTTGATAACTGGACACACAAAACATACATACAGTATATTGTGTATGCCAAGAACATATAATCGTTCATCAGCACTACAGGGTCAGAAAAATAGGCTAGTATATCTTTTTAAAAGCTAAAACAAATTGCAGCTGTGTTGCACATGCACACAGATAATAAACGGCTGCTTGCTGCTTTTCCGCTCACTATTGTAAACAAAGGGTTACGATGGAATGGAATAGATTATTATAGAAGATATGAAAGGAATAAAACACTCCACATTCCACACAGTGCTGTTATAAGAAAATAATACACAAAGTGCATTAGTTTTCTATAACATGGTCTGGAGTGTGTTGCTCGCTTATACCATGCTGATTTGCCGATGATTAAGTGTTACCAGAATGTGTAACTGAGATAGGGCACTTACATCAGCGACTGCTTCCATAAATGTGCAATATCTATCTTCTAACAAAAACTTCACCACATCAACCAAATTAGTGCAACCAAATCATGTGCTGGTGCAACCAAATGAAAAAGTTGGTAGCGCCAGTGCAACTAATGGAAAAGATGGTCTGGAGCCCTGTATTTATCTGGATTTTTCACTTCCTTCCCAAAAGTCCAAGTATCAGACTGATAGTGACTAAAACCTGCTATGCAATAGATTAGGATAGAGGATCAGAGAAAAGCAAACTGCTGACAGAAGCTACAAAAGTGTAGTAAAGGTGTACAAGTGTCATACAGTCTTACAGCACCTGCATGTCAGAGGCTAGAGTCTCGAAGGTGTCTCTGAGGCAATGCCAGTTCTGGCGGCCCAGCGTGAACGCCACACCAGGCAGGCTGTACGCACAATGCTTAGCAATCTCCATATCCACCGTCTGGGCCCGGGATGGGTCCGTCATAGACAGGTACTGATCCAACAGTGCCTGAGGGACTACATCCTACAGCATACCACGCGGACAAAAAAAGCGTGTTAAAACGGGTATGTGACGATTTTTTTCCTCCTTAAGTTAATAAGCAGCACAGTTTGAGAACATGCGCATACAAGAGTGCTATGTAACAAGTTGGGACAATGTCTTTGAAAGAAGAAGTGGTTCCTAATTAATTATGAAAATGCTAAACATTTTGAGATAATTTGCTTGTCAACACAGAAAGCCACAAAAAAAAAGGAAAAAAAAGGAAAAAAAAAAAAAAAAAAAAAAAAAAAAAAAAAAAAAGAGGTAAATGTGTTGTACCTGTTGCTTAGATTTTTTCTCATCTTCTGGACTGCTGCCATCACTTAACTCTGAATCGTCACCATGACTCACCGGCAGGGTGGATTCTCGGCTCTGAAACAAAAATGCCTTAGGTTTAGAGACGCATGACTCATGGCAGTCAGCAGTATCTAATATAGGAGTGTACGCAAGCAGAGTATGTGTAATCACATAAAACCATTTTGATCAAAACTGATTTTGGACTATAAGTGTTTGCACACCTCTACATCAGAAGAATCAATAAGAGGGACGTGGCAAGAGCTGAAAGGGTTATCAAGAGCCTGCCGAGGTTCCAGGAATGCCTCCTCGATATGAGTGTCTAACGACGTGGCTCTCAGAGCAGCAGTCAATACGTCCACTTGTGCTGTTACACACAAATAACATAAGGCACCAAGGTGAGGAGTGTTTAATTTCATTGCTCAAATGTCAAATACAGTACATTTAAATCATTTAACTATTCTAATTGCACTCAACAAAAATAAAATAATCTTACACAGTACCATGAGGCTGAATAACCTGATTACTGAAAACCAAGTGAATGAAAGTCACAGCCTGTTAGGCATGCTCGCTGCTGACAATGTAAACACAGGTCTGAACATGAGCTTGCTATGCGAGGGCACAGAAACCCACGATTAACACACACCTGGCTTGTTATGTCACACACAGGTATGCATTGTACATTGTATTGTATCTTACCTTCTGACAGAAACATCTGCATAGTAGAACAGTGCGACACCATAATAAGCTAATTATACATTTCTAAATTTCACACCATTCTCTTACAAAACAGTTTGAAATAGGTTTTTAAAAAATAACCAGCTGTGGTATTCTGAGTGTAGCCACTCCAGTCAGGCTCCGAATTTCAATTCATGGAGCTTGGCTTGGAAAATATATGGGATGAAAAAAGGATTTACAACAAACACCAAGCCTATTACAACCAGAGTCGCAGCATATTTGAGTGAGCCATACAAAGGCATTCCAAATTAATGTACATTACAAATATGAAATTAATTTTCCAATAAAAAATATTCAGACCATTTTAAAGAACTAGAAAATCGATTAAGTAATGCATCACGATTCCTTTGTGTGGCAACTTGTGTATCATCTCCACACAGATGCAAATGATATTTTAGAGTGTTCTAAGAGATTTCTTAAGAGCTTCAAGGTTTTAAAATTGTAACAAAAAAAAAATCTGAAAAAAAGAAAAAAAAAAAGTAATATCGAACAGGGGTATTTATAGAATCACGGCACTTACAGGAACATCTAGGTATCGTGACAATATCCTATCAGGTGGTCCCTGGTGATTCCCATCCCTACTGATTATTTTGGTCTGATCTTGAATAGTTGTCTTGGCAGCCACACACTGAGGAAACCCTATAAGAAATGGCTCCAAGTAGAACAAATCTAGCGACTAGCAAACCCTTAAAGCAAAAAATTAATGCCTTCAGAATTTGAGGGAAGTCTGACCTTAGGAAAAAAACAATTATAAAGCTCACGGACCTTCTACAACTCTTCTGATTTGCCACAACTTTCAGATGCTAATTTTCTAATGCGGTGGGGAAAAAAACCCCATCATACCCTGCTGGAAAACACCAGCTAGATATTTAAGGACAAAAAGTATATAGTTCAGTATATAACAATACAGTACATGTAGCACAGTCTTTACAGATTTATCACATGCAAGACAGAATGCAAATGTAATGACAAATTAATGGCATCAGAGACAAATTAAACAATAGCTAAACCCCAGCTTCAAGCCAATGCTTTGCTGCCGTTACATGGCACCTGCTCTGTTTTGGGACCGAGCTGATCACATACAGACTGCTATAAGTATCAACAGCAGCAGAATGCATACACCCCAGTATTCACAGTTTTAAAGTAATACTATGATATGGCATTTCTAATGCATCACAAACCAACACGATTGTAAATAACATTGGAGTTTATGGTGAAGAAACTTCAATTACATTGTTTAAAGTTAAAGCACTGTGGTCTTTGCTCATACTGTTGTTAACATTAACACACCCTTTTCAATTCAATGTTTGCTCAATTTCCCTGAGCTCATTTCCTTCCAACAGCGACAGAAGAATGAAAGCCTTACTGCCTCTGCTATTTTCAGTGCTTGAGGAACCTTCTAAAACCTGTGGTACAACATAATCAGTCTAACCAATTAAGAATCTTAATACCTCACAAACGGGGATCAGGAATGGATAAATAAATAAATAAATAAATAAATAACCGCGCACACGCAAACGCGCACGCAGACAGAAAGGCTGGCAGACATACAGACAGCAATGCACAATAGGTCACATAGTAAACATTGAAGCACCCAGGAGGCTTTGCTTAAAAAAAAAGTTAAAAGCAACTCTGCACCCTTGAACATGTAACCACACATAAAAACACAGAGCCAAATTAAGCAAGGGCTTTTCCTGCACTGAAAATTTAAAGTTCTTCCTGAAGGTATATCAGCATCTCACATATCTGTGTAGCACACCAGACAGACATAAAAGACCAGTGATCTAAGGAATAAAATTCTGCAGTCGTTTTGTAATCCCAGCATCAAAACCCATCACCAAAATAAAAACTTTGAACTTGTGCAGTGTGGGTGCCTACTAGCCAACATGGAAGTCATATTTTCTTTGGCACTAGAGTATATCCAAATCCATAAATAAACCTACAATGCAACTAAACTCACAAAAACAAACTTTTTGGACATCCTAGAAGTTACGTCCCATTACTTTTCTAGAGTACATTACAGCCATTTCAGAACACACTTTTTAAGCCAACTTTTTTTCCCCTTTCAATTATAGCAAAGACAACAGTCAACCAGCAGAAAATACCCAAATGTTATTTAAAGATGTTTGCTGGGAGTTTACCAGACACCGTTTTCCCAAACTGGAATATTAACCACTGACTAAAGCTAGAGTTAATTAATTATGAATGATGGAAATACTCAAAAACTGCTCACATTGTGTCACAAGTGTGTATTTACACATTACAGTGTGTATTTGTTACAATACACTACTTCAGAACACCAGGAACTTTGCAGCTCATTGCATAGCATAAGCTAAATGTGTAGCCCCTTAACTCTTTCTGACTTTTCCAGTAATGGCCTTTGCAAAGTGCACATGGCTGCACAATAGTGTGTGAAATCCTTTGAAGTGCAAAAGGAAGAATATTACTGCGAAGCAAAAACACTGATGTCCTAAATTCAAGTATGTTTATGAAGCCTTTCTCTGTAACTGTTTCTGTTGTCATCCAGTGTTTTCACAGTAATTAAAGAAAAACAATGCAAAAAAAACCCCAAACAACCAACAAAAAAAAAAAATCCCCAGAAAGGCAGCCCTCCTCACCTTTAACATCAGGGTCATCAATGTGGGGCTCCAGGTTCTCAATGAGCTCCTCCAGCTGCTTCCTGTCCAGAGCAGGTGTGGGGACCTGGGTAGAGGAGCTGGCAGCAGAAACCTCACCAGCACTGTTGCATTTCTCCTCCAGCAGCTCCAGGTCGAGGTCTATCTGGGGGATGGGTGTCCTCCAGTAGTGGAATGAGTTGTACAGCTCCTGCTCTGGTATCTCTACTTTCTCTGCCACATGGCTTAGTAGTGCACTGGAGGGAACCTCAGAACTGTCAGTGGTGTCTGGGTTTGAGTGTGTAGAGTTCTCCGTCACAGCGCCTTCAGAGGTGTTAGAAGGGCTGTCCTGTGCTGCGGGGCTTGTGGCTGGTGAGCAATGAGGTTCCCTGGCCGATTGATCTGGGTGTAGATCACCCAGCTCAGAAAGGCACTTTGGACTGGGCCTATCTGTGTCACCATGGCAACAGGACTCATCCAGAAGTAAAGCTTCAGCTGCCTGCTCCCCTCCACCCTCCACAGCTATATCCACACTTTCTCGCTCCGACTGGCATAGCTGGCCTTCACAATGCTCCTGAGTGCATAGTGGATTCTGGGTAATGCGGTCAGGCTGTGCGGTGGCAGCTGTTTCTTCCTGTGGGAGGCTGTGAGCACTGTCTTCTGTAGCAGGTGTGTTGGTGCTTATGGATTTCTCACCAGCTCTGGATGGTGGGAAAAAAAAATAAAATACTGAAAAACAAAAAAAGTATACTATACGGCCAAACGTTTGTGGACACCTGACCATCGCACACAGACATGGGCCTTCCTTAAACTCTTGGTACAAAGTTGGATAACTATTATAACTTTTGGCCATATAGTGTAGGTCTTTACACATTTCCTCCATTCTGTTTCCTGCACTTATTGAGCTTCAGAAACAGCAAAGACTACTACAGCACTTATACAAACTAGTGTTATCTTTCAGGTTATGAATCAATATAGATTAGCAAATACTCTGGATTGTTGCATCAGCTGTTTCCACTTCTTCAAAGTTACTCTGTGTAGGAGTGTCTGCCAAATAACTGTGTACATATAAATGTAAATATAAGTAGTAAAGGCATGTGCAAAAAAGGTATTGTGTTATAAAGATAAATCCTACCGGTTGTGCAAGTGCTGGCCTCTCCAGTCAGCCTCCTCTGTGCCCTCTTTGAAGTACTGGCCCACATTAGTGCTTGGACTGGCAAATGTAGAGATGAACTGGCCCAGAGACTGGAACGCTGCCTGGCGCACCTGTTGGACACACAGCATACAGCAATTAACTACTCACTACATCAAACACCTAAAGATTTAAAAGCTTTTAAACTATATCAGCTCTCAAATGTTGATCACACACAAAAAAAAAGGAAAGACGAATACATAGCACTGCACATCTGTAAATAATGATCCTGGCCCAGATTCCAGAGGAGAGAAAAAAGAAATCCCATTTATCTACACAAACAAACATCCTCAGAGCAGTTGCCCAGGGAAGAGGGAAGTCACGCACCCAGCGGGAAGGGTCACTTATGAGGTTGATGAAAAGAGATGAGAGTTTGGTCCTGCGCACTTCCTGAGAGGTTGCCGAGGACACGGTCATGAAGCACTCTGCGCAGGCCTTCCGTACTCCCCACACATTATCTGAGCAGAGCTGGAAAAACCGTGGCAGCTGCACAGGAAGACAATGCAATGAAGAAAGGAAAAACAATTAGGCCACACTTGGACAGGAAGACCCTAAATTAAGCATTTTAATTCATATCTAAAATCACATTTGCTTATATTATAGGCTATAATAACAAAAGCAGAAGTGTGTAATTATGTTTTATTGGGCTGGGAAAAAAATAATAATAATAATAAATAAATAAAGTGGACTGGGGGGGGAAAATGGTTACTAGACATATTAGGATATTAGACACCCAGACAGGTAATACAGACAACATGGGATGGGCAGACCATACAGGTTTGGCCTGTACAGACAAGTACAATCAGAGCATAAACGCTTCCTCATAATCACACCAAAGGTCACACAATCATTGTTAAACAAGAGCAAGTCATATCCTTGCTGACCAACATGCAACAGGGTTGTACAGTGAGGAAATAATGTAGCACATGCTGCAAAAACAAGGCAGGATTACATTCTGGATGGGACACTAAGCCCTCAAAGGACACTACACAAGCGCACATACTCATTTATACGGAGGGGCAATTTAGAGTAACAAATCCACCCTCCAGCAAAATTTTCACATCTCATTGCTACACCTTTTTAGCACTGGCTCTGTGTAAACGCCTGCAATACAATTATTTTATAAACTCAAGGGCAAATAAAACATCCATACCAGTAATTCTTCTGTTGTTTCTCCCCCAACAACGGTACAGATATCTCCAAAATTTGCTGCACACACCTATGAAGAGAAAAAGTGAAGCATTAAGTGACCATGCACCAACTTCCATATCCACGATCTGTCTTAAACTGCTAATTGAAACTGTCCTTCACTGCCGTCATATTTGTAAACGAGCCAATCAGAGATGCCCACCTTGCGTACATGGAACATCCTACAGTCACAGCACATCTCACAGAAGCGTGGAAGGAAGAGGCGCTCTGTAATATCCTTCCCCACCATGGGTGCCATTTTGCAAATAATCTGTTTTTAGACATTAGCGTTAAAAAAAAAGAAAACACTGAAAACAAGTCATAGGGTCAGATTGTAAAATTACTTGTTGTAAAACTCACTGCCATAGCCTCAGTCTTGACATCATCATTGCTGTCTGGGGCAGTGAGATCAACAAGGACAGGACATACGAGATTCTCAACGTCCGCCCGCTCTACCAGCTCCTGCTCCAGAAGCATCAGAAGGGCTGCCTGGCTTGTCTTCCTAACCTGTTAGGTGATGGAAGCAAACGAACACATAATACTGAGATGAAACATGGCACCTCACACTTATACTATGTATAGTGGCATACTAGCGAAATGCTACACCACTTAAACATCATTACGCTTCTGACCACTAGATGAGGGGTTCCTAATATGACCAAGAACAGGTATAATGATAAAGGTGTAACAGTCAACAGGAGTAAGAGCTGAACATTTATTTACTGAATCCAGGATTCTGAAAGGTTTCTTTCGATCTCTAGTTAAATGATTTCCGAGACACACCAACAAGTACGTATAACAGAATATATAAAAAAAAGCGGCATGTTAGACATACAATCACTTACCAGGTTGTTCTGATCAGCTAAATATCTCACTACAATGGGAAGTAAATACTTCGAAAATGCTAAAGGAATGGAAGGTCTGTTTTCTTGGCAGAAAATGGCGATATGAGGAATTTGTTCCATAAGCTCGGCTCGAACTGTAGGCTCTGAAAACACAAGGACAGCTTGTTATATTGAATCAGGATTAAACATGATCACTAATCAAGTGACTGCAATGATAAAGCGTGTCATGTTTCAGAGTCACAATGCTAAAGGGTCCAACATATGGTGAATGCCAGTGTGACATCATCCTACTTGGCAAATGGTAACTTTACAGCAGAACAAATTTCTTTCATTGTACCTTCCTTCAGCTTTGGGAGTCTTGAATAAGAATATTCACAAAAACATGAGCATGACATGCATCACACAGGGCCATTTTTCCTTCCGGAACCTTAGCAGCCTTAACAAAACATAGCAGCTTGATCACCCTTTCCTAAACTCTATAGCAAAGACATCTTATTATATGTCTCTAGGGCACATCAGAGGTAAGGGTTAGCAAGCTAGTCAGGTGTACAAATCCGAAAAAAGGATAAGCCTTTAGATTTTGCTTTGTAAGGTAACAGCCCAGCATAAACACTTTAATAAGTCACAGCAGTCCCATCAAACATTAATGGGTGCTAAAGGGAGCAGATTTCTTTGCAACACTGAACCGGAGACAGAGCAAGGATATATGATACTCTAAATAACACATCACTTTTCCAGGAAAGTACACGTTGTTTTAATACAAAACAATGAGGGAGTTAATTTCAAATGCTGAAAAGCAAACAAAAAAAATGGAAATCTGTTGAGGGATCAAACTGTGGTTTACCCGAGTCCTCCGCAAGTTTGCTGACTCTTTCGAGGACTGCAATACAATCCTTCTCATCCTCGCTAACTGCTTTTAGTGTATCCAGCAAACTGCGAGCCACCATCTGTCTGTGAATAAAATACTAATGAGAGGTGTGTGCTATAGCAATCATTTCTGAAATTTAACATGCCAGAATTAAGGTAAAGACATAATTATAAACGTCCCTAGGTATGCAAGACATTCGAATGTTAAAGACATCCTGTTCTTTTCCCTCTCGTTAACTACCAGACAAACTACTGAACCCATCTCTAATTGCTGCCAGTCTGAAACAAACCTTATTAAAATGTACATACTAATGAGAGTCCACACATTTATACATCGAATGAAGCCTTCATTGAGTACCTGTTAAATATGTTTTCGCTCGTGACGTATTTATCCAGCCTCCCCAGGGGTGTCAGCATCTCATCTTGCGATACAAAATCCAAGGCTGAAGGTATAATAATGACATCAGTCTCTGAGCTGTAGTCATCCACACCAACTATCAGAGACATTGGAAATATTATGAGCAGGACCCACCACCCAGCACATATTCTGGTAGTGATGCAGACCTTCACCCATTAAAGAAGTGTGACCACACTAAAAGGTTTCGCAAAAATGCTGAAAGACAAAACATGCCACTTGATTGTTTGGGGGGTATTTTGTACACTATACAGATATGATGGCACAGTCAGGGTCAGACTCTCCAGAAAAGAAGCAAAACACCATGAGGCAGACAGAGCTCTATATACATTCATTTTCAATCTGCGCACTATGCCTTTTCCAAGTATTTCCATCAGGAAAGTAGTCACAGTGTTGGTTTCACAGAAGTAATTTTTTTTAACCTGCCTTTCTAAACATAGCAAACTGGGTAGAAAAATTCTGATATATCAAACAGGTTGTGCCTACCTCTCCTATGAGGTGTTTGACAGATATGTAAATCTGACTTGATAATCACTGACAGCTAGCTGGGTTATCAAGTAATCAGTAATGCTCCTGGGCTTTCGGTTTATAGCAGGTGTGGAGAGCCTGATTCCAGGCCAGTTTTACAATTCCCCTGCTCAAAGGTACCTGACTGAACTCACCAGAAAAATACCCAATAATCAAGCAAAATCACTAAATATGAACAATCACTCCGGGTCTCCAGCACTGGGGGACCCGGCTTCAATGCAACAAACAGCTAAATATCAGAACTAGTACAAAATATAGAAGATGCGAACCCTATACATGACTGTACAAGCCCAAACGCTTTGACATGTTTACACACTAAATGAGCTACATTATAAAAATCCATCTACACTACTATACAAGCTGGAAGTCGGAGAAGCAAGTCGGCTATTTCCGCCTATTTGCCGAAGCTGAAATTCCTTGTTTGTTTGTACTAAATCATATTTACATTACCAAACTATTTTGTTTAAACAAATATTCCAGCCGTATAAACTGAATCATAGAGCTAAAAACCACTGCCGTTGAGCACTAAACGTTACTGTAGGCCTCTGTCTGTGAGGAGCAAAGTTTGCCCGGTGTAGCTTCTAGCTAACTAGCACAGTTAATTAGCCAGCTTAGCTTTAGGTAACGTTCAGCCCGGATACTGCCGAATGACAGCGTGTGTACACTAAAGCTGAAAAGAGCAGCATTTCGCATTTTAATACACACCATAATACTTACATCCGTCTATCTCCTCTTGAGAGTCTTCCTGAAGCAGCGAAATATCTGTGACAAACACATGAAAACGAGTTCAGTCGTGACTATCACCGAGCTACACCTAAACTTGGCTAAGCTAGCTCTGATTAGCCAGGCTAGCATTTGTTTTCTTTCAAATATATTAACAGACAATTAGCTAGCTAACGTTAATGCAATCAAAGGCAACGACCAAAAACTAGGATTAAAGCACCGCTCTTTTAGTTTTGTGCTACAACTCAAGTGGACTTCTAACATACCCGCCATCTTGTCCTGGTCCTACATTTAAAAGTGGTCTGTGCCGATGAGGCGACAACAACTGGAGGGGGGAAGCTAAGCTAAAGCTAAACTATGCAGGAGGACGGAACAGAGCACGGCGCTGGGATCACACTGAGCCCTGTCACTACCCGTAACTTCGCCTCGTCGCCGAGTTGCAACGCGCATGCGCGTATCTGTGCGCCCCTCGTGAGTTGCACTACGCATGCGCACACACTTCCGCGTATGCGCGATAACGAAAGTGCTGTTAGTGTTAAACCTACACTTTCGTCAGAATGCAATATGTCCATTTTTAAACATAAATCTCACAATTATCTATGTAGTATCTTATGTGATACTGTATATTATTCTTTTAACAAAGTAAACTATTTTACTGTCTATTGCTAGGTATTTATATATGCTATATATCTATATTTATACATTCTTAATTTATTATTTTCTTTATTTTATTCATTTATGTATTTTACTTTTAGATTAATTTAAGAATTATGTATGTACAAAAGTATGCAGATTTATCAAATTTTTAAATGCGTGATTTAATTTAATATTAATTAAGACTCTTATTCTAGTTCATAGATTAAATAATTTATTTTATTTATTAAATAATTTTTAGTTGTTATTTCAGTTAGATTTTTTGCATGACGTTTAGTCCAATATTTCTTTATATATTATATTATATTATATTATATTATATTATATTATATTATATTATATTATATTATATTAAAGGAATATCACATTCACAAGAGTATTGTTATATTGAATGTCAGCACTGCTGTAATTTGGCCATATGCTCAAGTGCCACAGTTGTGATAATGCATAATTATATTGAATTATATTAGTAATTAATTCATTTGTCCATTATTTATTCATCTATTTGTTTTTCATTTGTTTATAAGGTGCTGAGTTTTTCATATTCAAGCTCAGCAATCAAGACAAGAGATTCAAGCACAACAATTGTTTTCAATAACACATCTCACATCTCACTTTTTGGACACGGTAATACTACAGAAGTGGAAAATAATTGTTAAATGTGATATTATTTGTATATTATTAGCAATTACTAAATATTGTAAATATTGTTAATTACTTAAAAAGCAGACAAGTACATCAGAAAGATTTAAGGCTACATAGACTATCTATGTTGAGTGTTCAGCGAAATATGCAAACACATGGACACTCTCTGGCTCTGTTATGTGAAGAGATTGACATCAGATGCTTTGAGATTTCAATTTCCTTTTCAGTTTTATCCAAGATGAAATCAAGATCATCAATATGCTACCCAAAGGAAATATAAATTAAGATATTGTGGGTTTTATGTCTGCGGTTTTTATTTCCAAACTCTTACATCAGTCCAAACATAAACTAACTTATAGCAAAGGTTTTGCTTAATTTTTAAAAAGGTTTCTGTATAATTTTTTCTGTGTTATTCATGTTAAAATAAAATATTGGCAATGAAATTATTGTGCCAAAGTAAGCATAGGTAAATACTTTGATGAGTATTTGTATGAATTGCAAATCTTTAATAATAAATCTGTAACTGACTGTAACCAGTGTTTTGTGAGTACAATCTTCACATTACAGCTATTATTCCTAATTTATTTCTTGCAATTTTCATGTTATAATTTACAAGTTACAATTTTTACATACTTATGATATTCAGTATACACTTAGAAATCACTAGTTAATATGTAAAGCACACATACACTACAGATAAAAGATATTTACTAGAACATTGAAGTTGAAAAAAAGGTTCAGCATCAGAAACTGAATTGGTAATCTGAAAATCACACAAAGTAAGATGAATAATGCAAACGTGTGCATGTGTGAAAACTGATTTGTAAAAGGTATATGACAACTGTAATTTAATTTATGAAATCCACTATGAAATTGCAATTATGATTTCAATGTCACATGCATGCCACCATAATGTACTGAAGTAGACTATTCAGAGAAAGTGTTGGAGCAAGGCAGGTAAAGTCTGATATCAACCAACAACTGGGAATAAGGAGTCATGTATATATAAAAGCTAATGGAGAGGAAATACAAAAATGAAGAAATACATGAATGAATGCAGGCATACACATTATGATTCTTGATTTGCAAATGCATCTTGTAATGCTTAACTGATGATGTTTGTTTTAGTGTAATAAAATGATAGTTACATATTTACAGAGTAATTACAAAATGGTAAACTGTTTTACTACCTGATATAAAATTATAACAACGCACTGATAAAGATGTTGCAAGAATGGGCTTCTTTCCATATAATAGTTTTCAAATAATAATCAATTTTTCCAATATTCTTTTCCAATAATACATTTCTAGTATTCTTATTCTCTTCTATTTATGAAATATGTCTAAGAGGAACAGGGCCCTTGCTCTTTAGAAAATATAATAAAGGAAAACAAGCAACAGGAAAGAAAAAAGCTTTCTTTCTTTCTTTGTTTCTTTCTTGTCAAATATGTTGAGTGTATTATTTTTTATGAGTTTTTTTTTTTTTATATTTTATAAGAAAATGTGTAATATTCTTGTCTGGGCAAAAATATTTTCATATAATTTTATTCTAGTGGATATTAAATATACGTAATCAATAAAATCTCCATAAATTATATATATATATATATCTATATATATATAGATATATATATTGCCAAGAAGCGAAGTCCAGAGACGATTTCTATTAAGCCAGTTTCTCCTGCTTTAAAAGAATAGCAAAACAAACGTTTAAGAGGAAATATGTCACGGGCACGCGCAGCGCAACGCAACGCGCGCCGCCGGTGTCGTGCCCGTGCCCATGCGCGCGCTCCCTGCTCCTGTGTGACTCAGTGAGATTCAGTGGTGTGTTTAGGTGAATATTCAGATAGCCCAGCTAACCTACAGCCACGCCGGGTTTTTTTGGCTGCGGGAAAACATCATTGCTTAGACAATATGTCCAAACCAGAGCAAGTCTTAATTCTCGACCCGCCGTCTGATCTGAAATTCAAAGGTAAAAAACTCCATACGTTGCTCTTCTCTAGATGGAGCCAGGCAGCCGCTTGTCAGCGGATTACTGCGCTAGCTAGTTAGCTAACCTAATTCATGTTTGTGGTGTTAGCTAAGGATGGCTAGCTAGCTAGCTAGCAAGCTAACTAACAGATCTCCGGCGTTAAGCCCGGAGATAAATGTGGCTAAAGCCCGCTTCTACCTTGTGTCCACTGCCGCCATTTTGAATGAAGGAACGAGGATTTCTAGGCCTCTAATAAAAATAATAACGTGTATTATTTTACCAGTTTGTTTGAGCTTCAGCAGTGCTGCCAAAATGGCAGTTTAGCGGAATTTGCCTTCATTTCTTGTCACTCACTTGCCGCACTATGGAGGAATTAGACTATATAAGTGAACCTTTGAGTTATTAGTCACAGCTAAATGTCATTAAGACCTATTGGCTCATTTCCTAGCTAACACAATGCTAGTGCCGTGCCCTTTTACTCTCCATGCTAGGAAATGTGATTCGCTAGCTAGCTAGCTAACTAACTAAATATGTGATGAAGTCAATGGCAGAAAAGAGGAAACGCAGCTAGCAGGCTAGAAAGTAGCTAGTTAGCTGGGAAGTTTTTTCCTTCAGTAGCTTTGCTTTGTGTCCAGCACCAGTGCTGATTCACATTGCCCTCGCAGTGACGATGCTCACATGGCTTTCGGGAACTGAGCTCAGTGCAGGCGCTTAGTGATGGTGCTAGCGATGCTTTCGTTATTGGACAGGAGTGTGAGGAGTGAGTGTGCCATTTTGGTGACTACTGTGTTAAGAAATTAGATACACTTTGATCAGTTTGTCAGATACACCTGCCGTATAGGTGCACTGTGGCAATGAACCTGCCATGTACAATGTGTCATTGCTCCTTTACAGAGTCCTTGTATGGGTACGGACTGTCTCTGTCCAGATATTATTTAGATGTTGGATGCTTCACAGCACTGACTCTGACATGGTAAAATGACTGTCCCATGCTGGAGTACATGGAGAACTGTCCGAGTTTCTCAATAGCTCGAGAACAGCTCACTAACCAGCAGCAGTTCAGGACTATAGCCGATGATTAACACATCCTGTACAAAAAGGGCCACAGTCTCTGAGTATACACAACAAGGTAGATAAGTATTGTCTCATATGGACAAATACATGGGCTGCATCTTACCTGATTAAATGGTCGATGTGTGTAGCTACAAGGCACATAGTAATGTGGCCTAACTGGATAAATCAGACTGACTGAAACACGGTTAGCTGTGGTGTTTGGGGAAATGCCTGTATGGCCAAACTATCTACGTTTTAATCTCTAGAGCATTTTCTATGTGTATGTAATACATTAAAACCTCCATCCTGATAGCCGGACTGTATACATTTAGGCAGGCGGTCTCAGAGTGTTCCAGGTGTATGCTCTAAACTTGGGTTGGTGATATGGCAAAAATATATCAGAGAACTGAATACATCAGCGAACTTATTACAGTGTATTATTTTGCTAAAGTTTTGCCAACAAGACAGCAATGAGGGTCACTGTAGGTTCAGGGATCTTTGTCTAGCATTTAGCCAAAAAATTTAAATTTCACCCAGAAAAGGAGGAAAAAAATAACAGTTGATACAGAACTAGTTTATATATTGGCAAGAGTTATCAAAGAGCAGACGTGATGATAATGACGAGGCTTTAAAAAGTATCATGGTTTCGTTGTATCGCTATCAATATATTGCCGCGGCCTATTCTTTGAATAAGCTTGGTGACACTAATTGATCAAGTGTAAAAATTGTGAACTAACTACAACTTTAATGCCGCCCTATCATTAAAGAGAAACAGCACACATCAGTAGTAGAAGCCTAATCGTCAGTTTTTAGTGAATATCAGAATCAGCTTTATTGGCCATTTGTGAACACATACAAGGAATTGGACTCCGGTTTTTCCTTGCTCTCAATGTTCTTAAAAGAATATACATATGGCGACATGTGTACTATATGTACAGGAAATATTGTACTGATGATCAAGGAAGACGTCTAAGGCTGGTGGATAAAGATAAAGTGAGTCAAGTCAAGTGGCCTTTATTGTCATTTCAACCATATACATGTAATACAGTGTACAGTGAAACGAGACAACGTTTCTCCAGGA
>JAQQZR010000033.1:19840844-19856082 GCA_030068235.1 Notoglanidium macrostoma
TCGCGCTGGGTAGTCCGCTGGAGTCGGATATAGTCCAATTTATTTGTCCAGAGAACAGACATTGGAAAGTGCCATGGCTGGTAGGGGCGGTCGGCTAGGATTAGCTCTTAGCCTAGCGCGGACCCTCGCCCCCGTGTCGGGCTTCCGCTTCCTCGCACACCGCTCTCGGCGGACCCTCCCCCTGGCATCAGGCGACGCCGAGGACTGGAGGCCTGGTTTCCGTAGCAACCCGAGGACGCATAGCGTTTCCAAGAGGTCATCCTGCAGGCCAGTTTCTTTGAGTATTTCTTTATGTCCAGCAATGTTTCTCGTGGGTAGACATGAACACCGTTTGTTTTGGTGTCCATGTGCCGTCGGAGTCGCGCCAAGAAACAAAATAACACAGAAAAAACACCATGTTCGGATCTGGAGTGGCTGTTGGCGGCTAGTGCCGCGCCGCCATGACGTGACCGGTGAGACCAGTGAGATGACCGGTTTACAGAACTAACGGAGAGCCAGCAAGCTTTGGAGAACGTACAAGATGATGAGCGGCTAAACAATTCAGATGAATGATTGGGGACAAGGACCCAAGAAATATACTCATCTACACAGAATATATACATACCGTACTGTGCAAAAGTCTTGAACCACCCCTCATTTCTTCATATTTTTCTTCCAAAGAGCAAACCTTTCTTGTATTTTTTTTTTATGTAGTCTTGATGAATAGTTCTCCAGGCTTCCTGCATACCTCGATGGGAAAAAAAACAAAAGAAGACGCAACTCACATGGATCAATCAGTCCTGGATCGGCCTCCTCAAAGCCCAGATCTCGACATTACTGAAGCAGTGTGGGATCATCTCGACAGAGAACAAGGCAGCCAACGTCCAAAGAAGAGCTTTGGAATGTCCTTCAAGAAGCCTGGAGAACTGTTCCTGAAGACTACTTAAAGACATTACAAGAAAGCTTGCCTACGAGAGTTCAGGCTGTGTTGAAGAATAACTGTATGCTAAAATAAACATGTATGTTTTCACATGTCGCTATAAATCACTATGTGTTCTCATTTTCCTAGAGAAATGTAAGGAGGTGAGGGCTGGCTCGAGACTTGTACAGTACTGTACATACATATACACATCTTGGATCAAAAATTGTTTTCCAAAGGCAAAGAAAAATCTCCCTTCCGGACTGTAATGGTGCACATATACTTCACTTTCACTATGTGTTACATGTTCAGCATTGTTCACATATTCGATTACGTATCTTATACACAGCTGAAGGATTATAATCGGCATCCACTAGATAGCAAATCGGAGCCAAAACAATCCATGTGGTTTCCAATTCAAACTGTAATGTCTACTGATTTCATGCACAGTGACCTTCAGAATGATTGTTGTCATGTTGTCATGGTCTAGGTCTCGAATCAAAAACCGTCACCGTACAGTCACAATTATAATTATCTAGAAAATCCAGAAGACTGGCGCCTGAAGCCGACCTTTTCAGTAGGTTTAATCGTTTTTTTAAATTCAAGCACTAAGTGCAATAGGAAAACGATTAGTGATGGTACTCGGTAATAAAACTATTAGTGTTGGCACTCAGTGACAGAGTTTTTTCTTCCCTAATTTAATCAGACAGACAGCTCTCCCCTATCACAGCTACCAAACAGGGAGGGACAAGGCTCTTTAGACCATGTCTGTAGGCTGCCCAGGCAGACTGCTATGGTGGGTTCGTGTCACTGTGATTGACTGAGAGAGAATATGTTCCCTCTCTCTCTGAGCGCACAGGCCAGGTTTCTCTCATGGACTCCCAGCTACAGATGTCTGTGGTGTTATTAGGATTCGAACCTGTGATCTCCAGATGATCGGGCGAATGCTTTTCTGTTGTGTCAGTCAGGCGCCCCATGTCACGTTAATTTCTGAGGATGTGTACAAGCTACACACCAAACGACAGCAGGGTGCCAACTTGAGTACGCACATTTAAAGTATAAATCAGCCTTAAACCATATACTCACACTAGGGGACTGGTGGAGTGCGAGTGCGGTTGTAGTCCTGAAAGGATGCTGCTTGTAGGTGTGACGTGAACAAGAAGTTCCTTTAAGCATGTCAGGAAACTGCAGTTCAGGAGTGCATGCACCTTGGACAATAGTGGAAAACCCCTTCTTGTGATTCCTATAATAGGGTGTGGTTTTAAACCCACTGCTCTGTATTGTTTCAAGTTTCCCCTACTCCTAACGTGCCTAATGCCAGGTATCAGCTAATTAACAAACCCTTCATGAGCTGGATCAGGTGTGTCAAGAGGAAATTTGAAACGGTGCAGGACAGCGTGTCCTCAGGACTGGAGCTGGGAAACACCAACTAGGATTGAGTCGTAGTCGTGTCCCTAATGTCCTCTCTGGTGCTCTTTATAGATATTACTTTATAGATGTTAATGAATCTGAGCGAATTGAGCTAGGAAGATATTACCCATAATGCCTAAATGCTTCGTGTAAGACATGTAGATATGGTAAAGTCGATATTGGGGTCTGTAATTAGTACTTTAAGGAAACTGATTATCTGTTCCCCTCCTGCTTTTCCTTCTTAACGTAATTTATTTGTGTAATAACATCGGAACACCTTTTTCACAGTATGTTTTAAATGGCTGGAACTTTGAGCAAACCTATGTATTGCTAATGTTTTATTGTCAAAAGAAGTTGAAAACCTTCTTCCCGTTTGAGTACTTTCAAGGCACATTTAGTAAAAATGTTTTTCCTCACAGGTCCGTTCACAGATGTCGTGACCACCAACCTCAAGCTCCAAAACCCGTCCAATAGAAAAGTATGCTTCAAAGTGAAAACAACCGCACCACGTCGCTACTGCGTGCGGCCCAACAGTGGCTCCATCGATCCTGGTTCCTCAGTCATTATCTCTGGTGAGACATGTACAGACATCGTACAGATGATATGGCTACATAGTCTATAAATATCACAGTATTAATCAGTCATTTAAGAACACACAACCTGTTATACAATTAAAAGAAAAGTTTGTAGAAAAACCTTATGCACATTATTGTGTATGGCCTGGATCAAATCCAGTTTATGATTTCCATAAAGTCTCTTAGGTTGAGTCTCATTTATCTTTTTGTAAAGATGCGTGTAAATGTTTGCCTGAGCCAAAACAGACAAATAATTTCCACCAGATATACAGACATTCGACTAGACAAAAATTTTCTAGAAGGTATTCTTAGTCCCTGAGCTAGTGAACCAGCATGAGGATTTGTTTTGATGTCGATGACAAAGCACTTCTGTAAGTCATGAAAAAGCATTCCATATAAAAACCTAAAGCAATTTAGACTCGACAGAATGACATGAAGTCGATCAAGTCGATGGTCCGCTGATCCATAAATTTACACATTCTCAGGAGCACTAGTAGGATATGAAATGGTTTTTTTTTTATGAATTTAAGGGATTTTCATGAATACCGAATTTCTTGTGGATACACTCCTACGAATGATTTACGAATAAGTCCGTCCGTGTCCGGCTTGATAAACGAGGCCCGATGTTTGAATTATTCACTTTGTCATTATAAGCTGAAAGAGAGTGACTGCGAGGAAAGGTGGCACTGAGCCAAAAAAAATATATCTAACTAGCGCAGAAGCGTGCAGTGCTGCTTGGCCAAAAATAGATGAGATGGGTCAGGAATAGATAGTTGTTTTGTGTAGTTATGGTGAGTAATGCCGTGCTCTTCTGTGCCTTTCATAAACATTGTGTATAATAAATTTAAGTACATAGGAGTGGCAGTAGAAGTAGAATCGTTTTCGGTGCATTCGTGTCCTGCGGAGAGAATCGGAGGTGTGATTTAGGGGAAATCCAGAGGGACGGGGAGTCACAACCAGGCGCAAAGGGATCAGTAAGACTGGAGTAAGGAGCTTGACTGGGTTAAAAAAAAAAAATAAACTAGTAGATTGACAGAAATGCATTTTAATGAGTACTTTGAAAAAGTCAGTGGTGATGTCATGCGTAGTGACTAACTGCGACACCATAACGACCCTATCACACACACATCCTGGTTAGCTGTGTCTCTTGTCACTCAGCATTTCCTAAAGCTGTTGCACCATCTGGTCTAATTGACCCTTGTTCATTACAGTTGTGTAGCGTTAGGGGCTGGGAGCGACGTACATTCTTCCATATCTGATTCATGCAAGTGTCCCACAGCGTCGATAACAGTGAACTAGTTCTGGCCGTGTAGGAACAAGAATCACAAGCTGTTTGTTTACTCGACAGATACATGTATCCCACCCTAGTGTATCACGTGTACACACCATTTGCAAGAAGAAATTAAATATTAAATAAAATATGGGTGTAGTGGTGGCTACTAAGGTAATACATATTTGTTTAAACTGGTTTAGAGAATTAAGTTGGAGTGTTCTGATCAATATTGCAAGTGAAAAGACATGAGAAAACGGTCTGCATTTTAAGGCTATATGTGCGAATAGGAAACCACCTTGTGATCAGGTGTAAAAATGAGTAATGTGGAGGAATTGTTCTTATAGTTTAGTTTAACTGCTCCACTCTTCTATCCGTTGTTGGCACCGATGTTTACACTAATACGACTTTCTGAAGAGGCTTAAAGCGAACACATTATTATAGCTGATATTTCTGATTTATACTGATAATGTGAATACAGATGTAATTACAAATCATGGTGGTTTAAAATGTCAGACTCAGACTGGCATGTTCAGGTAGACCAAAGATGAACAGATGGATATCGAAATGGTCTGTTTTAACTTTAATAAACAAGGGCACTGATTTTGTTTTTCAGTTCAAATGAATTGTTAGGTGTGATTAGATTATAAATATAATGTTACAAATAACTAACCTGTTCACAGAAGTTTTTTTCCTTTTTCCTTTTTCTTTTTTTTTTTCACTACAGTAATGCTGCAGCCTTTTGACTACGATCCAAATGAAAAAAGTAAACATAAATTCATGGTGCAGACCATTTATGCTCCATCCGACATAACCGACTTGGAAGCAGTGGTAAGTTTTTTCTTTTTTATTTGTTCAGCGTTTCGCCACTTGTTTTTCTATTTTGCGTTTTGTTGATGTAAGGCTTTTCTAAACCGATGCACGCAGAGTGTTCACCAGCAGAGAGCAGTATAAGCTTACACTCTTTATTTCCTGCTGCAGCGATCGTCCCTCAGGTCTCGTTGCAGTCTTGCTGACCTGTAGGAAATTCAAGAAAACTCATTTGTTTTTCAACCAAAGCGGCCAGCTTTTCTTTCTTTTTTCACTTCGCTCTTGATTCAAATCATTTAGCATTCTTTTGTTCTTACCTCAAATAATGTGTACCCTGGTCAGTGGTTAAGTGTTAGTAAGGTTTGATCTGAGATATGTTCAGTAGTGTGCAGCTACAAAGGATCACTCCATCAAACACTGTTTTGCTTTGCAACAGTCATATTCAAATACAGTAGGAAAATGTTTGAGATTTATACATGTAGAATATAATGATGCACTAAGCACACATCATGTTTAACACGCGTATCTTCTTTTCTTTCCACCCTCACAGTGGAAGGATGCAAAGCCAGAGGACCTTATGGACGCTAAGCTCAGATGTGTTTTTGAACTGCCTTCAGAAAATGATAAAATGGTGAGTAGTGCTGTACTCACTCCTCCTTTATCAGCTTGAGTAATCAGCAGAGAGGTGACATTTAGAATACTGAATGAGCAGAGAGGGTTGCTGAGCTTTTAGCTGTCCTGGCTTCACACTAAAACCGAATACATTGTGACCAGAAAGCGAGCGAGACAGAAATGTATTTATAATCTCAGTCTCAAATCTGACATTATGCAGTAAACCTCAGCATTCTAGTCTGTTAAATGCTAGATACAGCATTAGGACATACTCACAAGTTATAAAACGTCTTGATCGTCAAAGATATAAAACAATGTCTAAAAAGTGTAAGCGTTCTCCTGGTTAACTCGGATGTGGTTCGGACGAGGCACTAATTTTGGAAATAATCTTCAAATTGCACCATTAATGAGTTTAGCCAAGGTTAGTCAGGAGGCTGACCTTGATTATCATCTTTAATGGAGTCCAGTGTATTACATCACAAGTTCTCCATTTATGTTTGAACTGTGTTTGTTTGGTTGACGGATTGTTTATTTCTTTACATGATTTATATGGTTGAAGGAAAATAGGCATATCATTTACAGTGTTTAGTAAAAGACCCATTTTGGTTTAGCTTAAATTATAAAACACCACAAGGAAACAAAAACGGATTGTATAAAAATATTAATTCTCTGTTTTGTGACCACATCTCAGATCCTCCTTCTGTTATCCCATTCCTGTAACGTTAAACCTTTTACTGCATTTAATAGCTACAACTATTCTAATTTAATAGGCAACTCTTATGTGTGTACATTTTTCTATACTTAGCCCAGTGTTTCTTCCTAGGAGAATCATATATCTGCTAAATGTTCTTTATGCAGTTGAGTTCATTTTACACAAATAAAAAAAAAAAACGTTACACAAATCTGACCTGTGTGACATAAGAAAAATGTTAAATCGCCCGTTACACAAGAACATGTTTGCAGTTTTGTGCATGTTGCAGCAATATTGCTCTACACTGTCCTTTAAAGTCAGGCATGTGTGGCCCTGTAGCTGGGCTCAAAGCCCCCAGGATGCAGCACTGTGTGGGCAATTATGCAGCCCCCACTACTGGAAATTACTGCACACCTGCAGGCAGCCGAAACCTCACTGATCAGCAGGAAGTGTTTGACTTTCCCAGTGTCAGGCCAGGCCAAAGATCAGGGTGAGATGGGCAGAGTCAGGTTTGTGAAAGGGAGCCATGTCAGCATTTCATGAGCAGCAGTTGCAAAAAAGAATATTCACAACTTGCAGTTTAATATCTGTTGCAACATTTCAAATGATAGTCTAAACAGTTTGCCGTATTTAACGGTGCTATACTGAATAATTTACACTCTAAAACAAGTATTTAGAATGTATTGTTCAAGCCTAGAAATAAATACAATTACAGAGCAGCACCATAGGCCTGTAGTATTATATAATTACGAATTAGGGCTTTGATTTCCATCTCTAGAAACTTGCTGATATAAAAGGGAATTGGTCTGTGTATTTAGTTATGAAATGATTAGCAGTTTTAATAAAAATCAGTTAAAAAAAACAGATATATATATATATATATATATATATAGATATATATATATATATACATACACATACACACACACACACACATATATACTCAAGAAGTTTAAGTGTTAAAAAGTAACACATTTATCATTGGCAGTATAAATCCTCCCTTCTCAGCCCTTCTCTAGGCTTAGAGAGATCAGCTAATGATGGATAAACTGTGCTCATATTAACAGTCATGGAACATCTTGCTTTTCCATCACACTTGCATTATTCTTTTGAGGTTAAACTTCCTCCTTAGTCTCCGCTCTCTGCTGTATAAAGCTCTTTGTGTCTGTCCTAAGCAGAACGACGTAGATCTGACCAAAGCTGCCCCCGTCCTTAACTCCTCCAAGGCAGACAGCACATTGGCAGCCAAGCCCAGCAGCATGTCTCTGGATGACACAGAGATGAGAAAGATGATGGAGGAGTGCAAGAGGCTGCAGTTAGAAGTGGGCAAACTGGGAGATGAGAACCGACAGCTTAAGGTACAGACATGAAGAACTGAACAGAGAGGCATTGTACACTATATAGAACAAAACATTTATTTACATGAACAGCAGAAAGTACCCACAGACACTCCTTACACAAACACCTACTCATGTGGTCAACAGCAGATGTAATAAATGTTGTAACTCCTTTGGATGTAAACTTGATTCTCCTTTATTATTTGTTAGGATGATGGTCTGCGGATGAGGAAGGCCCAGCGCTCAGAAAATATGGTCTCAAACACGGCAGCCATGGTGAGGAAGGAAACCAGTTCCAAATGGCTCCCCTCACTGCTTGTTGTTATTGCAGCTATCTTCGTTGGATTCTTCTTGGGGAAGTTTGTGTTGTAGGATAAATGCGTATGATCTACTCGGCTCCTTCCAAGTGTGTTCTGGGCCTGAGGGGCGAAGCGTGTGTTCTTGTCGTTCAGCGTCGCATCAGAGCTAGTTTGGCCTAAGGCGGCGGGGAAAAATGCGTCTGTGTACAGAATCATTCAAACAGGCCTTGCCTTTTTGCAATCTCACACGGTTAGTACACATACACATTCAGAAAAGAGAACAAAAAAAATCTCTCCGTTTTTTTTCCCCAGTTTCTGTTTTTTTCTGTTGTTTTTTTTTTTTGTTGTTGTTGTTGTGGTGAGGGGTATTTCTTTTTCCTTCCAAGGGTGGGACAGGTTTAACTGTACATTTATTAATACATCAGTTGCAGTCAAATTGCCGGCACGGTGTAGAGACCTTTATGATAATGAAAAATATCTATGATAAATAAATAAAATTAATTGTCCTTGCTTTCATGTGGTTTAATAAGTGTTGGAATGTTTTAAGTGTCTTGTACATGTCATTCTAATCCTTTATGAAAATTTAAAACTCAAAAGGAAAAAAAACGATGCTGCGTGTTGCTGGTTGGCCTCTTCACAGTGAAACTGAGCTTCAGATTTACAATCATTTTATTTTATTGAATGTGAAAAATTCAGCTGAGAGACCGTGCCTCCTTCCATGTACATTATTTTCTCTCAGTCACCTGACAGACACATACCTTACACTTATAATAAGTCTTAGCATTTACTTTATGCAAATTATATACTCATTTGTGAGGCAACTGTTAACTGAAACATGACCACTCTGACTGTATATGGTATTTAACATTGAGCCACTGGGAAATAAGAGAAATTAAAATTAAATAAAATATCTAACGTTCTTGTTGCAGTGTATGCGTGACATCTCTGTACACACTACCGTACATTTTTGGTGAAACAGAAACTTGATCCCTTTGATGCAGTGCATGCAGTGGATGACAAATGACCAACTTTTACCATCATTATGTAATGAACATGCATGCTTTCCTCTTGTCCAACTTCATAAATATTTGATGGTGATTATTTAGTCCACTTACAAGATTGTGATAAACACCACAAACTTTCAGCAACATTTAAAAACAATGGTTGCTGAAGCAGTTCCACAACATACTCGACAACTAGTGAATGAATTAGTCCGATGATTTAAAGAAGTTAGGATCTGTATATAGTACAGTTTCTCCACAGTTATTTTTTCCACAATAAGCAGAAAGGAAGTACCTTAAATACTTGCTCATCTGAGCCTATATGACAGAAAAGACAAGTGTAACCAAAATGAAGGCATATACTAGGTACTGGGGCTGTGTTTTGCATCCATTCCCAAGCCGGAAGTGATGGTCTCCCTCCTTTCCCACGCCTTTCTGTCCAGCGCTACAGTGGATCAGCGGTGGCTGGTAAGATGTAGCGCGCCTGTGAGGCAGGTCAGGGCTTGAGCCATTGGTAGGTCTCTGTCCATTAAAGAGGAGACGGTGTCCAGCTGAATCTCGTCCCATGTAGAAGAGCTCGTATTCAGTGTGAGGCAGACGGATGCCCAGGGCGGCACACCCTGATGTTGGAGTCACGTCCTGTTGGACGCCCAGCTTCCAGGAGCCCTGTTTTCCACATTCATCCCCACTGAAGACATTTAGGAGAGAGGTAGTGGCCACATCCATGGGAGTGACCTTCATCTGGGTCACTGTAATAGGAGGAGATGATTAATTAATTAGGATTAATTTATATCTTATAATACTCTGTTTTCAGATATTCAGCATTTTAGGGTGATGTGCATGCAAGCAAAAGATTTGTTTATATCTTATACATTTATGTAATACCCTGGACAATTATTAGGAAGCATTTCACACAAAAGTTGAAGAATTGGACAATTAAGCTGTAAAAAAGCCACAATTTGTTTCCTTAACCGAGTCACACTTGCTCATTAGCACCACCACAACCTGCTTAATAATTATTGCTCGGGGAGCTCTAAACAGGCGTAGTGTACCTGTGAAAGTGTATTCAGTGCCTCCCATGACAGTAGTGGAGGGAATGCCTTGGCTGTAGTGTCCTTTAGCAGAGATGCTGAACGTGGGATGCCTGCAAACTGGGTCGGAGTAGTGGTAATAGTGGCCCTCCCAAATGTTGCTCTCCTTGTGGAAGACAAAATGACGTGTGAGGAAGAGCACCCCTGGGCGGACCTCACAGCGCTTACTGACCCAGTTACCGTAGAGATGCAGGGGGTGATCAATCCGAGATGGCAGAACTGGTGGATGATGAAAATCTGCCACAGAGATTATCTGACATGTGACACAGCTATCGTCATAAGTCTGAAAAATGAGAAAGAATTCAGATACGTTAACTATGATTAGAAAATGTGTGAACTATAAAACAGCACTAGCAAAATTATGATACACAAGTTTTGAGATCTAACTCCCTGAGTATATTTGGCTTGTATAATCCCAGGCCGGGACACTCACTCATCACTTACACTGACAGGAGAGAGAGAAATCCTGTTGCGTCCCAGTCAGTAAGGCACTCGTGCTAGTGTAGTTGACATGAAAAAGCAGGGCTTAATGGTTATAAGTCATGAGTTTACAACAGAAAGCTCCTCATAAGTAATAACAGCAATAAAATGATTATCAGGAAAAACCAAGGCAACACTGAGTTTGGTGATTTAAAGAAAGGGTCTTTCATCATTCTTTCTGAGATTGAGCTAAAGGCAAGTCTATTGAAGAATGTGGTCTGGGCATGTGAACTTTATTATATCAATTTCATTTAGACTCTAGTGTAAGCCATATGCATGTCTTTCTTCTGGTCTGAAGAGAATTTTAAATAAATAGTCGACGGCATTTTAGTTCACCGGTTTCACAGGCACGGATGAATTCTTGTTCTTGGCTCAATTATGCAGTAATGTAGTTACTACACTGAGCGCGATTATAGTGGAATTACAATCCCCCATCTTGTGCTAAGCCTGCCCTTCACTTGGTAAAGCTAATATACACCTAGAATATTTATTGGAAGCAAGAGGTTGCCTTCTGATCAGTTGCTACTTCTCGACTGCCATGACTCAACACGTACCTGATAAATTATTCAGCTTCGAACTAGAATTCATTAACTACATCTACACTGCATCTTTCATAGCGCCTTTTTGTAGCCATCAGAATGAGGAACAGTGCGTGTGAGTATATGGGTGAGAGCGCCCACATGAAAGGCATTAATCCAGCCGAAAGCTCCCGTTCCACCTCTTAAGTCTGGCTGCAGTTTTTCCTTAGCCTTGCCACAGCGCCTTAGGCACGCACCAAGTCAGAGCTGGAATTCAGAATGATGCCCTTTGCAGCTCTATTTCCTCATTCCCTTTGAAGCAGACAGGGGATAGAAGTGGATCAGCAGCCTGGATACGCTTTGACACCAGCTGAAATCACACTAAAACGGCAGGGGAAATGGTGATATTTGTTCTGTATCAGGCTTGTTTGAAATAGTGGAGTGGCTGACGTCAGATCATGGTAATACTGGAACAAAACTGCATGACTGGGGAAAGTCAGAGCCAATGAATACATAATGCACTCAGCGTGTACAAGGAAGGGCATTACAGCTACCTAAAGCACACACAGGAAGATGAGGGCAACCTTACTGACATGAATGAATCATAATACTGTGTCACATTTGACATCAAGTGTATACCTTAAAATACACTGCACTTCATAAATTAAACATGATTCAGCGAAACATTTCATCTATTTTTAAGTATTGTGTGTACTTTTGCCTTCAACTGCACACACAATGTGACAGAGGTCTATAGGGTAATGCCATGACTGCCAACATCTTTCTTGCTCCAAGAAGCCTATTAATATTCATAGGCAAAGGGACCTTTGTAATATATGGTTTATTGTGCTGTTACTCATTTTCATTTACCCATTTATTACTTAGTGATAGTTAGTCGGACACAAAAAGCATGTGTTATGAAAATGTCAGCATGAATCAGTGCCTATTTTGCTGTGCAACACCACGACATGTTTATTGTTATTAAATGATGCAGACTCGATGCTTCTCCCTGCCTGTACCAACCTTCTGCATTTTGATGTTAATCATCTGTACCTTTGATGGTTTTGTGATATTTGGGGCATTGGGTTTAAGTGCTGAAGCAGTGAAGAATATGGCCATGCTAAAATTTGAGGAGCTTTTAGTTAACTTCAATCTCCAGATGACCAAATTAAGCTCCTTTTTATGGACACAATCATAAGGTAATGTTTCCAGTTACAATAAGCAATTAAGCTGAAACTGAGCAACCAGTGTAAAAGATTTACAAAAAAAGAGAATCTCATATCCCTAAAACAAATCTTCTGTTGATATTTAGGTAAAAAGGGGAATATGTTTTTCTTTTTTCAATGAGAAACCAGCGGAATGCAAACTTTCACACTCAAATGTACACTCACCATCCACTTTATTAGGAACACCTGAACATTCATACAGTTATCTAATCATATGGCAGAAGCAATGCAAAAACTCATGCAGATCCTTATGCAGATCATGCATTAATGTTCACTTCAGATAGAATGAAGAAAAAAGTGTGATCTTTGTGACTCTAACCCTGGCATGGTTGTTGGTACCAGATGGGCTGGTTTGAGTATTTCAGAAACTGCTGATCTCCTGGGATTTTCACACACAACAGTCGCTAGAGTTTACACACACAAAAAAAAACAACCATCCTGTCTACAGGCTGAAGACCACATCATGTTCCACTCCTGTCAGCGAACAACAAGAATCTGTGGCTATCGTGGGCACAGGTTCACCAAAGCTGTACAGCTGAATACCGAAAAAAGACCACACTTTTTTTTATAATCTTCAACTGTCCAGTTTGGGTGAGTCTGTGCCCATGATAGCCTCAGATTCTTGTTCTTGGCTGACAGGAATGGAACCTGATGTGGTCTTCTGCTGTTGCAGCCCATCCACTGCAGGGTCTGATGCTTTGTGCATGCTGAGATGCTTTTCCGATCGCCACAGTTGTAAAGAGTTATTATATGAGTTACTATATCCTTCCTGGCAGCTGAAACCAATCTGGCCATTTTCCTCTGACCTCTCATATCAGTGAGGCATTCCATCCACAGAGCTACTGCTCAATCAATGTTTTTTGTTTTTCGCATCTTTCTTTGTAAACTCTAGAGACAGTTGAGTGTGGAAATCTGAGGAGATCAGCAGTTTATGAAATTCTCAAACCAGCCCTTCTAGTACCAACATCCAAACCACAATCAAAATCACAAAGATCCCACTTTTCTTCATTCCTGCATTTGATGTGAACAATAACTGAAGCGCTTGAACTGTATCTGTATGATTTTTTGCATTGCTTTGCTGCCACATGATCAGCTCAGTAGATAACTGCATGTATGTGCAGGTGCACATGTGTTTCTAATAAAGTGGATGGTCAGTGTATATTCGAACCTATTCCACTGATAATTTACCACAGTGGATAATGGAAATATGTGTCTAAAGAAATGACAGATGTAATATTAGCAAAAAGCAGGGTACTAACTTTAGACCCAGCACTAAAGCTGAGGTGAAGAACTGACCTTGACATTCTGCAGGGGGGGCTGGTAGCCCATGGGCCTGTGGTTTCGCCGCTGAGTGCGCTCTGTGTGCACGTCCCCCACAAACAACTCCTCCGCTTGTCTCTCAGGCTCGCTGGGCCGAAAGCGCCTCTCAATGCGTAGCAGCTGCAGCTCCTGCATGCTGAAGTCTAAGCCGTGGGTGCAGTCACGATCAGAGCCCTCTACCCACAGCTCATAGCTGAGCTCCGGCTCCAGATGCTCTGTTAGACCGCAGGTTATCTCCAGTTTCACCTGGAGATCTTTGGCCACTGGCAGGCTGTGGCTCACCAGAAGAACACGACTCAGCTGGTAGTCCGACTCTGTGCCTCCACGAACGAGCCATGATGCCTGACGGGGGTACAGACTGCCTTCAATGAGGAGTGCGTAGCCCGGCTTTGTGCAATGATTGTCCCTGTAATAGAACTGAAGGGCCTGGAAGGTGTGGTTTGAGAAGAAGTGGTAGGATCGAGTGAGGAATTCAGGTCCAGGTCTTACCTCACAGCTTTAAAAAGAGATGAAGAAAAAGTGTTACTCAGACCTCAAGATCAAGCAATCCCAAACATCAAAATGAGTCCTATGCTGTTAAAAATAACAATAAGGAGATACAAGATTTCTTAAAGAAAGAGTGATTTGACAGAGGCAGAGATTATACCTTTCAGACACCCAGTGCCCAGAAATATCAGGAGGCATGTGCACACTGATCTGCTCTCCATCTTGCAGGTGTTTCAGCATGTAGTGACACTGATTGTTTTTGTAGAGCTTCCCGTAGCCCTTGTCCAGCTGTACTGGTGTGGACTTCAACTTATGTTGTAACTTCTCACACCAACCTGAAGTCATGACATGGGGTGATGTACAACATCAGGAAATCATTTCAGGTACACATTTCACATTGAAGTGCCATCAACATTGTAACACTATATTTCTAGCTGAAACGATTAAATAGTCAGATAACATACATATATACACTACATTGTGGAAAGTATGTTGATCTTTTGATCCTGAAACCACACTCTGTACAATATATAATGCATAAATTAGAGGATTTTGGAATTTTGTTATAATAATTTCTGAAAGCGTCATGTAAAAATATCAAGCACAGTCCTGAAATCCACTTTCTGCAAAATCCAAACTAAGCAGCCCAGATGATACAGTACACACATCACACAGTCTGCAGCTTGTATATAGGGTGGACAGTATGGAGGATGTCATTTCAGACACAAGATTATCTCTAAGCACCAACGTGGCAAAATCTGACTGTTCTCCTCTGACCTCTCTTATCAACAAGGTGTTTCCACTCACAGAACTGTCCCTCACTCAGTGTTTTTTGATTTTCACACAATTCTAGAGACTGTTGTGAGTGATAATCCCATGAGATCAGCATTTCATTAAATACTAAAACCAGCCCATCTGGTACCAACATGCCATGTGAGCTCACAGAGATCACACTTTTTCTTCATTCCTGTGTTTGATGCGAACACTGACTGAAGAACTTGACATGCAAATGCATGATCTTTTTTTTTTTTTTGCATTGCTCTACTGCCACATGATAGGCTGATTACTGCATGCACGTGCAGGTGTACAGGTGTTCCTAATAAAGTGTAGGGTGCGTGCATATTAATTAAGTGTGACGATTAAATAGCCAGATAACACATACATACACACACACATACATATACACTATCTATATACATATATATATATACATA
>JAQQZR010000033.1:19878359-19901604 GCA_030068235.1 Notoglanidium macrostoma
ACACACACACACACACACACACACACACACACACACACACACACACACACACACACACACACACACACACAGCCAATGGCAGTTGTGGAAAAAGGTCAATGTGACACTGCATCAACAAAATTACCCCTTGCCAACACTATTAATAATATTTAATAATGACTTAAGGCAGAAGGAGAATGGTAATGATGACAGTGTACACAGTTATTGTGCTCTGCCTAATTTTCATAAATCTTATAGTGAGTATTTTATCCATCAGAGTTAACACAAAGAGCTGCTTCTGCACTCCTAACCTGAGGTTACCTTAAAAAAGTAACAATTTCTTAATTTCAGTGATTAGTTTATTATTGATTATTAATAATTAACCATTAATAATCAAAATAAAATAAGAAATATATATATATGAATAAGAATATGAATGTAAGCTAAATTAAAGGAAAACTACTACTATTAAGCAGGGTTTTTAATCTTGTGAATGTTTTCTGGACATACTGGCTGATCAAAAACAAAGATAAGGCAGTAGAGCAGAAATATGAGTCAAGGTTCTAGTGCTCTGGTTCTCTAAATTGGGCAGAACCTAGTAGATTTTTTTTAACTTTATTTAAAAAAAAAAAATGCATGCATACAAGGACGCTAAATGCTCTTGGACATTAACCATCATAAGATGCATTTTTGCCCACTAGCTGGTGCACTGACTAGCACAGAGATGTAACTATATACTGTAAATGTTGTTACGGTGTTGTACTGTGTTGGTAAGTATAATTTCATATGCAGATGAAATTGTGTGTGTGATTTTTTTAATTTACCAAAACTGAAAGTTGCCTATGCAGATGGAATAGTTAAAGTTTGGCAAAAAGCTTTAATCCAGTGAGATCAACAAAATGCTCAGTATTTACATAACTGTCCGACACACAGATGTGAGAGTTAGTTTTCGACTGCTAAAGGCTACGACTATAAATTTTTATTAAGTATTCAGCAAGTTCCAGTTTTGGCTCAGTTTCTTTAGTCTACCTCACTGGAATTGTAGCATATGAGGAGGCAAGAAACTGAGCCAGCATCTTTGCTCCTACTGCAGTGTGCGCGCGTGTGTGTGTGTGTGTGTGCGCGTGCGCGTGTACTGACCGACAGTGAGTTTGTCCAGCTGCTCCTGCAGAGTGGTGGAAGCATTGAAAGTTCGAAACACTTTGGCCGTCAGTCCAGGCATTGCCTCATTCAGCTTCTTATTGAGGTAGACTGTCTGCAAGCATTTAAAACGACTAAAACATTAAGTAATGGAGTTTTTTTTATGATTGCGAATAGATCTCTAGATACAAATATTAAATGGATGATGCCAAATGTGAAGCAAGATGCTTACAGAAATTCTGTCGAATAAATCATCTTCTGGATCCTTGTTTTCCATGAAAAGTTTCAAGTTTTTGAAAACCTGAATACAAATATTACACCTCATGTAATATGATGTATACGATAGTGGATTTACAGGCAACATTTCAAATTATGGGTGGGCAATATGACAAAGGTATTACATCATAATTTCATATCTGCTAACAGGTAGCAGCAAAACCATCGGTCTTCATCATAGTGCCAACAGCTGAAAGCATAAACGTGGTAATGCATATAATAAACGTGAATAACTATGGTTTATTTAAAGCCTATTGAAATTCTTTAACAAGAAAACTAGAAAAAAAAGAAACCGCACTAAAAATACATTACAACATCCCATCAGCTACTTATTACTGTAAGCAGTGGAAGTCTGTTGGTGTTTGTGCGCCTTCAGCTCTAATTAAAGGTCTGTTATCTGTAAAGCATTAGCTTTAATTCACACATTTACACTGGAACACTAAACAATACAAGGAAAGTCAAGGCAAACATGAAGCAGTGCTCACTTGTTTCTCCACAGGCACTTTGTTGTAGTAGCGGATGGAGTCCTTGCCCAGGAAGTCAAACTCCACTACGTAGTGCTGGCCATCCTGGTGCCGGTGGAGTGTAATGTGCTCTACACGCAGAGAGCAGCAGCCTACCGTGTCTGCAGTATCATCATCCTTCTCATTACCAGCCCTCAGAGCTAGCTATACACACGCACACAAACAGAGAACTGCATTCATGATCATTTGTATGTTTGTACACTAGTGTGTATATGTGCATATTCCTTTTAATACTGCATTACATCTTTGTGACACTGTTTACATTCAATTTTAAAATGCGTCCTGGATGATCTGATCACAAGTGGCAGTACTGAGCTAAATACAAGTGTAAACGACCATCAAGACACATTCACTCAAACCATTTGCTGAGGTGGTCTGAGATGCATTTGACCACATCCTAATGCCTCCCTGACAAGAATGCAACAGGAAAACGCATCATTTATGCAGGATATGGTGGCTGTTTTGGTGACAGCATGCTGACGCTCCAAAAAAAATGGAGAGGAGCACTGATGCATGAAAAAACAAAGGTAAGGTGCAAGTTTAATGTTTTTAACATAACTGTACACGAGGCACTTCCAGCAGAAGTAATGTAGGCAGTAACGAAATCTAAACACAAGTGGTCAGCTGGACACCTTGGAGATGCCTTGATGGACACAGGTGTACACGGCGACGTGTCTCAGCTGTCCACTTGTGACCCGATCACCCACGGCGCAGTTTAAAACCAAGTGTAAAGAGCCTTAATGTGACATGATTAGCATTTTTTGACTGATCCTTTTTAATCATCATGCTCAGCAATGATGTAACCTACCTTGTCGATGAAGTATAAAGCGACTCCTCGTTGTCTTTGTTTCATCTCTCGAGCAGTCCAGGCTTTCTGGTACTCACGCCTGATAGCATCCACTCTCAGTTTCAGCTTACGAGCAGTTTCATACTTCTGCCAGTCCTTCTCACCCTGCAAAGGACGGAGAACACAATACAGGGCTCAGAACTCAGCACTAATCATTAAAATCATTACACGTGTACCTTTTTCAGGGATTCTTTTAAAGCACAGTCCACAAACATACAAACCGATATAACATTAAACTAATACTCAGTCTGACGTTTCAATACACAAACATTCTCTAGCGTGAAGCTTTTACATAGTACATAAACTGCACATAAAATTCCACTTCCTAATATGAAACGGTTACTACGGTAGTGTTAGTGACCTCATCAGTATAAAGGATAGTTTTCATGAACACGATGTAAAACATGAAAGCTCTTCAGGAAGAACGGCAGCCGATTTTACCGGAAGCACCTTTAACGGGAATGTACTAATCAATGTCAGCTGGCTAGCCATATAGTTGACGTGCCATAAAGTGAGCATAGCGTCTTCGGCATCTATTTCTGCTAGCGAAGCAAAAAATTTATCGAACAGTTTGCCATATTTTGTCCAAAATGCCATTTACTCTATATTAATTTCTTGTTTATAGAACTGTTGTATAAAAGCAATATCACACTCGAGGTCGTGCTGTTGTTCTGAATATCAGCACGGCTCAGATTCCGTCATGAGCCCGAGTCTGTAGGCGGTGCTGATATTCAGTACAAAAGCATTCCCTCCCATGTGACACCGCTTCATTATAAGGTATTAGAAATGATTATTGTATTTGAGGTACAAAGTAATCAGAAGGTACTAGTAGAATTGCAAGCTTCATTACTGCTTTGTTCAATTTTTTTTGCATATTAGAAAATAAGTTATTGCTCTTAATTTTATGTATTATAAACTACATATTATTGATTGATCAACAGTTCTAATGTGGACATGTGGGTCTGAATGCATCCTTCACTCCTCATACATAGAGGAAGCATTCTGACTCTGCCCTAGTCCACAACATGCCTTTCCCAGAAGTATCATAACCAATTTAATCATCATCAACAATGATTTTATCTGACAATCAGCTCAGCGAAAGGATTGTTTTTTTGGGTTTTTTTAAATGGTGCAGTCAACACTTGTTCCCTTTCAGCAAAGCCCAGACCTCTATTTTACAAACATGTTTACTTGACCATATTTGAGTTTGTACAGCTTTCATATTTGGCCAAAAGTATTGGGCTCTTGCTGGAAACGGCTTCAGGTTTAGAAAAATAGTGCAAGCATGAAACCACTCTGAAGTTAAGCATACAGGAAACCATTAGGTAAACACGAGCAGAGGACAAGGAGTGTCCTTTAGGCTATGTAGAAGCATCTACCTTGAGTTTGGAGCTGGGATTGAGCATGATGTACTTTATGTGGCCATGGATGTTCTCCACCCAGGATGCCAGCCATGTGACTGTGTTCTCATGCTGCACTCTCTTCCACCGATGGCCTGCAGGTGGCTCTGGGACCTTCACGTCTCTGACCAAGACAAAGATCAAGTATTAAAAAAAAAGTGAAGAGTATGAGACAGAAAAAAAACCACAGGAGTTTTAAGCACCACCATAGGCCAACATTGAACAGGATATGATTAACCACATAGAACTACAGACCTACCGGGGCCGTATTACTGGGGTGTAATGTTACCTAAAATTATACATGGAAACAATTAAGGAGCAATCAACCGCTTAGCTAATTTCTACCCTTGTGAGCTTTTACTTACTGACTGCAGTTAATAATCACATCCTCAGGCTGGACGCGTTTCTTCAGCTTGCCCATTTTGGGGTGTTCCCCTCGTCCTCTAAACAGCCCTGGAGGCTCCAGACGAAAATTGCCTATTTTCTCCTTATGTCCATCCAGCAGACAGTATCCATACTCCTCTGTTAGTTTATTGGCTTCTTCCTTTAAAACCTAAGCGACAGGATTAGTAAGTTACACATAGCATTTATTCAGATACATGCATAGTAATGCTACCCAATTAAACAGAATTCAAATATAGTGACAGACACCCATACACACCTGTTTTTCTTCTTTAGTCATGTTCTTCTTTTCTTCTGATTTTTCCACAAAGTATTTTTGTATACTGCCGAAGTCACACTTCGACAGCTTCTTGATTAGTTTCCTCTCATCCTCCGTCATTACCTAGATACAGAGCAGGATGTACTAACCTAATGAAGAACAAGTTGTTCCCGACGGCAAAACCAGCAAAAGTGAGGGATCACAAGACAGCGGATAAATTGCTGGCTATCAGAAGCGCTTACCTCTCTCCAGTCAGTGAAGAAATTATTTTGAAAAGTCTCCTTGGTGGTGTACTCATGATCCAGCATCTTGGAATAGAAAGTTGCTACTTCTTCAGCAGCCAGGCTAAGCTGCACAAGCTTTCCTTTAAAAAGTAAATAAATAAATAACAGAAAACCTTCAGCTTTTGGAGAATAAAGAAAAAGCCTGGTATATAGTATATAGCAGAACACACACTCACCATCATATAAAAACGGCACATTGCTTGGTAAAGGTTCATATTCTGGTGGGAAGAGAGGCCCTTTATGCTCAAGACTTTTCCACTTCTGACCATCAGCATGTGTCCCTTCCTCCCACCTACACAAGTCATGATTAAAATAACTCAAACTTAGTCATTCTAAAAGATTTTTTATTTCAGTTGCTGACAAAATATCACAGCAAACAAATAACAGTGGCAAAACATGTATTTGCAGTACCTAAGTGCTGGACAAAAGTATGTTTAAATTACACCAAGTTGCCAATTTATTAGGTACACACATCCTGTCTTACAGCCACTGGAAGATTTCATCACAAACGTACCCTTTATCTATAGATGCACCATACGTGTATATAATTTCTGACCATTATCCCACTACAGGAGCATCATTCACTGGATATTATGCACATGTTGGAGCATTATCATAGCAGAGACACTAGTGTGGTAAGGGTTTTGTAGTGCATGATTGTTAGGAGTATAACTTAGATAAAAAGTACTGAACACTTATATAGTTTACACCTTTTGGAGCTCCTTCTGAGCAGGGGTATAGAAACAAAATAAACCCCCAAAAAACAAAGAAACATGAGTGATCAGAAAAATGGAGAAGAAAGAAAGAAAGAAATGCATAACAAGATCAACATGAGGGAAACAAGGGAAGAGAAACAAAACATTTTGTAAAAAGTACACATATATACTAGCACATGTGACAGACAGCACAAACTGACACAAAGAATTTGCATAGTTTAACAGGTTCTACAGTTGTTTTTTATACTGTGTCACTTTATTAGACCTGCCTACGCTGTTTATAATACATTAAATGTATAATACAGCTACCTGTCTGTAATTATCATGTGCTACTCTTCATAATTGAGAGTTTTTGACCTTGACACCATTGTTAGCTACAGTATTTACTGACCTGGTAGAAGAGGCTTGACAAAATAGCCAGTGAGAACAAGTAAGCTCACTTATCAAACTGGCAGCTCTGTGTATGATACGTGATATATTGTATTATATGTTGTATGATGTATAATATAGTGGATTTTAAGTGACCTGAAAGGAGCAGTAAAAGATTTTCTTTTTCTTTAATGATGTGCTCTTATTTTAATAATGACACAAATACAAGATGAACAAAAAGCACACTGCCTCTGAATTTGAGATGCAGTGACAGACTATCATCTAGCTTTTATCTAGACCTCTAGATCTGTACTAGAGGGTTAAGTTTATAATCTGTGTATTCTTGTTTCTACTCTAGCACTCCAATAACGTCAGAGCAGGAATAATCTGGCACTAAAGGGCACCAAGAGTTGGCCGGGACTGGAAAAAAAAAAACATCCTACTTGAGAATCAGAGCAGTTTATAGAGACAACGTAACCATGGCAACAACTGATCTATACGTTCTATGCAGCTAGCTAACCAACCTTGGCACGCGAACGCTCGCAGCAGCACGAGCATATTTTCTGATGGAGTGACGTGCAAACGCAGTTCTATCAGACTTCACGGAAAAGCGAATAAGTAGAGTCAAAGCATCAGAACACTTTTTCATTCCGAAAAAAATTAAAAAGAATATAGGCCAACAACGCGGAGTCTAAAACTAACGCAATCATGTCACTACAGAGCCCGTCACGCGCGTATCATGGACGGTGTCACATCTGCTATTGTCCTACCGGAAACGGGTGATAATCTTGAGTTCCGCTCAAAAGAATGAGGAGGAAAACGCAAAGCAAAAACATCTGGATACCTGCTTAATTCAGTTCACCGGGTCTCAAACTTTACGAAGCCAGAGACCAATACAGTTAACTACACGGACCCCCTCAGTAGCCATTTATTTCATTAACGTAGGTTACATGTGTACAAAAGTATTTTGTTCAATGATTATAATTTACAAGTGCTGCAATTTCCACCAACACAGAAGTCCGAGATGGCATTATATAACAACAACAATAATAATAATAATATTTTATCATATTGGGTTGAAATTTACATTGCTGTAATTAATATTTTAAAAAAGGACCACATTTTCTTAACCACTCATCCAGGCTACCTGCTACTGAAATATAAAGACTGAACCAACACTATTTTACAGCCTCCTATAATTTTTACACATATAATAAATAGAAATATAGTATATCCTGAAGAAAAGTTATTAATCTGTGTTATTAAATTAGTTCAAACCCTTACCATTTCCATTTACCAGCTTCATCTTCAGCTTTTTTTGCGTCTCCTTTTTCTTTCTGTTTTCCCTTGTCCTTTTTCTCCTCCCTCTTGGCCTTTTTCGTTTTCTTTGGTTCATTATGTTCTGTGCTGTGAGAGCTCCTTTTTTTCTTCTGGCCTTGTGTTTTATCTTTTGTATTATTGACAGTGCACTCTTTGTCCCTCTTCTTTTCAGCATTGGATTTCTCTTTTCTCACCTCTAGATCATTCTCAACAGGCAGACAGGGTTGTGTGTAGCCAGAGATGGGATCAAAGATTTGCTCTTCAACGTCTTCCTCTTTTACAGCTGTCAGAGATGTGTGGCTATCAGTCCACTTCACTTTTGCCT
The DNA here is from genome assembly GCA_030068235.1 of Notoglanidium macrostoma. NCBI lineage: Eukaryota > Metazoa > Chordata > Actinopteri > Siluriformes > Auchenoglanididae > Notoglanidium > Notoglanidium macrostoma. The sequence continues at coordinate 19,886,201 of JAQQZR010000033.1, forward strand.
GCTCAAAACGGTTTCATATGAACAGAATTATGAATAACTAATGAAGGCTATATGATTATCTGATGCAATAACCTTATTATAACTCTTGATCCAACAGCAAATTAATGAATCTTTAATAAGGGCTTAATCACACATATTAAAGTAAAGCAAAACTAAAATATGTATCGCTCCCTGAAGACAATATCAGTTTGTCTAATTTGTTATGACACACTTGAAATGATTTTATGAAATACTTGAATTTTACACTTACATGAATTTTACTTATCTTGACATCAGTTGAACATTTACTATTTTCATTTTTCCCATCCTTTTCAGATCTGCAAAGTAGGAAAGATAAGAGTTACACACAATACTTTATTTAATACTTTCTACAATTTCATACCACTTAGGATTATTTAGCCATTTAATATTCCATAATATTTAATATTCCAAGTCAATATGAACTTATTTCACTTAATTGGTGGACTTCCTCTTACTCATTTACAGGACTGCATCCAATGCATGATGGAGGAGAGCTACACTACACTACACTGCCAACTCACCTGACCAATCACACCCATGTGCGCTTGATGAACAACTCCACTATTCTACGAAGACCTTCCACTAGATTTTGGGGTGTGGCTGTGTGGATTTGTGTCCATATAGTTACAAAAGCTTTTGTGAGGTCAGGCACTGATGTCAAGTGAGGAGGCCTTGGGTGCAGAGTACCAGTTCATCCAAAAAGTGTTTAGTGGGGTTGAGGTCAGGGCTAGTTCACATAGAAGTTAGAAGTTCACATACTTTCCAATTCCTGGTATTTGTACATGTAGGCAAATAAGTGCAAAGATTTCAGTCCCTCATGTCAGCTGGATTCAATGTAATGTAAGTAATCTACAAATAATTGCATTTGTGAAATTCTTGTGAAAATATGTCATTTGTAAAATACAGGGTTGTAAATTCACATAGCAGCTACATCATTTTTCCAACCCCAGATTAATCAATTTGCTCTCTCATACTGCATTACTCATATTTTACAGACTGTGGAGTGAACTTGTACATATATACACATTAGATATATTAAGGTTTAAAAAAGACAAAATCACTGTATGAAACTACCATGAAAGAGTTAAAAAGGCTTCAAAACATCCATTACTGTACCTGCTTTCTTGGAGTATGGGACCTTTGACATCAGTAGTCTTGTGTCTATCCTTGTGACTGTGGCTGCTTTTGTTGCTGTTAGTTCTCGACTAGAAATAGTTAATAATGAACTGTTATTACCAATTAGCCTTAAGATTATCCAAATCACAACTGCAGGAAAAAAAAAAGCAACACACCTTGCAGTTCTTAGTTTCCCCAGTTACAAATGCTCTAAAAATACAAAATCACAAATCAATACTTAGCAAACTGCCAGTAAAACAGAAGTGTTGCATTTGAGTTCGGTGAAACAATATCTAAAACATAAATAACACTGAAAAGTTACATTATTTTATGAATGTAAAGATTCAGAACAAAATGTGCTTTAAATCATATTTTGTTATAAAAATACTGACAATACCCATTATATCTGAAAGTGTATTGTGACAACATATAACAAAATTGATATTATATTTTCATATTATCCAGGTAACCATAACAATATAAATGTTATATGTGATAGGTTTTTAGAACTACTAACAATTCATATCCGTCGGTTTTCCCCTGTGATCGCATAACTTCCTCCAAGTTATTGTTTCCATCCACTCTAAGACAACAGATCACTCAAATTCATGACTTCATACTATGCTAGAAATTTTCTAGCATCAGTTTAATAAAACTTTTCTTGCATCATTAAATCAAACAGTTAATAAATAACTTGCCTCTTTTCCAAGTCTTCATATGATTTCTAACGGAAACAAGCATATTACTTACATAAATCACAATTCATAGAGAATATTGCAAATGACCAGAAGAATGGTAACAGTGCCATCACATGGACAACATTACACAATTTTTTTGGAGTGCATTTTTCTCATACCAACTTGCCCTCAGCTTCAGATCCACTATTCCCAGCATCAAACTTCAATTTCTCAGAGCTATATGAAGCATATGGATAATGAGGAATAAATAACAGCATGGTTTAATTAATATGGACAAAAGATAAATGGACCTGAAACCCACCTTGTGATCTTAGACTCCTGCAGAGGTTTGTGCAAAGATCCTGAGTGTGAGTTCTTGAAGAGGATGAGAAAGGGACAAAACAGCCTTGTTGTATATATGGGTTAAACAATTCTAACCTTTCATGTCTATCATACCTTTGCAGATGATCTGTGGTACTTTCCATTTACTTCAGAACAGTTAAGCTTTTCCTTGATTCGTGATTTTGTCTTCTTCCTAATTCTGACATGAACAAATGATTCATTACAAAATTGGCAGAAGAAAAGATCACATTTATGGGTTTTAAACAGCATTTTGCAACATATGCTAAATGATAGTCCAAATACCATATGCAGTTTTTAGGCAGAATTAAAATTTTGGTTTGACAGCAACTCAACTCAACTCAACTCTCACATCCAACTCTGGATGTGTTCTGGCAGCCAAATTTGGATTTCATTGTGATCATTCACTATATGACCAAAAGTATGTAGACACAGCATCATCACAGCCATGTGTGGCTCTTCCCCAAACTGTTGCCACAAAGAAGGAAGCACGCAATTGTCTAGAATGTCTTTATATGCTGTAGTTTACAATTTCCCTTCACTGGAACCAAGCGGCCCAAACCTGTTCCAGCATGACAATGCCCTTGAGCACAATACAAGCTATGTAAAGATCTGGTTTGTCAAGGATGGTGTGGAAGATCTTGAATGGCCTGCATAGATCCCTGACCTCCACCAAACCAAACACTTTGGGATGAATACCAACTGCAACTGTGCAAATGTGAATGAGCACCAACCCCCACAGTCACGCTCCAAAATCTAGTGGAAAGCCTTCATAGAAGAGTGGAGGTTATAACAGCAAAGGGGGACTATATCTGGAATGGGATGTTCAAAAAGTGCATATGGGTGTGACTGGTCAGGTGTCCACATACTTTTGACTATATAGTTATGTGGGCCAGGTAAATGTGGTAAAGGCAGGCTAACCCTGAGCCATCTGCGGTTAAACTAAGTATACTGGGACTACAGTGTATGTACCCTAATACAAGTACCTTCTCAAATACTGCTGTGGCTTTTTTGTCTGTAGTTTGGAATTTGGAGATTTTGAATTATTAAGTCAATATATTACATTTACATTTATGTCATTTGGCAGATGCCCTTATCCAGAGCGACTTACATATGTCTCATTTATACAACTGAGCAGTTGAGAGTTAAGGGCCTTGCTCAAGGGCCCATCAGCGATAGCGTGGAAGTGCTGGAATTTGAACTCATGATCTTCCGATCACTAGTCCAACATCTTAACCACTGAGCTGCCCCGATATATTAAAATGTCTACAAGCAGACATTTATTGTAATCTCCTCTCATACAAGTGTGTCTTGTAATCCCCTCTCATACAAGTGGGTCTTGTAATCTCCTCTCATACAAGTGGGTCTTGATCCGATATTGAACCTTAGCTCTGTGCGTGATTATAAAATGGGCTGTTGTGCACAATGTATTCTTATAGCTATTCTTTATTCTAACAATATCTGCAAGAAAGGACCTTAGCTGAAAGAAATATTTAGAGATCTGCATATTTTTTAACCAGTTACTTCAATATGAAGGGCAGGAAATTACTTCTAAATATTACTATTGTGTATATACACTCACTGAATAGTTTATTAGGAACGCCTGCATACCTACTCATTCATGCAATTACGATTATAGACAATCGTGTGGCAGCAGTGCAATACATGAAACCATGCAGATGTGGGCTGCAGCTTCAGGTGATGTTCACATCAATCACCAGAATGGGTGAAAAAAATGGAATTTCATTTTGACCATGGCATGATTGTTGGTGGCAGACAGACTAGTATGAGTATTTCAATAACTGCTAATCTCCTAGGATTTTTGTTTACAACAGTCTCTAGTCTCTACAGTCTCTCTCTGTAGGCAAATGTGCTACAACAGTAGAAAAACACGTTGGGTTCCATTTCTGTCAACCAAGAACAGAAAGTTGAAGCTGCCTTGGGCACAGGCTCACCAAAACAAAACAGTCAAAGACTGGAAAAAAATGTAGCTTGGTCTGATGAATCTGATTTCTGCTGAGGCACACAGATGGTAAGATCAAAATTTGGCACCAACAGCATGAATCCATGGACCCAACCTTCCTTGTGTCAACAGTCCAGGCTGGTGGTGGTGGGGTAATGATGTGGGGAATGTTTACTTGGCACACTTTGGGCCCATTAATATTAAAATCAATCATCACTTGAATGCCACAGCCTATTTGAGTATTGTTACTGATCATGAACATCCCTTCATGGGCATAATTTACCCATCTTCTAATGGCTACCTCCAGCATTATGACGCACCATGTCACAAAGCAAAAGTTGTCTCAAACTGGTTTCATGAACATGACAATGAGTTCAGTGCTCTTCAGCGGCCTTCCCAGTCACCGGATCTGAGCCCAATAGATCTCCTTTGGGATGTGGTAGAGCGGGAGATTCACAGCATGATAGTGCACCTAAAAAATCTGCAGGAATTGTGTGATCCAATCACATCAACAGAATCTCAAAGAATGTTTCCAACATCTTGTGGAATCCATACCATAAAGAATTGAGGCTAACATACTAATTCAGTATTAGTATAGTGTTCCTAATAAAGTGCTCAGTGAGTCTATTTTGCAAAGCTGGTTATCACATAAAAATCAGTATAAAAGCCACTGGGCTAAATTTGTCACTCGGATATGGCAACCTTGCCTGTAAGTCACTTTAGATTAAAGCTGCTTCTAAATGAATAAATGCACACAGTTTGCTGGATATTAAAATTAAAAGTTTTTCTCTACCTATGGTCGTCTGTCTCGGCTGATCTTTTTTTGCTGTGTGAATGGCCTTTTCTGGCTCTCTCACCTTCCTCTTCTGTCTTCATGCTTCATCACTGAGTTTGAGCAGTAGGTGACAATGATTAGACCTTTTAGCTCTCAACTCTGAAAAGAGAGACAGAAGTCAGACCAAGTGCATTAATGTGATTGTTCACATGCATGACTGAAAGAAAACAGCAGACATTTAATGACTAGTTCTCTAAACTTTATAACCTGCAGCCATGAGAATGAAGTCTAGCCTATCCTTTGCTTCCGAAGTGAATGTTTGTCTAAAACTGCACCTTAACTTATTCTAAAAACAAAACAAGTTTTCCCGGTTGTCTGTAACAGAGCCTATGGCGAATCCGTTGCTTTTTTTTAACGAACAGTCGACAAAGTGTGGCCAATGTGCTAAGAAAAACAACCCTGACACTTTACCTTATCAAGCTTCATAAATGAACACCTATATAATGTATTTTTCCCCCCCAAGATGTTTGTCTTCAAGCTATACCTAACGCAAGAGCGTGAAAAGAGAAAAAAAAAATGGCGTCGCTAAATTGGGTAAATGAAAGTCATATTTTGGGACTGCAGTGATGAACTTAGCCTACCTTATTCACACCTGAAAGTTTTGAAGTTTTCCTTGTCGCTAATTGCGCATGCGCATTAGCCGCGTCAACTCCCAGGCCATCGAGTTGTGCATGTTCACACAGCGCAAAAGTGCTAATTTATTCATTACACCACCTTAAGCGAAGACGTGACACACAGCAAGCACAAGATAGGTTTCAACAAATAAGGATACTATAAAAATGTATTCGGACTATTCTGCAAACAACCTGATAACCAGTTAGTATACGTTTTAAAACCAGGTCACACATTTTATTAGGTATTACAGTGACAATCAATCAAGAGGACCAACAACATAAAACATGGCTCCCTGTTATTGACAGTATCTCAGTAGGCTTCTCAAAATTTTAATGGTTTGGTTCATCATCGGTAACTTATCATGGTAAGGGTGACAGTGAGTTCACTGGGTGTGAGGTAGGCGCACACATCAGTCCATCACAGGGATGCACACACACACATTCATACCTAGAGGTGATTTAAAACTGTCAATTCACCTCTTGTTGTGTTGGGAGCCGTTAAAACCTAGCGGAAACCCAGCACAGACCGGCAGACCCAAGCTCACGATTAAACTGGGGACTCTGGAGCTGCCCGCCGCACTGGGCTGCCCGGGCAACGCTCCATTTCATCAGTTAAAGTCTTTTCAAGCTGTGTGCCACACAAAATACGACGAAACAATTAACGCACAAAAGTCTGCACTTTTGGAAATGCCTTTTTTTTTTATTACAGCAAAAATATCAATAAGGTAAATCTTTTCATCTTGCAAGATAGTTGAAGGAAAGATTGACCATCAAAGACAATTTTTCATCAGCATTTTGATAATTCTGTTTTCTTAGCAAAACTGGCACTGTGCATGTGTACTGTGTGAACAAGTGTAAGTCAGTACAATTTATTGTTCATTGCACTGCCACAAATACTCAAATACATTTGGTATGAAGTTTACAGTGAGAAAAAATCTTGCACCATTTACATCTGGAAGAAAATAAAAACATTCAACAGTGTTAATCAACTTATCTGTCTAAAATTAATAAACTATCAAGATCTGATATTCTAACAGTTCAAAAAAATGAACTTAATACAAGACCAAAACAATAAGACTGCATCTGTTTACCATATCGAAATGGGTAAGAAAAGATTGTTCTACAGTGCATTAGTGTGAGTGTATTAAACACACACACAAGTTATGTTATGAGCATGCTATGGACTCCAGTTGCTGCTCAGCCTCTGCTGCCATCGCAGCCGCTTGCAGCTGTTCAGTCTCACTCTGCAAGCTGTTTGCAGACAGCTGCTTCCTCTCACTGTGCATGTTGTTCTCATGTCTCTTCAAATCTGATGCTTTGGCAAATGCCTTGGTGCAGGAAGTACACCTGAAAGGCTTTTCACCTCTGTGTCGCCTTTCGTGGTCCTTCAGGTGGGACTTGTGTTTAAAAGCTTTCTCACACATGTGGCAGTTGAAGGGCCTCTCATTGCTGTGCACCCTCTCGTGTTTCTTCAGATCTGGGGCGCGGATGAAAGACTTGCCGCAGTCTTCGCATCTGTAGGGTTTGAAGCCAGTGTGGATTTTTAAATGCTCTTTCAAGTGGGCCTGCGTAGTGAATGCTTTGGTGCATATCTCACATATGAAGGGTCTCTCAGCAGAATGCAGCTTTTCATGTTTCCTCAGCCGGTTCTCGTCCATGAAAGTCTTCCCGCAAACCTGGCAGGCGTACTGGTCCCTGTGGCCGTACAGCAGATATTCAAGCTTCATGTCTGCAGTAGCCGTGCTCCATCCAGGAGCCTGCTCGTCCTTAACGTCCCCCATACTGTCAGCAAATGCAAGGGTCTGGGTGTGAGTGGCAAGCTCTTTGGGCTCAGTGTCCATTGCGTCCACATCCTGATCATAACAAGCAACCTTGTGTACTTCCTCCTGGGTTAGCTCTTTCAAAAGCGAAGTGGCCTCTTCCACTCGCAGGGCACTGTTGGGTGATTTGTCTAGATCGTGATTGCCTTGAGGTTCCTCTACAATATCATCAGCCGGAGTGTCGTCCTGGTCCCCAATGACCTGGACATCGTTGTCTTGATTCAATTGGGCCTCATCCGGTTGAAGCCCGATTTTCACAAGGTCATAGGGATATTTGGCATTTTTATGGTCATTTTTCTCCTCGGAGGACATGTCGCGTTTTTGAGAGCAGAGCTTGTCCAAAAAACGTATTCCAAGTATTTGTCCAGATGACATCATTAAATTAATATCTTTCTTCTTAACTGAGATCTTTGCTGTGTACATGTAGTTCAGCACCTCTTCAAAGATGTCTGAGCGGATGAAGTCAATCTCAATGACTGAGGAGCTGTCCACCTCGTGCTTCTTAAAAAGCTTTTTGAAGTAATTGCTGCAAGCTGCTAACACACACCGATGTGCCCTGAACTTGACGTCTTCGACCACCACAGCTATGTCACAGTGCTCGCCTTCTAGTCTCTGCTCGTTCAAAATCTTCAGAAAAATAGTTTTGTGTTCATCGTCCACATATTTCAAAGTTTCTGACATGCTGGAACAAGGTTCTGGAGGGAAAGAGAGAAAATGAGATGTTCAGTGTTTTTCAGAATAACGAGAAGTAATTATGCTATAAATAATTACTGGAGCACTTTCTACAAGGCTTATAAATTACATCATGGTATAAACATGTATTAATTGATTTGATTAGCACAGGACTTTTAACACATTTAACTAAAATCAGACAGGTTCCTGTATGTTCTTATTATTATTAATTATCATCCAGTACATTAAGCTGTGCTTTAGAAGTGATGAGAGATAAGCAAAGACTGAGTTTACAATCTCAGTTAACATCACACAGTAGCTCCTGAGCCACATTAGATTGCTAGCTAGCAGGCTACTGATATTCCGAGGCCGGAGTTAAAGTAGGTTTGAAATGATGTTTGATTATTACAGGATAGCACGAAGCACGAATGTGTTTACTACTTTACAAGCATGCACTGCGCTAGTTTAAGGTTTTGTTTGGGCTAATAATCCTCTCTCGGTATTGTTTACCTGCTGCATTAGCCACCCCGGTTAGCAACCATCTTGTTATGCTATCACCTAAAGCCAGAGGCTATTATGTACGGTTAGCATTTAGCAAGACGGCTAGCTAGCCAGCTAGCTAGCTTTATAAATTCACTAGCTAGCTAGCTAGCAATGTAGCTAACTATCATCAGCAAACCATTGTTTTATCACACGCAAACAATTTAGCAACTAAAATCCGTGAATAAAATGCCTATTCATCAAGTAAAATCTTGTTATAACCAGGCTACATGGCGGCAGTTTATGAACACGGGACTCCGTGTGTATGCAAGTGTGTGTGCGTGTGTGTATGTGTGTGTGAGAGAGAGGGTGAGAGTGTGTGTCTTCCCCCCTCTAGTAATATGGACGCCGTTCACGACGGACACAAGCACGAGCAGCCATGAACACTCCTGACATGACGAAGCCGAGAACGCGCAGGCATCCTGCTCAAACATTATGCAATTATTTAAAAAGCTGCCCCAATTAGCGAAAAAAGCGCATTTCTCACCCTTACGTGGCGTTTTGATCCTCTCGTGAAGTCTACGTGGAATGTCACGCAGCCAGTGGTGAATAATGCACTTTGTGTTTTGTTGGCCTGAGGACGAGCACACACACGCGGGAGGACGCGCTTGCGCCAGCACGGAACTGCAGACAGAGCGAGGGCGTGCGCAGCCGCGCCGTCAGCCAGCGCACTTACGCAAACAGCGCACAGGCACTCCGCACAACAAGCGCAAGCGGCAGCTCGGGTTTTTTAGGCACGCTTACGTAAACTTAGTGAATAGAAATTTCTGAAGCGCGGGTACGGAGCTACTGGCGGCGCGAAAGCCACTGTCACGAGCGGGAAATGAGAGTGCACGTAGTTTGCGCGCCACTGTAACCGGGAGAGCTTAACAATGACAAGACTTTTATGTTATTCGTTTTTTTTATTTTGTTTATATCTTAGACACGTTGTCATTAAACAAATTTTCATGTACAGAGTTTAACCACAAAATGCATATCAGCGGTCACGATCCGCTTTCTTCTATGTTTACGCCTGAGGCTAGCTAAACTACCTGTTTACGCCTGAGGCTAACTAAACTACACCCCATCCATGTACATGTAGGATGACAATAAAAGTTGAATTAAATATTTTTTAAAAATCAAACGCAACGTCTTTGATTTATCTTTTGACTTAATTGTTTTTATTATCTAGAAGTCTATGCCTTCCATAATGTTGTAATTTTCCCCACATTTCTGGATAAGTTGCATGTATATAATACATCTCCTCCTAAACAGTACTCACTTAAAAATGCTTTTTGTCCACGTGTGATTATCTGCAATTTGGCAACTTTGATTAAGGATGTAAGCCCCGCCTACTTGGCATAATGACGTCATGTCATAAATCCCTGAAAATATCGTTTCCTGATATATGCACCATATCCAAAAGTATGTGGACACCTCACCATCACACCCATATGTACATCTTTCGCAAACTGCTGCTACAAAGTTGGAAGCACACAATTTTCTAGGATGTCTAAACATATGTAAAACGATATATTTACAATTTCCCTTTACTGGCACTAAAGAGCCTAAATCTGTTTCATTATGACAATGCCTCTGTGCACAAAGCAAGGCCCATGAAGACATGGTTTGCCAAAGCTGATTCATTTTCCTGGTGGTCCAGTGCATCTTTCGGACCGACAGACTAATTGTTTGTTTGTTTGTATGTTTGTTAAAACAGATTGAGTGGCTCATTGGTTGGTTTCTTGGCTGACACTGAGCTGGCCCAGGGGCCCATTCCTATCTTACAAGGCACCTCCCCTTTGGAGATTGGAAAAGTTGCTCTAATACCTTGTTTATAGAGAATGTTGTTAGCCTGCATTATTATTTTGTGTTTATCTAGCTATGTTTAAGCCATCATATAAAGTTAGCTAGCAGTTGATTTATTCATTTATTATTCGTATAGGATGACCAGTTTTTTTTTCCTCCATCATGTAAATCCTAAAATTCTCCCCGCTGCAACAGGTGCCCACTTTTATGAAAATCCATTCACACTGTTTATTATTATTACATTTTAACCTCATGAGTGAGGCTCAGTACACTCCAAACAATATTATCCAAGTCCCAGTTCAGTCTAAAATTTAATTGGATTGTTCATGAAAAGTAACATTGCCACTGAAGAGTGAAACCATTATATGGATGATAATATTTAGAAATATAATTGATGCTCCATGCATTATCCATTAATCAAATAAACAGCTATTTTCAGAAGGGTATTAAGTAATGCAGCTTTTTTGCTTATCCTTTACAGGCTAAATTAACTTTGGAGTGCATCAATAATGAATGAGGCTGTTATTGTATCTTTACTTTGTTGACGGAAAAATTCACTCGTTTAGACAATTAAATTTTAATTCTGCAATCCTAAACTTCTATTACTTGTATTTTAGTTAGTACGCACATTTGTAGTGATTTTGGGGAATGACACAGCAGGTACACATATTTAAAAAGAGTGCAAAAAGATGGGCGTTTTTTGACAGTGGGCTGTTCTGGGCCAAAATGCCAGGGCCAATTTATGGTCCCAGTCCAACCCTGCTGACCTCACTAATACTTTTGTGTTTGAATGAACACATTGGTTTTTGGAATGGGCGTATGTGGGTATAATACTCAGATGTCCACATACTTTTGGCCATATAATCTATATATCAATTTATACATCATGATATACATGGCCAATAAAAATTGCTTTATAAACCTTATAAACCACACTTAATGTGAAAGTCACATTATATTTTAAGCAATTTTCCTCAAAATATTTCTGTATTCAGAACCAAAAATCTTAGTGTCTAGTACAGCTGCATTTATTAAATTTTACATATTTATTATGATCCCTAATTAGAAGGATATTACTGAGGAATTTCCCAGAATTGTTGCATTTACATTAGATTTTAAACTGAACACTGATATTTTATAGTAGCTTGTAGGATGTTCTTAATTAAAACGATTTGAAAAGAAATTATTTTCTAACTAACTTTTCTTTAAAAGTATTTCTCTTGAGAGACTATTCACAGTAAAATATGCATTTTAATTAGAACATCATCCTTAAGATAAAAATTTTATCAAGTCCCAAATAAAAAGCATTCTCCTGCCTGACCCTGACCTTCACCAGTTTACCTACCGGGCAAACAGATCCACTATCAAACACTGAATTCCAGGAATCCCAATTTTTTTCCCCATTGCTTTGAAGGTAATGACCCCACACTCAAACATATGGTATCATTTAAAAGTCCTATATGTCCTCTTTAAAGACAAGTGGAAGATTGTTCAGTAGCTTGCATGATGTGGGAGATAAAGAAGTTTACAAATGTCCTCTAGAGTGGACAAAACCAAACTGCTGGAACCCAGGAAGTTAAATATAATAATAAGAATCTGGCAACAACTAATAATCTGTGCAATTCTACAGTATAAGCAATTCTACAAATTAGTGCAACTACAATGCATTATGTGTTACAACTAAGAATTTGCACCACAACTACTATGTGCAGTAGCCTGGGAATTTGTACAATAACTACTGTAAGTGCATTAACTGGAATTATGCAATAACTACAGTGTGTGAAATAAATAAAAATAACATGTGTAAGAATCTGTGCAATAGGTATGTATTGAGGGTGGAATTGGAGTGCTAGTTTTTTTGTTGTTGTCTGTGTTCAGTATGTTAAATGGTATTATGTGGGCATGTGGGTATTGTTTTTGTGTGTATGTCTGTACCTTGGAGATTTTGTTGTCTTTGACAATTAAAAGAAAACTTGAACCTTCAACCTTGCAGTATTCAAATACATACATATTTAATTATCTGAAGCCTCATTTGAAAAATGTAATTTTGGAAAACTGCCTATACAATATATGCTATATGCTATAATAATCTGCGTATCCTATATAATAAAAATATCAGTATTCAACTGGTGAAAACTGGCTCACCTGTAGCATCTTGCCTTAACTCTTAGTTGACATGAACCTAATGTTTATTTTTTACATCAAAAAAGACTACCCCAAGTTCGTCACTGCGGTCTAAGCAATTACATTGTTTCTTTAAAAGGCAAAAAGAGTTAGATAAATATTCATATTTGATTTTCCTACAAGATACATATGCTCAGTTGCCAGTTCATTAGGTTCACTTATTTTATATCGACACTCATTAGCTCTTTTTTTATGTTACACCAACCATATGAATGTGGTTTAAAGGTGTGCATTTACTGACAGTGGCCTATTTATTGCTGAGCACATCTTCTTAGCTAACCCCAACCCCACCTGTGAGTGAAAAGAGATCATCGTGGAACCCCTACTGCCCAGGTGTAATTTGGTTGGTGAATCATTTTCAGCACAGCAGTGACACTGACATATGTTGGTTAAAAAAAAAAAAAAAAAAAAAAAAAAAAAATTGACACACAGCAGTTATGTTGGCATTTTAAAAAATATTTAAACTTACTAGCTATATGATTACACACGTATGTTTATTTTTAATTAAGTGCAATCAGTTGGTCTTGCTCAAGGACCCAAGAAGATTCTTGATGTCTCAACCTTTCAATCAGTATCACAGAGCTTTAACTGCTGAGCTACCCCCACCTTACTGCTGTCGACTGTATATGTTTTGTTAGAGGATGAAAGGAATCGGCTCATCCTTCCCAGAGTCCTTTGCACCAAGTAGCAAGTCGCCATTTTCGATGGCATCGATTTCTCATATGGTTATTCCATATAATGAATCGGAACTGGCCTCAGCCGTTTCGCTGGCAGCCGGGAGGGAAGAAAAGATAAGACATGTTTTGTTCAAAGCTTCTATGTATGTCATGTGAATGAAGGAAAAGTTCGAGATGGGTTTTGAATGGATCACCACCACTGAATTTGTGGAGGTTTTGCCACACAGAGAGCTAGCAGGCAGCAGTCACATGCTTTCAAAACAAAAACAATGCATTGGATTCTGGGAAGGGTGAGCCAGCCCCTTTAATCTCAACCAAGCGCTGACACTCAGGTGATTAAAAACTTAAGCAACACCGGTGAACATCACTTCTGGAACAAATCTCACCTGGGATTAAGCAATAGAAGACCAATATATATAAATAACTAAATGGTGTCACAAAACATGATGGTTACATCAATTTCATGGACTAAGACTGAATCAGGCATACAGAACCACACACAAACTGAAAAATTTAATTCTTCAGATTAGTGTTTTATTACATAGGGGCTGTTTTGGAGTTAGTGGTGCAAGGGGCTCTTGTAGAGACAGTTATTTGTGTTCAATATATATTATACATAATAAAAACGGTGGTGTGTGGTTAGCACTGTCGCCTCACAGCAAGAAGGTCCTGGGTTCGAACCCCGGGTCACCCAGGGTGCATTTCTGTGCGGAGTTTGCATGTACTCCCCGTGCATGCGTGGGTTTCCTCTGGGTGCTCCGGTTTCCTCCCACAGTCCAAAGACATGCAGATTAGGTCAACTGGCTACTCTAAATTGCCCATAGGTGTGAATGCGAGCGTGTGTGGCTGTTTGTGTTGGCCCTGTGGTGGACTGGCGACCTGACCAGGCTGTACCCCGCCTCTCGCCCGAAACGTCTGCTGAGAATGGCTCCAGCTTCCCCGTGATCCAGACGGATAAAGCGGTATAGATAATGGATGGATGGATGTTTAGAATACATGCATGAAACCATTTAAACTATTTTGGAACAAATATGGCACTATACTGTAAATGTATTTCATGACAGTACAGTTGAAGTCAGAAGTTTACATACACTCACCATGCGAATGAAATTCATGGCAATACTGTGCTTTCACTGATTTTCTTGAACTGCTCTTTTTTCCTGGGGAAGAATGATTGTGCAACATACATCTTCAATAGGAAAAAAACAAGAACTCTGTGCACAAGTTTTAAATTATTTTGTGTTTTCTGAAATCAACACAGGGTCAAAAGTATTCATATAGCACACTTAATATTTGGTTAAATGTCCCTTAGCAAGTTTCACCTTGACCAGATGCTTTTGGTAGCCAACAACAAGCTTCTGGCAGAATTCTGGTGGGATATTTTACCATTATTCTTGGCAGAATTGGTAGAATTCAATTAAATTTGTTGGTTTTCTGGCAAAGATTTGACTTTTGAGCACAGTCCACATATGTTTGATAGGGTTGAGGTCAGGACTTTAGGAAGACCATTCCAAAAACTTATTGCTTGCCTGCTTTTATCCATTCCACAACCAACTTTGATTTGTGCTTATGGTCACTGTCCTGTTTCAACCATCTAACTATATGGCTTTAAGTTATGCTGAAGAATTTTTCAAAATATTCCATCCACTTTGTTTAACCATCCTTTACAGTGTTCTTAATGTTGAACGCCTCACTTTTACTCCAGTATGCTTTTTCTTTTTCTATGTGGTCATATGCAAAATTTAGTCGAGCTTGAAGTTATCAATTTTGGAGCAGAACTTCTTTCTTAAACTGCAGCCTCGCAGTCCATGGCGATATAAAACTTGCTCGACTAAAGACAGTGACACTGGTGTTCCAGCAGCTTCCAGTTCATGGCAGGTCTGTGCCTTGATGGTTCCTGTGTTTTTCCTGACCATTCAAACCATTCAAACTCAGCTGAAGGTGACAGTTGTCTAAGTTCCTACTCCTCCCATTAACTTGTACTCATCAAACAAACCCTTTTAATGTTGTGCACAGAGAAGCTATCAGCTTCATGTTCATGGTCAATCATGATCACTAACAGGAAGTTAAGAGCCAAGATAAAAGACATTTTGTAAATTTATTAATTCTGTATTAATAATAAGTGGGTGTATGTGTA
>JAQQZR010000033.1:19928691-19940996 GCA_030068235.1 Notoglanidium macrostoma
GTATATTTATGCTCTGGTAAATACTAAAGTGGTTCAGTTAAAGTTAAGTGATTTCAGCTTTCCACGTGTTTTTTGTATATAAGCATGAGAATTGTTAAAGCATGGGCGTTTACTTCAGGGCTAATGAAAATGACATGAAAAAGTAGAATATATGCATTTCGTGTGAGAATTTAGGCACTCTTTAACAGTGAATTCTTTTATAAATGTTTTGTTCTTAAGTGATTATTTTTACTGCATCTGAAAAAGAGCAAAATTTAGATTTTCCAAACATTCATCAAATACTACTCGAATCTAGGAGGCAGAATGCCGTAGCTAATCACAGCCATGCTGATGTTCATCACAAAAGCATGACCTTGAGTGTGATATTGCTTTTACACAACAGTTCAATAAACAAGAAATTAATATAAAGTAACATTTTGGACACAATATGGCCAAAAGTTCTGTTTACTTTTGCTCTGCTAGCGAAAACAGATCCTGAAAATCCTCACTCACTTTATAGCATGTTAACTAGCTGGCTAACTAGCTCACATTGGCATCCCTGAACTTGTCATTTATTCTTCCTTTTCATCTTCATTTGATTTCATATTTTAAGTCAAAAGTTCTATTCCTGAAAAATATTGTTTGCCGTATCTACTGCTGACGTCTCTAACATTACTGTAGTAACCATTTCAAACTAGGAAGTGCAATTTTATGTGTAGGACACAGACAAGAGGAGTGATACACACAGTGGAACATCCCAATGCCATTATGTGAGCACATTATCAGCACCCTTGGAACGATTCTCTTTATATCATTTTAGTGGAATGGATGTAACAGTTGTATTTCCTTTATAACACAGTACTGTTAAATTCTAGGATCTGATTGGTCAGAAGGTTCATTTTAATTTGAATTAATTTTCTAACATTTTGGCTTGTAGTGGTATAATAGTGCTGACTGCAAGGCGTATCAATTATATTAATGTTCCTTTTCTACATTATTGTTTCTTTAGTAACAGCTAATCCAGTGGGACTTGTAATGGTGACTGTGCCACATAAACCAAGTCTAATAGCAACGGGATTAAAATACATGTTACTTAATATATAACAATTAACATTTATGGGCGTCTCCAGTGTCAGCACTTGGTAACAAATCAGAGGTCAGAAGTAAAATTGTTCTGACACAGGAAAGTCTAAGGCCAGATAATTTTAAGCTTTATGGTTACGCTAACATTACAAGCTTCATTTTATTCATTTCAAGAGAAAGGAATGACTGTTTATAGCTGCTATAATTGAAGTGATACCAGCAACTAACTTGTTTCATTAATGTTCCACAAAAAAGGACTATAAACTGATAGAAATATGACATTCTTTAATATAAAATTTACCCGTTGGCAAATTATTGTGGTACAAGAGGAATAAAACACTTTGAGACATGCTGTCATAAGAACATTTGTAGGGTGGTACTAACACTCAACATCACACCACCCCCTCATTGATTATTTTCCCATAGCACCATGCCCTGCCATTTTTAATCTTTATATAACACCTATTTCCAAATCATGTACATCAAAGAACTGATTAAAGGTTATTCATGATCTTTGCAAAATTACTAAAACAACTCAAATGCTAGTTCTCCTACCATTCTCATAATTCTCACCTGAAAAAGGTGTGGTGCTCCACGCAAACCTTCCAGAGTCTCTTAGCTGCTCTATGGTTGGGAAGTTTAAAGCCAATCGTGCTTTCAAACTGCTCAAACTAGACATTAAAACATACACAAAAGACATTTTATATATTTGTCACCATTTCGCATTCGAAGGGTACTCCAATTAGTACTTAAACTCTGAATTCACCTCTCCAGGCCGGATTTTGATGTAGAAGTTATTCCTCTTGTAAGAGATCTTGAGGACTTTGGGCCAAGCAAACCTGTTGATACGCAGCCGGTCTCGGTAGATGAGGAGGCCAGATGAACAAACTCCTAGCATTATCTCCACCCCCTCTGAATCCTGGGGAATAATTAGACAGATACATTTCGGACAATGCCTCATAAACGAAGAGACCACAATCACAGCTTAAGTTTTCTGAGTGGCTCCAAAGTAATATGCCAAATTTTATTTAATAAAAAAAACCAAAAAAAAAAAACCTTTCAGTAGAAAACTGCTGGAAGCCAAAAATCTCTGGTGATGTATCAAGCCTGTCCGAAAAGTGTTTTTTCAAATCAATGGCTGATCAAAATGTAAAATGACTTGGAAACAGTGAGCCACTGGAGTAACATCAATAACGTTAATAACGATAACGCTGAGTGTACAGATGTGAAGAAAATTGAATGTGGAACCAATGTTGAGCAGCCCATGAGGTAAGACCCCTGAGAGAGAAAAAAATGCACTAGACATTCAGCAAGCAATGTGGAGCCTAATCTGGCTCTTTTTCGGGCTGTGTAAATGCCATTGGTCAGCCCCACATGTCCTTATGCTTCAATTATATGCTGTACTAGCACAGCATCCAATTCTCTGACAGGTCCATTTCAAATGATTGCACACAAACGAATGCAATTGTGTTTCTCATCCGTGCGATGGGCAATCACAATGTGGGTTACTGAGATATTTCGGGCATTCAGAACATGACATAATAAAAATAAAATGTCCTTCAAAGATGGGTAACGCATCTCACAGCTGACAGATGCTGAACAGAACATTGTTGCTATCTACTCAATGCAACATCTAGGGTCCACCATCACAATTGTTGAGGCTTTGCACCCATTAATATTAAAACCACTAAGCATACAAACAAAAAATAAACATTACAACAATCTTTCAGGACGTTTTCAGGGGAACATAATGGATGTCATAAATATAAGTGGGTGTTTGACACATCCTGATGTGACTAATGCTATTTGTTAATGTGGTGTTTACTTGCTAATGATGAAGCCCTTTTAAAATATTTCCCATCTAATGAATGGTTTACAGAGCTGATGGAAATGATAGCTTGTACCTCATTACCCTGGGACTGAACAATGTGTTTCTATAGTAACATGTGAAACATGTGGAACTATGAGGAGATCTTTCTCTGGGGAATGTAACCTCCGCATACAGGCATATTGAGAAATAGGCAGTGGGCCACAATAGTGCATGTATTGTGGCCAAATCAGCTGCAGCTCAGACAATGGGACTCTTCACTCCATGGTCATGCACGAAGACTAAGGGTCAGACGGAAGAAGCATACACACACATACAAGGACACACAGATGCACGAATGCAGCCTTACCTCTACTTTAGCTGGAGACAAGCACTCAAAGAAGCTTCCTACCAACTAGGCCAATCAGTAAGAAAAGGGAAAAAGAAGAGGGCTGATCTAACCAAATTGAGGGACAGTTTCCATGCTCATCATTGCTTAGTCGCTTGTTATTTCAGACGAGACCACTCAATGACCATTTATGGGATGATGTATATATGCCGTCTCAACTCTTACACATCATCAGCTGAAGATGAAAATCACTGGGCTTAGCAGTATTATGAAGGTTAATAAAGATTTTTTTTTTTTCCAATTGTGTGGCCACTTGTTTTGAAATTAGCCTGTAATGAAACGATCATTAATGCTTCAATGCGCTATAATAGGCAAATGAACCGGATGTTTTCATAAGCAAATGTAATTAAATATAGTGCTAAAAGTCATAAAAGATGACCTTATATGCTTCAAAATGACAGATTATATTTAAAGCCACTCACTATGAAATTAGTTTGAGAGATTGAGAAAGTTTACCTTGTAATCATACTCAGCCCTAAGGGGAGTGTCATTGTATCAAATTGCACATCTGCCATTTCTTTCCAGTAAGAATGACTTTTGTTTTAATGACTGCTATCTACTGAAAGTTGCTTTGCTTAGGTAAAAAAAAAAGAAAGAAGATAAAATGGTAGATTACTTGACGATGTCATAAAGCTTTACGTATCTACTTTGGAAAAGGTTATGGAAGTAGACATATTTCTTTTAGTCAAAGTAGTATAACATTATTAGAATTGGCTTGAACTATGGAGTATTTACACATGATTTTCTGATTTTATGTTAACTCTCTGACCCTGTCATGTACTCAAAAACACCTCAGCTTTGCTCATGACGCAGCAGCAGTGAGCGAATTTATTTGCTGTACATGTTTGCCAAATTGTACATTTGTTGTGCAAGAGGTGATAATTCTTAACGCCATATTACACACTTCATACATATAATGCAGCAAAAACGCACATAAAACAAAAGAACATATAACATAAAACATTATGTCAGGTAACAGTGGACTATAGTTTAAGAGATGTAAATGCAGTGTGATGGGAAAACATATGTACATTTTGCAGGCATTCTTGGCCTTAATAATTGATATATGGTTTAAGGAGACATGAACCATACACATGTATACACATACACTGTGTCACTATATGTGTGCAGCCTGGGAAAATTCTTCACATAGCGAAACTTTCTACTACATATAGTTCAGGAAACTACAGGCTGTTTCTCTTTTGCACGCATCTCAACTAGAAGTTCTATCGTTTTAAAATCTGGAAGGAGACAAGGAGAAAGAAGAACACGACCCAGGAGCATCACAGACATTTTCACATTTTCATCTGACTACAGACTGAATTAATTAGGTTTATATCCATTTCACTACACCAAGGAGCTATCCAACAAACTGATCAAAGTCTGAAATTCACTGTGTGAGGAAAGCAAACTGACTGCTTTTACCACCGAGCTTGTTAGACTGACTCCTAACCAAACCTTTGCCAGAAGATCACCTAAAACATTTCCATATCATTCTGTTTAAATATATTTCTGCTTTATTAAAGTCGAGGAACCCAATTTTTTGGCTTTTCATCTTTTTGATAGAATCAGCCCCAGTGACACCTCACATGTTTTCCCAGGCCACCACGTGTATAAACAGAAATTAAGACAACCTCAAGGTGAAGACTGTTTTCATTTGTTTCTTTTTTCCTGTGCCCTAATATTCCCAAATGTACTGATGGAACAAAAAGCAGAATTTCTCTAAAATTATATGAAAAAAGATAGAAGACGAGTCAAAGCTGAGTCATGCTGCAAGCTACTAAATGACTCATGGTCTTGCTTTCTTAGAGTGGTGTAACAGTGCAGAAAAGATGCACATGGGTTCTTTACCTTAGCGTGATGGAGGTCCACTCCATACATAGACAGCTTTTTGACATTCTCTAGGAAGTGTATTTCAGCCTCAGCTGGTATCATGCCTCTGATGGAAGATGGACAATATTACATATTTTCCAAGTACCATACTGACTGCATTAGAGCCACAAACTTTCACATTGCTGAAACCAAGATCCTAAGCATTTAATTAAAATAAATCACACACAAAATATACAACAATATCAATTGAGAGTATGTGAAGCGCACTTGTAGGTCTTGTGGAGCTCCATGACCTTCTCTTCGAGTTCCTTAGTTTGGTTTGGAGCAAAGCGGAACTCGTTGATGTAGTCGGGGCTGTACTCATCTGGATCATAATCTCCCAGTTCGGACTGGACTGTATATGCACCGAGCACCGTGTGTGTGGCAAAGGAGCAAGGAAGACGGCCAGATGCTACATCATCTCTCAACTGTAGACATAGGTAATACCTGCGATAAAAACAGAAACAAAGAAAGAGGCATACCTTACTGAGTACAGATGCCCTTACAATGGAAAATATCAGACAGAAAGAACTGTTCAACTAAATAAACAATACCACTCAAAACGCTCACACTTGATTCATGCAATAGATTAGAAATACATACGATATACAACAATAAGAATTCTCCAAATAATTCTGCTTGTCAGTTTGAGTGTTTTCCCCTGATTGCAGCGCAGTGAATTGCTCTGACCTTGTGATGTCCTCAGAGAGCTGAGCAGGGTCTGGAGGATAAAACTTCACATTGAAAGAAAAATTCCAGGCAACTCCTAAAATAAAAAGAAACATATCACTTAGAGCAATATGAGGGCTATGATTGCCTCAATGACACTCTTTCAAAGCTCAATTCCATTATGAATCATTTTATTTGCATGGCCTTTCTTTGTTAAACTAGACTCGAATAGATAGAATTAAAAGCAATAGTCTGGGACAGCAGGTCATAAGATATAAAAACAGGAATGTTGAAGTAACAGAGAGACTAAGACTATTAAATAAAAATGAAATAATTTAACCACATCAAAAAACAGTGACAGGAATAAGAACTATGAACTATGTATGGAATAAGGCATTTGGCATGGCACAAACCAAGTAATACTTAAAGCTGTTTACGGTCCATCTCATTCTTACTACATTGTGTGCAGTGGTAGCACAGTGCAGGGCAGTGCTAGCTCAGTGGTTAAACTGTTGGACTTGTGATCAGAAAGTTGTGAGTTCAAATCCCAGCACTGCCAAGCTATCTGCCTTGAGCAAGGCCCTTAACCCTCAACTGCTCAATTGTATAAATAAGATATATGTAAGTCGCTCTGGATAAAGGTGTCTGCTAAATGACATAAATGTACATTGTAGTTCTTCCTGCTGTCTGTGCCTCGATGTAGTCAAACCAGTGTTATAATATTTCTGCACAACTAAATAAACAGATATTTAGTAATTATTGTGTGTTCTTGTGCCTTCTGTTACTTTCTACTTATTTTCTATGACAGAAATGGACTACAACTCCCAAGAACCCAAGCAAACAGACAATATGGCCGACATGCTTCCTAGGTTGGAGTCACCTGACTTCAGATTAAACACTTCCTAAGTTTTTAAAAAGACTCTATATTCTCAGTCTGCTTTGCGAAACATTAGTTGAGTTTTTTTGTGCATACTCTTGCCAAGCCGTTTATTTGCTATGAATGTCTTTCTGGCTTTTGAACACTGCTTTTGTCTGCCTACTACAGCCTATTGCCTATAGGATTACTGCCTATGCCTTATGTTGTCTATTCTGTTTGCTGATAGACCGACCAACTGCCTGTCTGTGATTCTGATTTCTGCCTGCTGATTTTGATACCTCTGCCTCATCATTGTATAATGAACGAAAGCTGCACTTGCATCCTGGTTGACCTGGTTATTCTGACAATGATTGGGTTTGCACAGTAGTACCTCTTGTAAATTTGGATTACTAATGATTATTTAAATGAACTGACGGTAACTACAAGAATTTTAGGAGTGTATTCCCTCAAAATCACTTGCAAACACTAAACAGTCATTAGGTATTCATTCTGAAATCTCTATAGAGGTGACAAAAATATTTGTCCCAACAGAATACTGTACGCTGATTATCCACACACTGCACATATAAAAATAATATTTAAAACTGCTGCACTGTAAGCTCTTACCCCTGACTTGCTTCTTCATGTCTTTGGCCGGGTCCAACCAATTCTGGAAAAAAAATCAAAGAACTCTCAGAACATTCTGTTTTTTTTAAAAGGGTGTTATTTGTTTTCAACTTAAAAAAGTGAACTCCTACTTTTTGATTTTCTACATCACGGAATGTGATGCCAAAGTAGTCCTTCTCCAGAAGGTTTAGATGCTCACAGACTTTGTCAAAAAGCACCTGGCCTTTCTCTCGTTTCTGTGGATAGAGGAATCCTGTGAAGCCTCATACAGTCACATTACACTATGCACCAGTCATAATACATACATTAACTGGTTCTGACTGAGGACATTCTGACACAATGGAGAGAACACCACAACAACTTAGCCCGCAAGAAGTGTTGCATCAGGAATTGTTTTAGGTCACACTAAAGCACTCAGAATTCAGTTAAACACATCATCATCAGGCTCTTAGCTGATTTCATTTGTCAGTCAATGGTTGACTGGAAGCATATGATAGTCTCACTACCAGGTTGGATACGGAAGACCTAAATGTTTGGTGGGGATTGGCCAAGACTAAAATTAAAGAGAAAACAAGGGAAAGTCCTACAGCCCGCCTAGTCATCATGCCCGTTGTGTATATAGCTCTCAACTATAAAATGTTAATGCATTTTGCATGTTCACAGAATTCAAAATCAATCTGTGCCAACACCAAATTCCGACATGACACTGCTTTTCCACATAACACAATTATTTAGGTGCTCTTGTAGAATAAATAGATGTAATCTAATAACCTTCATGTGAAAAATACAACCAGCCTTGAGAAACTCTACAGTCACTGAGCGCTCAAAGTCTAAAAATGAGATCTCCGAGCACTACACAGAATCCTATTTGGTGTAAACATGACACAAGTCCTTAATACATTGCTCAAAGAAACACAGAAATTTAATTAGCATTTATCAAGATTTATCCCAAAGGTCCATTTGGGGAAGATATTGGCAAAATTTTACAAAGATTACATATTTGAAAAATAACATTTCTTTTCATGTTAAAATGTCATTTTTCACATTGCATCTCCAATAAAACTGATTAAATAAGGCTGTACTCTGAGCATGGCCTTGAACTGGATTTAATACATCTGCACAATTCAATTTCATTACAGTACAGGTAAAAACTGTTATTTCCTCCATATTTCACTTGATGCTGCCTTGGAATATTCAAGCACTGAATTCCAGTTTCACCTTGTCCACTCTTCTGAAAAGTTGTAGTTAGAGGGGAAGCCATTTTTCCAGCAATTTCTATAACAGGTGAGGACCAATTGTGTTATTTTTTGGCACAGGGGAAAGCATTTAGTGAAAGTACTCTACTCTGTCTGATTCACGTAAAGGGCAGTGAACGGGGGGTTTCTGGCCTACATAATAATGCCATCATTTGCTCAGTGTGTGCTAAAAGGCCAGCAGCTACAAATAAGCCCTAGCATAACGATTATTACTTACAGCTATAGGCACTTGGTAATAATGGCACATATTAAGCAGTTGAATTCCAAACCTCGAAATTATTAGTGTTATGTTGTTCATATTTTTTTTTATTTCACATATGCTAAATATTTCTACACATTTACTCAAGCCTTGTTTTGCCCAATGAAACACAAGGTCTTCACTCCAAATAATCTCTGATTAAATTTACCACCAAAATCTCTTGGGCAGGGATGCAAAGGTTAACCTTTTCAATTTACAAAAGGTTAGAAATGCAAGCTTCTGTTTCCAAGTTAAGCAGAGAGCTGATGGCAGAGCATTTTAAGACAGTTTGCCTCATGTGTCCATGTGCATGATCTCTGCATCATGTCTGTCAATGTCTATGACATTCATTGCGTAAAAAAAATAAGTGGACCGAATTAAAAAATATGTGAAATCTAAACTGATACCACAGTAGTGTTAGAGATTGATGTCAGTCTCACCGTTGCCTCCACTCTTTGGTGTGATAAACATTTTGATAAGCAAGTAATCAACCAGTACATAAAACCCACTGATCCAACCTGACTCCTTGAGCCAAGGGATCAAAGTGGATTAGTGACACTGCAGTAGATTTTATTCAGGGAGAGATCCACCATGCACAGTCTCTATTACACTAAGGAGCAAAAATCAGATCTAATCTTTTACACGGTGTCTTCAACTTGCCTTCACTTATTATACACAATTATTGTAGAATATATATTGATATGAATAGAATTACTCTCATTTTAGCTCCATAATTCTGTTCCTACAATGAACTAAACCACATGTAGCTTTTTCTGCAGTAACAATCCTCAGTTCTTTAAGTGTTTTGATGTTCATCATGAGCGCTATTGAGCACTTCCTATGCTCCAGACTTGTACTGAAGGCACTTGGAACAAAAATCTCATTAAGATACAAGCTAATGGGTTCCACAACTGTGTGTAATGGCAGATGAGCCTAGAAAAAATAGAACATGAGCAGAGAAAGAGAGGGAGGGGAATAAAGAGAGGAGAGGAATGAGAAAGACAGAGTCGCATGAAAAATAAATGATTCCATGGAAAGGAAAAGCTCTCCTGTACATGCACAACGCTTCTGTTTCTAAATCACCAGACCTTTTTGAATAATGTTTTAAATGGTAAAAAATACACAAGTATTGACTTAGAAATGGGATTTTTCCCTTTCTTTAAGAGCTTTGTTTGTCACACCCATTGTGCATGAGTCGGAGATTTGTATCCTTCTGATATTTTTGATTGATTGTAAAGAACCATTGAGGCAATGCAGCAATATTGTTTTGCAACAGACACATGACAATTTGGGTAATCATCAGTGTTTCTAGAGTAGATTATTTATTTATTTATGTCATGTGACATTGTTGGAAGGTCTCAACATGTGTGCATGCGCACAAAAAGGTTTCCAGGTGATTATGACCACCCCTGGCCATAATTCAGAGCTCATAAATCACAAAATTAAGAATAATTTAGCTAATTTAATAGTGATCACAAGACTTGTGTGACCATAGCATGGCTGCAGGAAAGTTCACAGTTGGTGAGGAGTGCAGAGTATTAGCATTTTGTTCTTTTCACTACACACTGTTAAGATGCGCTCACAATGGATTAGCTGTAGGTCATAATCTATTTTAATATACTAATATTAAAAGGCATAGGGCCACCCTAGTCAGCATATCAAGGCCATCTGCCTCACCATGTAGTGTTTAGCCCACTGTCATGGTAAATGTATGAATCATACAGTGGTATGAACCAAATTTTCTCTATGCCTGTTTAAACTACGAATTCTTGCTACATTTTATACAGCAATTTGTCTCTGTGGTGGAGTTTTTAGGTTTGACTGTTTACAATACCATTAAGTTTAAAAGCAAAACATGTGGTACATGTGGGCTGTACCGTTTTTGTATTTATAGTGCTTGGTACACTGCGAATCCACACACTGCAGAAGACAAAGTTTTAAAATTTTTATTTAAAATTTTTTATCTAAAGGTCCACTATGTAGGATCAAGGGGGATCTATTAGCAGAAATGGAATATAGTATACCCAAGTATGTTTCCGTTAGTATATAATTTTCTGTAACTACGAATCATTGTGTTTTTTCATAAGCTTAGTATGAGCCCTTCATATCTTCCATGGAGCCGCCATGTTGCGCCGCTACAGTAGCCCAGAATAGATAAACCACGAGAGAGAGTGCCCTATGCATTTCACATTTAATAATTTACAATTTACAACAATTTAACATTAACAGGTTCCAGTGTGAATCAAGAAAGAACCACCGGAAAGATGACAAAGAAGAAGAAAGGAAGACAAGGAAGAAGAAAGAAGAGGAATCAGTGTTTGCTGGTCCTGGCTAACAAGTCAGGATGGAGGATCATACTTATGATTTAGCATGGAAAAAAAGCAAGAGACCATGAATGTAAGTATTGGAAGTATGCTATGGGCACCTTCTGGCCACTGTATGTTCTAATACACACTTGGAAAGGGAGAGGTAAGGGAGGGGCATTCAGCTGGTTGCAATCAATTGAATCCTACATAGTGGACCTTTAATATTTTGCCTGAAACATTCAATCTTATTCTGTACTGACACATTACAGAATGGTTATGACAAGATCTCAGCTCAGGAAACAGGCCATGCTAGCAGAACTAAAACTATACTCAACTGTACCAATAGGGGTCTCTGAAATCACATTTTAAAAGCAAAAAAGCTTTATGATTTTTCAAGTACAGATACACACACTAAAACATCTAAATCCAGCAGCTGAAGATAAAAGTGCATAAAGTAATTTGGATTCTAGTTCTTGGCAGAGGTCATTTAGCTCTCAGCACTGTCCTCTGCAGACAGCAACTGTAAGACAGTAAATGAATACAGCTTGACAGATTTATGCATCCTGACAAATGCAGAACTCAAGTCTACGGAAGCAGTAAGACGGTCTAGAGATGTTGCGGGAGACTCTTTACATGATTAAAAAGAGTAATTAGGAAATACATCAAAGTGAGAGTACAGGGATTTACCTCTACTTTAACCAGAAGGCCACACTACTGAGAATTAATTACAACTATATATCAACACTATAACTTAGTTAAAAGTACATTATGGGAGACTTTTTATAGATTTTCATAGCCTTCTTCCAGCAAAGAGCAACAAGAGACATACAGAATTTATATTAAAAATAACTGAAATGGAAATGGGATATAAAACTATATTTTTGCTTGTAGTAAAATTGAATTCATTTATTTGATAGGAATTTTATATACAGTATATAGTAGCACGGATGAAATTAGTAAAATACTGCAGTATGTGGATAAAATTATCATGCAAGTGCTTAGCAAACTACAGCGCCCTCCAAAAGTATTGAAACAGCAACGATTTTCATAGTTCTGCCTCTGTCCACCACCACAACAGATTTGAAACAACTTTCTACCTTCAATTTTGTCTTCAGTAAATAAAAAGCATGTCCAGTTGGGTTGACTGACTAGACCATCTCATAACATTAGTATATATATATATATATATATATATTATATAAA
>JAQQZR010000033.1:19951863-19968443 GCA_030068235.1 Notoglanidium macrostoma
TCAAGCGATAATACTCGTAAAGCCCCTAGGCTTATTTTGTGATACCACATCAAATTAAGTTCATTCTTAAAAATACAAATTTGAAAAAATATGACTTAAACAGCAACCTCCATCATTCTTATTTAAAAAAAAAAAAACACACACACACACACACACTCAATGTGAGTCATCCATTAAAAATAAATAAATTAATTAAAAACCCCACACATTTTAAAGTGCAGGAGCCTTAAAAAGCCTGTGTCTTAGATGTTTAAAACACAGAAAACATCATAATGATGAAGCAGCCACACTTTATCGCAAAATTAGAAATATAGAAATAGCCACGTAATAAAGGTTATCACACACAGAAGCCTTCATATGTCACATATACTTTACAGCAAAGTGAAATTCTTCTTTCACATGTCCCAGCTTATTAGCAAGTTGAGGTCTGAGCACAGGGTCAGCCATGATGCAGCATCCCTGGAGCAGAGAGGGCCAAGGGCCCTACAGAGGCAGCTTGGTGGTGCTGAGGCTTGAACCCCCAACCTCCTGATCAGTAACCCAGAGCTGGAACCTCTGAGCCACCACATAACTGAACTCTATGTAATATGCATGAAAGAAATGAAGCCCGGAACAGCGAGAGACGGAAAGAGAGAGAGGGAGAGAGCGCACACAAGAGAGACTCACAAGCATAATACAGATCAAAAAGTGTGTGTGTGTGTGATGGTGAAAGAGAGGTAAAGAAGAAGGAAGATTAAAGCACTAGCCTGATGAAGACAGTCTCTTCATCACATTTTGACACAGCATGAAAGAAAGCAAACAGGAAGCCAACAGCCAGGTTTCCGGTTCCTCTACCAGAATTACTATTTTAATTCCTTTGAGAAGGATAAATATAACCCTGGGACTGATGGGTAGACACAGTCTTCAAGGAGCCCAGGATCCAGAATCAGTAAGAGAGTCTTAACGAGAATATTCAGGTGCCATCCTTATGAAGCGTAAACCACTATTTTATGTCTATTTCATTTTATTTAATTTTACGTTACATGGCAAGTCTTGTTGTTTTTACATTGATTAAGATGTTTTAGTATTACAACAGCACGTTATGTATGCTTTCCTCACCTAAAATATGATTTATTCTTCTTTCTGAGAATTCTATCACTTGTCTAGATATAATAACGGAAATGTCACACAGCACAACACGCTTCCCTGCTACACACTTTGCAATCTGACGGTCATGCTAGAAATCATGTTTATTGCATCCATGCGACAGATGTTATCCTCAATGCGTGAATTTGAAGCTCAAAGTTTGAATTTTAAAGCTTGACAGTACGCAAATGATCCACACCATACGAGCAGCACCTCGATTATCAATGTTATCAAATACAACATGTATGTTAAACATGCAAAATTCAGATCAGGTTGCCTACAGATCCATTACCAATGTCTATACCTACATCTTATATAAATTGGGTTGAACCACTTTCCTCACACACTCCACATTGTACATGGCAGGACATCAGCACAATATCACTGCAGGAAGAACATATAAATCTTGCAACAGGCCAGTCACAGCCTAAATTTGAATATCCATTTGATCCGCATGAACAAAATGAAATATCTCGACCTGTATCAGAAGCAGTCTTCACCTTGTACTCTCCTTAAATTGGAAGAAAATGGTTTATCTTTAGTAAACCTTTCCACACTGCAACTTTTCACAGTATTACGATCATATCATATTAAAGTTATAACAGATACAAATACAGATATAAATAGAAGGTACATAATTTTTTTTTTTTTTTAGAAAGCTTGACAGAAAGGCTAGCAGGGCATCTGCTTGGGACTAAAGGTGTGCGTCGTAACTGGGATACCGCGGGATGCAATTAAAAGCTGCACGAGTGGAAGGTTTTTACTTTCATTTGGGTATGAGCAAGCATAAATATTGAAGTTTGTACGCCAAATAGCAAAGAACTTGAGGCACTGCGCAATACAGGGTAACGGTGGTTTAAATTAGGTTACTTGTTTGTTACTTTGGGAAACAATACCAAGTAAATTCATTAGAAAATACTGAGTGCAAAAAATAATAACTGTGTGAGCCAGATCAAGCCACTTCTAGCGGAGCTAAATTACTGTATTTCTGCAATGGGTTCCCCCCAGTGTTTCCAGAGGGCATAGTGATAGGTTCCGTGCTTAATAATAAAAACGTCTTCCAAGTTAGACCACACCCACTTCATATATAAATCTGAATACATATTATTTAGATATTTCGAGCAAACTAAACAGATACAGAAACACACATTGGGTTGCACCCTTATTGCATCCAAAAGTATGGAGCAACAACAAAGAAAAACATCAACACTTCATGAACGTTAAAGCGGAGGCTTTAGAACATGCATTTTTAGTAAAACATTCAATGATTAAAGTGTGGCGAAGCTGCAAAATCATATCACTTGTTGTTGCCTCAGTGACATAGCCTGGAAAATTTGTAGCGTGTCAGTAAATCGGGTCTCAGCTGTGCTGTTCTACGTGAAACCAATCTCACAGTTTGAGACAATTTAAAGCTTTGGATTGAAAGCCTCGCAGCATAGCAACAATCCTAATGGACTGAACTAGTATCTTTACAGCCAGAGCACATTTCAATAAAGCAATCACAGCACAACCTCAAAAATAAAAAATCCTCAATGAAACGGCATATATTTGGCAATGGGACAAAATCCTCCCATCAGTGATCTAGGAGTGTCTATGCTCTGCAGTAAACACTGATGTACAGCAGGATCACAGCTGCTATGGGCTGCAGTAGAGAAGGTCTTGCCGAATGTGCTGTGCTTCCTACCGCCCGTGCGCAGAGAGCTATAATTAGAATATGTGATCTGATGCCAGTATATAGGCTTAGCATGCTGAGCCAGAACAGCTGGCAAGACTGAGCAGCGGGGTGCGTGTTACACATTCATTTGGTCACACTCGGGCCATCAGTGTGTGACAGCTACCTCAGAGCTGAGAGCAGACTACGCACTGACCTAGTGAAGACCGGAGTTAAAGTGAACTGGTTGTGCTCCAGGATGTGCGATACGGTCAAATACTTGACAAAAAAAAATGCTAGGACTTAAGTAATGGAATGATGTTACATAACCTATCATATTTGAGTATTTACAAAACTGCAATGGATACGTCTTGGGCTGACATTTTGGTTATTAGTAGTGCTCTGTCAATTCTAAACCATTTATGCAGTTTAAGACTGGTTAACACTATTTCTGATCTCCAACTGCCCAGTTTTGATGAGCCTGTGCCCACTGTAACCTCAAATTCCTGTTCTTGGCTGACAGGAGTGGGCCCCGATGTGGGCTTCAGCTTTTACATCCCATCTGCCTCAAGGTTTGAAGTTTTGTGTGTTCTGACATGCTTTTCTGCTCACCACGATTGTAAACAGTGCTTCTTTGAGTTATTATAGCCTTCCTTCTATAATAGAAGTAATAGTAAATAGTAATAGTAATAGTAAAAGTAATGATGCTACAGGTAAAGCACAGAGCTGCTGTGTAAATACCACCTTCTGTTCTGTTGGTCATATCCTGCAGACCGATAAAATAAAATATTTAAATACGGACCTCTGTTACTTCTCATCGCTCGCTTTGAAGGGTTCACACTTTTTCCTTTTCTTTTTGAGCAGCATAAGCATCAGCAGCATGATTAGCTCTGCTTCCATACCTGGTCTGAGCAATCTTCTCTCTCTCCCTGTCTCTCTGACCTCTTGAATATTACTGGGTGGTATATCTGATATATGACTCTTCAAACGGAGAAAAAAAACAAACATTAGCAGTAAAACCCTACCACAATGCAGAACTAGTAACAAAAACTGTTCATTACCAATAAAACACTACCACAATGCGAAATACACTGGCTATCATTCATTGAAGACGCGACCTGAAGTTTTACAGCCTAAATAACTAAATACAATTTCTAAATATCTACATAAAGTAACCTCATCTGTTTACTGGCTACTCGATGAGGTGATGGATGATAACATCATATTGTTAGCACTCGGACTGTACGCTGCGAGCACCTGATGGCTACTGTACCTCCTAATACGCACCATGTAAGGTAGGGGTGAGGGAGGGGGCATTCAGTTGGTTACAAATCTGCAACTTCTCTAGATAGCAGAAATCCTACATAGTGTAGGTTTAAAAATATTACTCAGATGCAGAGTTCAAACAACCCTATGCGTAGTTTAAAATGAACCAGACTGTGCTCTATAACTTTATAGGAGTTGTATCTCCAACAGTCCTCAATGGCACAAACTCTCTTACCCAATTGATTCCTTTAGAGTTGAACCATATTTTTACAGTGTTCTTTTTTTATATTTTTACAATTCAACACTATATTTAATACTTTTGATTAACACTGGAAGATCAACTTGATGTGTCGGTGTTCCTAATATAGCAGTCAGTGAGTGTGCATAGACTGTAGTTAATTGAGAACCACATCAAGTATACATTCTTCTGCATGCTACAAGCAGCATTTCTAGAGGTTTAAACCTATAAACAATGTAAAATACAATATTAAATTCTATGTTATGGTCCTAGATGAAATTAGTACCGGTCACTGAGCACAAGACTGAAAATGCTGTTGATCTTATTTTCATCATATACATTGGAAAATGCATTTACAGTATTCTAATTGGGCAGCATGGAGTGAATGCTTCATGTTTCTCCGACATGCAGTTTACATTTGAAGACTTTATCCAGTCTTCATGGAAAACACACACTCATGCTAGTACAAATAGCTCAAGGTCCACGAATACCATAAAGTCAAAACCCTGTGCATGAAAATCTCACACAGTGTAAACTGTGAACCTGGACTACACAAAAAATAAAGGTTATGGTTCCATTTCTGGAAGGATTTACCTTTCAATTTCCCCTCTGATATATACAGTACGATACTGGACTTGTGGAAAATGTATGCGATATAAAAGATGTAAAATAAAAAGAATACAACATGTTTAGTAATGATCAGTCAAGTACTCATGCCCATACATATTAAGCGTGGAATTTCTGTTACTGCCTATTCATTTGGTTAGCGTGGCGACACGTTTATGTGTTTGTTTCAAACCCTGAGACTCTTTAATCCTGTATCTGGTGGCTAGCAGGGGTATGCAAATGAATGTGTCAGAACAGACAGATCCTTAAGGTAATTGCGCTGCTAATTTGAGCACCTCTGTGACAAGCCCCAGCCAGCTCGTAACTGGGGTTCTGTACTATCAGTGATGAGGTGCTAATTAATGTTGATGGCCTGATATCACATTCTTCTTCAGCCAAAAT
The DNA here is from genome assembly GCA_030068235.1 of Notoglanidium macrostoma. Taxonomy (NCBI): domain Eukaryota; kingdom Metazoa; phylum Chordata; class Actinopteri; order Siluriformes; family Auchenoglanididae; genus Notoglanidium; species Notoglanidium macrostoma. The sequence goes on from JAQQZR010000033.1 coordinate 19,957,152, forward strand.
CATGAATGTTGAAATGTTTATACTATTGAGGCCACACAGGCTTATGTTCTACCAATTTATGCTTTTCAGATTTTATAAACTTTATAGTATGCACTTAGAAATGCAGTTTCTTCTCCATTAGCTTTAAATTGTCCTTAGGAGAACTATACATTTATTAATAACATATGAAACAATATACATCTGGAACATACATCTACATGCAGCTAGTAATTACACATAATAACGGCTTTGTATTAATGTTGAGGTTAAATTCATCCATGTAACCTGCAGTTTCTTCATAATGCAATCACATCTTGTCACCTTGCTACCTGCTGCCTTGCACAAATCTTAAACAGAACGCACAGATTTTATTTTCAGAAGCAAAAACATGTCCTATGACGAAAATTCTTTTTTGAGTGAGCTTTCCATAGCTAGCAGGCTGCTCAGCCCCAAGCTTTTACCTCAACCGTCTCTCCCCGTAAGCTTTTACTTAGAGAAAAAGCCCAGACCGGACTCAGCTCGGAAGTGCTTCAACCAATTACCTGCTAAACCATACTGCATCTGGTGCCTCTTTAAATGTGCCTCGTGTGCCCCTTCAGCTTAGAGGAAATGACGAGCACCTCCTGTGGAGATGAAACAGTCCACTCAAGTGGAGGTTGGAACATCTCTTACCTCAACAGGAGTTAGGGTAAGATACTTATAACAGCATGATCGTTCAATCTTAAAGCAGAAGTGGAACCTCTGTACTGGTGAACTCTCAGATTGAGCTGTATTTTTCTTTCTCTGCAGAAAATTATTTAAACAATATTTAAGGTTGATTCTTTGGGATTTAAACCTATAACCTTGGTATTTACAGCGGAGCAGCCCATTTATGCACCAATGAATGCAGTGGGTTGCATATTTAGGGAGTATTTTTTGTGTCATTCCATTTCATCACCATATGTTATTCCGTTAGATTAGAAAGCTAAACATAAGAAAAACCAGCCTGAGGGGGTATTCGCATGCAGATTATAAGGATTAACTGAGGGAATAGTTCCTGAAACAAACTAATAATAGTACAAAATAAACCGAAGTTAAATTAAAGTTAAGCCTGCCTTAAAGCATGTTTTGCATTTCCAGCTATTCGGTTAAATTGCTCATTAAACATTCTTGAATGAAAAGGTAAATGGACAGTTTATAAGAAGAGATCTGAACCAAAACATATTTCAAATAAAAATACAACAGCTCACAAATAATTGTACTGTTCTAGGTCAGTGAACTCAAAGAGCCAAGTCTTCCATGGAAAAGGAGGATGCAAATGTGATCCCGGTCAGGGTCATGATCTCGCGACTATTCCTGCCTCATGCCCGGGGAATTCACCAAAGATGGGACGCTAGTACATGACAGGGCAACACACACACACACACACACACACACACACACACCCATCATAGCCAATCTACCTAATAGCGTGTTTTAGGGAGGAGGGAGGAAGGCTGAGAACCTGGAGGAAACCTATACGGACACTAGGAGAACTAAGCTATCTTACAAACCATGAAATGTAAAAAAATATAAATGTAAAAAAATAACTGTAGATTCAGATGTAAATGAAAATAGGATGCCTCCAGGTTGCTATAACAGTTGCTGCCTGGCAAATTCTCAGTCAACTGTGCAAATGTAACCATTACATATATTAAAGGTTCGCAGGAGTTCTGTACTAATCAAAAAAAAAAAAAAAACATGACAAGATGGGCTGGTATGGGAAAATAAAAATCAAGGAGGTGGTGCGATGTGGCACCGACATAAAGCAGAGAGTCAGTACCACCCAAAGTGGTGTTATAAATGTGAAATAAATGTCCAGTTTAAATCCGTTGTTACTATAGAAACAGTAACACTAGAAAGCGCGCATTAATATACACCTGAAATTTGAATTACAGCCGGCACTAATATCATAGCTGCTGACATATAAAATTAAACACCACCTTATGATCAATCTGATTAGAGAATTCAGCTCTGTGGTAACTTGTTTAAATTCATTTCATTTGTCAATGCACCAACAATAAAAATACGGCTAGATGTCGGTTTGATCCATCTGTGATAAAGAAAATAAGATTTAAAAAAAGCTGAAGAAGTAATTTCATTGTGATCTGTAAGAACATGAGTGAACATGAAGGCACATTGTATTAACAATTCATAAATGTGATCATCTTTAATTCATGTTATTAACATTGCATGGTTTCTGACACATAATTATTCACAGTGTCATTTCCATTAAGCGATTATAAATAAACAACTTCTCTGTCTGTTCTTATCACCAGCATTTGCTATATAATGATTTCAGAATTTAGTATTAACACAAAAAGGAATAAAAACTACTGCCACTGCTTTATAAACTAAATTGGGATGTACTGGGATTATTTAACTTTCGGGCTGGTACATGTTCATTTCATATGTAGTTCTCATCTCCTCTGTCAAATTTGGCTCATCAAGAGCAGGACATTGAGGTGTACTGTATATAACATCATCTCTGATTCATCCCAGGTATGTGGAGGTTTTTTTTTTTTTTGAGTTTGTTTTATTCATGACAAGCGTTTATTTTACATGGGAAATCTAAATCCAACTAAAAACTAAAACCACTTCTAATTAGCAACTTTAACAACACCCATCCTCTGTAAATAAATGTGAGGCAGTTTGGGAAAACATATCCAACGTCAACGTGGATCCTGGAAAACACTTGAAAATTTTTTATTTTGACCAAAATTTAGTTCAACTGCAAATTGTATACTTTATATCTACTTCATATCTACTTTGAGAAAACCACATATATGTTTTACTAAAACTGTAGCCTTTTTTTTACATTAGGCTCCTGTGTAAGCTTGTTCTTCTTTAACAACCACAGCAATGACTGTAATCATTTTGCCTAAAGATACTTAAACCTTGTTAGCCAAGAGTGCTTATCTCATGATTTGTTCAAATTGTTAGATAGTTACATGCCAAAGCAAAACAGACATAAGCCTAATCAATCAGTGTGTAATCAGATACCAGCTGTCGAAATGTCTGCGACGCTACAGGACCGTCACATCATCAAAACCGAGTGCTTACACGATCCATACAGATGAAATCCAGACATTTAAAATGTTTAAATGGCCTAATGAAAAGACATTAACCAAATTAATCAGCAGAACAGAATTCACTGAATTAATCAGTGAATTATATACGTACTGAATTATTTCACATTATTGTCTGATCAGCTGGAGTACTTAGAAATAATAATATTATAGTATTATTATTTGAAATAATAATATACAGATAATTAGACAGAGACTGGTAGATGTAGCTCAAAGAAATGACTAACTTCCCTTGTAATTTTTACAATTTGGCAGGAATGTAATTTTTCCATAAGTAAATTAGTTTGTAGATATAGGTGGGGCAGCTTGCAGTGGAATTGGAATGAAAACTTTCAATTAGGTTTTTTCCTTTCTCACTGTTTAGCTTTACTTCTGGTTGAGATTATATATAAAAGGGAAATAGATGGCCTGTACCTTTCAGAACTATACACAGCAAAAAAAAAAAAAAAGAGTAAAAATTTGACAATGTGAAGTGTTTTTTCCCAGGCCAGCACACATATACATAATGATCTCATAAAACAAATCTTGGGACAATGTGCAAAGTCTGTACTCAAAACCAGGTGCTACAAAGAAAGCTGGAACAAGCCACACCAGCTGCTGAGTGAAACAACTTGTTGTGAGGTGCCACTTCCTGAGAACATCAGAAATTCCCTGGAGATGCTCAGTTTAACCTCTGCATTCTAACCGCCATCATGTGCTGAACTGATCCAATGAGCGAGATGAGAAGCAGTAGAAATTTCCATAAGTGAACGTTCAATTTCTGATGTTGCAGCTAATTAAGTTATCCTGTAGACAGGGCACACACGTCTGGTGCGGCCGCCCTTCAGAAACGTCAAGGACAGGCTTTTTGACACAAAGTGCTTTTATGTTGTGAAGTAAAGATCGTTAAAAATTTCACCATATATTTTGTATATTAACCTGTACAAATGGATTTACTCTTCATGAGAAGTTGCATGTCTGGCTATCACTCTGCATGACTGTCCCAATGAATCTGTTTTTTTTTTCTTCCTTTTTTCTTGTTTTTTTTTAACTTTATGTAGCAACTGGAACTTCCCAAAATATAGATTCACCAACTCATGACTAGAGATGTAACACACATCACACCTAATTAGCAGGAGCTGTTCTATCTACCCCATGTTTATTTATGAAGCGTTTGCCATCTGTAAGGACTGATGTCATCATTCACACATTTCTGAACAAGGTTAGTTAGCCCTTGTTTCCTCATATCTATTCTACACTTGACTGCCATTATATTTATAACATATTGCTCACACAAGGCCTTACTAACTCTTGATGCTAAACATTTGGCCTGTAAAATAGAAGATTCATATTCAGCACAGTGACCATACAGTATTCCAAGGATATGGCAAAATACAGATGTAAAGTAAATCAATGTAATTATGGAGATCTATGGAGACTGTTTGTCTGTCTCTTCCTTGCCAATTAGATTTTGATTCTGAACACTTAATTTGGGTATTTATCAAGGGTAAACTTTAAGCCAAAAATTTCATTTTAATCCTGCTGAATACTAAAAGAAAGCTTTCGTAAGAGTCAACATTCTTACATACAGAAACTGAACCATGCAGCTGGAGGCCAGTGCCTTACACCAATCTGCATCTGTACACCAAACATGTACACTTTGCATTTTAATCCAAATCATTGAGACCATATAAAATATAAAAACTTTATTTACTTATTTAGGTATTGAGCTGTATGTTTCATGATGCTTTTTAAAGGGTTTACATGATTTGAAGTTAAAAGTATACCAGCAAATTATGCTGTGGTCCAAGCAAATACTAATTTAAAAACAGTTATGCTTGATAGTTCCAACTTTGGACCACAACATTTTTAAATGAGTATAAAATATAAACTTATTAAAAGATAAAACAGGTTATAGAGCTATACTGGCTACCTAATTAAATCCAAAAGTTGAACAAGTTTTATCCTGTAGGGTTACATACCTGTCTCTGCATGCATTATATTTTCATGTCAGTCAACAAACATTTTAACGGTTTAAAACCTTTTAAGGCTAGTATTAATGACTGCCCACCACATTAATGTGATTTTGCTGCCTCTAACCTTAAGTGGCTCTTTCCAAGGAGGAAGTTGCATAAACTGATTTTATGTGGTGAAGTAAAACATTAGCTAAACATTACAATTCAATTCTGTAATGAGGTTATGGCAATTACTGTATATTGTAAATAATATCCATAAAGCTTCACAAACACAACCTGGATGCTACCTGATAATGAGATAGAGATGGAGAGAAAGAAAATGTTTCACTTGCACTCTTTTTAAAAAATATTTGAAGCTGAATTTATCTACCAATAACCAGCCAAAAGTGAAAACAGCTGTCTGCTTGTTCAGGGGTTAGCTGTGAATGATACAGAAGAATAATCCCCGGACCAAACATTGGTGTACACTGCACACTGCAAAGAGCTTTCAAATCATTTAAGGATAACACTTAATCTTAATGATTACTGAGAAGATTCAATATAGACAGACACAAGGCAGACTATAATCGTCAACTGTATGTAAAATATCCTCCAGTCTATTTGCTTATAACACATTAAGTAAATGAGTAATTACAACTACAATGAGCACAAAGTAAGAAACACTGTAGCTCCGCTGCACATATATGGCTGAATTAATCTTCACTACAGTTAGGCTAATGCTAATGCCAGTGATTCCTCCGAGTCATGCAGCAGGGCGTGTCTTTGTTCACAACTGACACTATTCAAGAGAAAATATGAAACACACTACCAATATTGTGAACCTGAATGGAAGATTTATGGGTATATACATAAACATACCACATGAAGACATTTAAATGAAAGCACATATTCTGTATTTAGTTTGAAAAAAGTATCCCATGTGATGCTAACTAACATGAAACAAAATGAACAGATAATACTTTTTCAGTATTTCTGCATCTGTGTTGCCTGGAATGACATAACCGAAACTGACTGCACAAGGGCACATTTCAATGACACTCTTACAAATGGGCTACAGTTGCATTCCCTTAAAAGTTAAATCAAGTCAATAGGGTATGGACATAAAGGTAATGGACATGTAAAGTGCTGAACGAGCAGTGTTTTGATCTGTCTGTATTACACTAGAATAGAGAGGAGCAGCTCTAGGCCTATAAATCCACACCAGGCTCTGCTCAGTGTCACTGCAGAGCTCCAGGGTGGCTTTACAGCATCTACAGTCAGTGACATGGAGAAACTAGGGGCAGATTTGAGGCTAGCATCAGTCGGGGGTAACTGAGGGCAGATGCACAATGTAAGCACAGTGCTGTAAAACTAAACCACACCCGCCGCATTGCAGAAGCAAAGGGGGAAGAAGGCCGGCAACTTGGCGCAAGACATCATCATCATCATCATCAGCTGTCCCAGCATCAACCACCTCAGCACGGGGAACGCTTAGGCCATGTTACTCTCCTAAAGCACATCACAGCGTCCAGCTAACCGCGCATCCCGTCGGCTGACTGTAAAGCCACCTGAAATCTCCATCACAGGGCAGCTAAAAATGGACATGATTCATTTTAACCTTCCCGGCGCGCGCGCACCGCCTCGCCTCGCCTCGCCTCGCCTGTCTGATCTCGCCGACTGAAATGTAACGATGCGCTGGTCTGCATGTTCAGCGCATATTTACTCTTTTCCTGCCTACTGTAAAACAATAACATGCTTACGGTAGGTTTAACCCAGAAGGTTATCGGGTATATAGTACTGTAGGATGGGATGCTAAGCTCTCACTTTGCACTCTGTACGCATTTTTAACTCGTTCTCCTGCATTCACAGACCGCAGCATGAATAAAAGAGCGGAATACTCATATTTACCGGTTATTCAGTAAACGGCGTGATGTGATGCGGTTTCCCGGTGCTCAGACTCCTCGTGCTCTCCCTGCAGCAGCCCAGCTCACTGGCCACACACACACACACACACACACACACACACACGACAGGGACAGCGCAGCATGCTGGGAGAGCAGAGCCCCTACAGATCTCTTGATTCTTAGCTTGGTTTTTTTTTTTTTTTTTTTAAACTAACTAAACACGACCAAACACACATCTAGTCCATTCTCTTTTTCTTTTCTGTGAACTTGCACAAGATTCGGAAAGTAGCCCCGTGTATTTAACTGCACTATTTGGCAATCATAGGGTTAAATCAATCAGCTGAGTCGCCATAACAGAGCCTAATGTGTGTCCTGTTTTAACCACAGTACCATTTCAGTGCACTAATAATAGACCTAGTTCAAAAAGAGTTTATTTTAAAATAACCAAATAAGTATATAATTAATGAATTTACATCCTAAGTGTTGGATATGCGTGTAATAAAAAGAAAGGAATGATGGACAGGACATTTTAAGCACAGTGACTTTTGCTCACTATTTGTTCTTAGTGGAGATGCAAGGCAATACTACTCTCTGTATCGGTTCTATATTTGTATCTGTACTGTATTTGTACCCATGTCTGTATCTATACTTGTATTTGAACCTGAAGTGGGTGTGACCTAAACTGGAAAATGTTTTTTAATTAAATATGTTCACCACACTCTTATTCCAGGAAACACTTTAAATTAAAATAATAATAATTATAAAAAAAAAGGTAGAAATGCCAGCACTGTCAGCATGATCTCTAGATTCTAGTGTTACATCACTCAAGCTCATAATCTTAACATATTATTATTTTTTATTTAAACCGCTTTTAATTTAAACCACCGTGAATTCATATGCATTAAGTCAATAAAACAGAGAAATAGGCTCTGTAAAAGAGAGAATAACAAACGCTGTGGGTCACTAACATGCAACAAAGCATGTCAAGGTGTCTCTAAATGCTTACTTTAAAAAGGTCCCCGTCTTGCACTACCATTCATGTGTTTCTAGCCTATTCAGTTTAATGACCTATATTTGTTTAAATTTGGAATTACAAAACAACTAGCTATAATTTACTTTGTATTTATAATGGTGATTAGGTATGACCACTGCAACTGCTCTATAATGTATCTAGACTGTATCTGGAATATCAGGAGGAAAACCCCACAGGAGCACAGTCACATTATTTAAATGAAATCAGTTCCATATTTGCAGTTAGCTAGTATCATTTAATGATACTTTAATGATATTTGTTCAGTTTTCATCTGCTAATGTGAGCTATTTTTAATTCATAAATAAATTCAAACACAACAAGCGTAAGATCATCAGAACTAGCAGGTCTATACATTTAAATGTTCATAACAAGAAACATTGAAGTCAATAATACGTAATATTTACTGTACGTTAATCTACTTTTGAATTCTTTCACCATACACTTAATGTGTAAACAATACAAACACACACCTATAACAAATCAAGAAATTTATTCACAGTTACTGATTTTTTACTTGTTTTTTATTTTAACTTTACTTGATGCCAGTCATCTCATGAGTCTTTTGAGCTTCCTGGATGAAGACCATCTGGCAATGTCACTAACTAAAAGAGACTAGAAAAAAAGAAAATGGTTTTGTACTAGACATAAATGTACAAGAACACCAAAGATGATTTTAAAGAAGATTTTTTTTTTAAATCATCACCGCCAATCACTTTGCAGCCAATCTAAAAAGACAACAGGCCATGAATAAGGCTAATTGCATTTATAATAGGTAAAGGCAACCTGATGAATTCATTTTTTTTTAAATGATCAAGATTAAGTTCTTTAGAAATGCTACTGGACTATTATTGTGCACCTTTAAAAGTAACTGAAAATATTATATGCCGCCTGAACAGAGGCTGTCGTTGCCCAGTCACATAAACTGTGGCTTAGGCTCAGCTGCAGCAATAAAGTTGTGCTCCTTAGTAATTATAAATGTTGCAGTATTCAGCTGTACACTGCTCCACTCATCAACATCTCACTGTTCCACTGACATTCTTAATCCTCCACATGCTCTCTCTCTGTCCCGAGATCTCTCATCCTGTCTGTCTTTCCAATCTCTATCCCTTGCTCTGTTGCTCTCAGAATGTCTAATTTTTTCCCTGAGTTTCTCTTTCAATAACCCTCGAGTTCCTCATCTCACTCTCTATCTTTCTCTTTTCCTTGTTCACATACTCTCTCTCTCACCTTCTCTCTCTCTGAATTTCTCCCATTCTCCATCTGAGTCCCCTGTCATCTTGGCATACTCATTGCTGTGCATGCAGATGAGTCTGCGTCTCTTTAATATTGTGTTAGCTAAGTCATGTCTAGTCACACCACTGAAGGACACTGAATTGGAGCCTTATGGGTGGAAGAACACAACCATTACACAAAAGGATGAGGAAATAATCGATCAGGCCAAGAGATGAACAAATGTCAATCACAGCCATATTCACAATGAATGATAAGGCTATACTACAATCATAACCAGCTCCTGATTTTATGTTTCATATATTCAATGAAGTTTAAGTACTATATAATCTGCTACATAAGGACTGTGCAAATCAGTACTCTAATTTAAACATACCTTCATTAAGAATGATGACACTGAAAATTTGCCAAAAAAAAGAAAGAAAGAAAGAAAGAAAAGCCTATTTGAAGTCACCATGCAGTCTCTCTGGTTTTCTCCCTCCTCCCGAAAACATGTTATTAATTATGTTTTTTTGGCTACACTAAATTGTCCCTAGATGAATGAATGTAGAATGTTGAGTAATTCTTTTCTTTCTTTTTTTTTTTTTTAAACACTTTCTAGTATGAAAAATGGGGCCTAGATTTTTTGTATGCCTCAAACCACAACTCTGGCAGCTTAATATTCTCTGTTCTATTTCACCCCTACTAATAGCCAGCAGCATATATAGTGATGTATGGTGCTGTACTTGCAATAAATACCATAATGGAAATGGAAGGTATGTGCGTGGTGACCTGTGACGGACTGACATCTCATCCTAGCTGTGTGAAAGTGCTGTTCCTGGAGTTACTTATAAATTAGTAAAGTTTCTCTCAGTACATTTTAAGGAGAAACTTCACTTTCTTTACTTTCAGAGCCAATTAGGAGAACTCTTAGTGGTAAGATAAGATTTTTTATGAATACAGCTCTAGACCTCTACCAGTTACTCAAGCTTCATTTAGAAAGGCTTTTATTGTTGGCTCCACGCTCATTAACACAAGCAACACAATTATCCAATAGTGTAAAAAGAGGCTGGAGTGACTAAATGAATTTACTGCTTGGCTGATTTTGATGTGCTAGGTAGGTCAATCAAGTCATTAAGCAGAAACCTAGTTCCAAGTGCTCTTCAGCAAACTGTGAAAACAGAGCAGGTTGCAGCACAAACATGAAAAATGCAGAGTGCAAGTGTCTGAAATGTCTTCATCTAGCTCACTACTGGTTATTAATTGCAAATTTATCTCTACATTTGATTCACAACACCTATAAAGGATTCCTCTTTTCATGAAAAACATTTCTGGCATTTTCTGACCTGGAATATTACACTGCATAACCTGATCACTGCAAAGTCTGATGTGAGATCCTCTATGCCTCTTGGATGAACATATTATAATTTTGGTGGTTTAATATTTTCTGTTCTCTCTCACCCCTACTAACAGCCAGTGGTATATGTATAAGTATATGTATATGGGAGTCGAGTGCACTTCATTTTGGCACCGTAGTTGCAATAAATACCATAATGGAAGCCATTTTGCCCCTTCAGTCGTCTTGATACGTACATGTCAGACCACTTGTACATGTTATGTATATATCCACTGCAGTTTGTGACTACAGTCAGAGCTACAGGTATCCTTTTCTATCCAGCATTGACAATATACTGCAACTGTAATTGTCAAACTTTCTTTAGTGGAGTATAAGAGCCAGATGATAATGTTTAAGTTTTTAATTGTATACAAGCCAAAAAGAAGTGCGCTCTAAATATAAATATATTTCAACTCCCTTTGTAAGAAAATGTGAGAATCCCTGTGATGTCCTTAATAAGAATAACAACTTATTTTCAAGAACAAATTTGCTATTAGTAAGGCACATTTATGTCCAACTAAGCTAGCACTTAAAGTACATATGCTTTATGGGACAGAATTCTTAAAGACCAGCATAGTTTTAACAGCTTACATTTACGCTTACCAGACTGACTCATTGGACGAATATGTTGCTAATGTGTGATTTAGCTGGAATTTACCATGAATGCCACTACATATTACAGCTTTGTCTCTTTTTAAGGTTGTGTGTGGGTATGTTTAGGTAAGGGTGT
>JAQQZR010000033.1:19977834-19992752 GCA_030068235.1 Notoglanidium macrostoma
TGTTTATATATTAGACATATTAAATAAATGTTATTTGTAGAGAGTTACAGTATAGTCTATATATGTGAAGCATAAGTTATTCTTTGCCCCTGAAAGTCTTCTAATAAACACTCACATAGCAAATAATCAATTATCTAACATTTTATTCATATATGAACCTGATATGAATATGAAATTGACATAGAATATGGTATTTGTTTTTACATTAAACATCATTTAAGCCAGACTGAACAGCATACATGCTAACATACTATTCATTCCTGTTCAGTGTTCAATTGCTTTATCTTGGTTAGAATTGCAGTGGATCCAGACTCCATCCTGAAAAACTGTTTGTAAGGGGGAAATACATTCTTTCTGGGACACCAATCCATCGCAAGACACTATGCATACACATTCACACCTAGGGGCAATTTATCACCACCAGTTCAACCACCAGGATGTTTTTGTGAGGTGGAAGGAAATCGAATAACACGAGGGAAACCCACAAAGACACAGAGCTCCAAGATCCAGTGGAAACAATCTAACCTCCATTAATCAGAATTGGGAATAATGAGTTATCATTTCTAAAAACCCCCGTTTTTATGGTATTTGTATTTGATTGACAATAATGATGCTAGTTATCACTGGAATCTTTATATTGATGTATGGGAGACAGTGAGAGTCGATCAAGGAAGAGTGAGCCACAGCTTGAATGAGCTCAGAATGGCAGGACTAACAGCTTTTATGCCTCAGGGTAGGCAGCATGTGATCGGAATAGGGTGTGAGTGGAGGGATTCATGCACATCTTCTTTAAAATGAACTGATCTATGAGACTTACTAATATACACCCATATCATGTAAAATCCAGTCTACAGCAGCAGAGACTAAAATAATGTAGGTCTAGTAAGATATAGAGAGAAAAGAAATACTTTTGAGCTTGGTTGGAGGGACGACTTTGCTGCAGGCGAATGGATTCCATGCCAGGGCTATCTTCTTTTGAAGCTATTGTACGAATGTTGCTATTTGATGGATTATTCAGAGTAAATCTGTCACCTGGAATAAAGATATATTCTTCATCTCTCAGATTTTCAAAGCTAAGCACTGAAAGCTGAGTGACCATGGGGGGATTTTACCTTGTTGGATGAGAGCAAAGTCAGTTCACAGTCTGTTTTTACCATACAGTAACACTTTACTTTCCTACCCCTTACAGCATCACTCGAATCAGATGTGATGTTTTAACCTGAGGCAAACTCCTTGTACACCCACAGCTTTTGCTTAGCTAAGATGAGACATTTTTCTGTTCTTAAGCTTCTCAAAACATCTGCAGTGAAGAATCTTTTTCAGTAGGGAATACGTATCACAGACCCTCTTCTGATTGCAGCACAAAATAGTTTTATGATTATAATCTACTGCTTTTCTACATTACCCATAAACAGTGTTCCAGAGAGAATAAGGAACATTAACTTTATAGGTAATTGTAAAACCCAGATTAAATGTACTGTACTTTTCAAAAGTCTTAGGCACACTATTTTTATCACAAACTTTGTAATAGATTTTTATTTTTATGACTTCCACATTATCGAGTCGATACAAAAGCATTTATGATTTTCAAACATTACTTTTCCAGGAGAAAATTAAATGTTTGCATGTCCGTAAAAGACACTTTTCAACCAAAAAACATAATGAAGGATCCTGGATTTTATATGAAAAAGAAAAGAAGCAAGTGAGGCAGTAAAGTCTCCAGAAGAACTGTGGCTGGTTCTGCAAGATGCTCAGTAAAACTTACCAGCTCATTTTCTTATAAAACTGCACACATTGTTCCCGAGTCCAATATTTTTTTAAGGAAATGAAATGTTTCTACATTAAAAAATACTGAAAAGACCAGAAAACAGTAATAAATGTAATAAACAAAATTGATATTTGGTGTGATGACCTACAAAAGAGCAGTATCAGTACCTCTTTCACCTTCTTAAATAATGAATTAGAACAATTCCCATGGATTTACACTTAATTAATGATAATGAAATTAACATTTTTTACATGAAAACCACTATGAGATTTTAGACTTAAAGCACACAAACAAACAAAGAATTGTTGTTGTTGTCATCGTTGTTGCATATATATATATATATATATATATATATATATATTAGCTTATATAATATATATATTATTATATATTAGCTAAATAATAGCTAGAACAATTAGTTTAAGTTCAGGAACATAATTGAAATTCTTAGTTTGCATGTTATTAGGAATAAAAACAATTTTTTTTTTGTTTTTTCTTAAATAAAGGCTAGGGTTAAGACTAGGGCTAAGGCAAAAATAACAATGGCTGTAAAAAAATGTAATAAAAGTGGTCCTGGGCATATTTCCTTGAATCTAAGTATTGTGCAACTTGCAACATGCAGTGTGTTGATTCACTCTTTGATAGTCACATACCTTGTGCAAAGTGCACACTGCAGCATTTATACTTTCAGTAACTCAGCATATGTAACAAGAAGATGGAGGTGGAAGTGGCAGATTGTGGCAGTTGTTTAAGAGTCTGACAGCCTGTGAGTACGGGCTATCATGGAGTCTGAATGTTCTGGCTGTGTTGCTCCGGTACTGTTTACTAGATTTCATTAGTGTGAATAGCTATACCAACTTTGATTTAATTTTAATTAATAGTAATACTCTTCATTACATAATCTTGCAATTACAGTAATAATAATAACAATTAACACCCTCTGGATACACAGCATGAACCCTTGGGGATCACCAGGCCCCATACTGAGAACCACTTTTTGAAACTGTGTATTTAAGTGATTTGCCTGTTACACATGAAACACACTGAAAAGTAATTTAAATCTGCTCTTCCTACTGCCATATGCAGATAATCACTATCTCCAGGCTGCCAACTAAGCTGTGAAAGGAGCAGAGCAGGGCTGTTGCACGATCAATAGGAACACCAAGGGAAGCAGACAGATATAAGCATATCTGCTGATTATATGCTTATCTGATCATTTTTAGATTTCTAACTTCATACAATAAGATGCAGTTTTGTAGACAGACTCCACATCACCACAGGGTATCTGGGACCCAGTCCACAGAGCAGGCATACAGGTCTGCCAAGCTGCCAGCCTGATCAAAAGGAGGAATAAAGAGCATTAAAATTCAAAATCATAATGTGAGAAAATTACAAATAGCTACGATAATGCACAGAGAGGGTTACTTAGCCAGAGACACCCTACTGACTCTCTGCTCTGACTGAGCACTGAGGTCACAGCTTACCCTCTGCCCAACATGCATAATGCATCATTATTAATGTGCCTGCCTGCTTTCATTACTCCAAATGTGTCAATGAGTAATGCTCTTTAAATTGACAAGAGCAGGCATTTGCCTGATGAGCTTGATGTGCTTTGGTTGTGCATCATTATAACTGAATTATTTTGTGCAACACTAGCATGATAATTATGCACTTATGTTATTTCAGTATACCTAATGGACAGCGGGTAGGCTGTCCATTAGGCATACTAAAAAATATAATAATAAAGATCAGCCATAAAACAGGTACGCTACCCTAGGATAATATTTAACTGATTTTCCACAGATTTTCCACAGATAGATGAAATACCCATGAGCAGTATTAACATGACCTTCATTTCAGCAAGTGTACAGATGAGATATTACACAAATTATTGTATCATCATACCTTGGATTTTAGTGCTAATGTTCTTCTGAGGATTCCAGTCAGAAAAAGAAAAGACACTTGGCAACTGGTGCTATTTTGGTTAACTCCATGTTCTCCAAGTTATTTTCCTGATTTCTGCCTGACATTACATAACCATGCCATAGGGTTTATTATTGAGTGACAACATAATAATAGTTTAATAAATGTAAGTTAGGATATAAGAATCTGTATACAAGTCTATGGAGTAAAAAACTTCTAAATACTTTGAATATGTTGCAGGATTTGACCAAGGCCAGACAGGCAATACATTACGTTTAATACTGTTCTGTTTATCTCAAAATGCCACTGGAAATCTATGATCATTATTCCCCCACCTCCCAGGTTCCAAAACCTCTTTTCTACTGTATATTGATGGATCTGAAATAACTGATGTAAGTATACAGAAAAAGCACATAAGAGAGATCACCACAAGCAAGCAGATACACTACGTGGCTAAAAGTATGTGGACACCTGACAATGACACCAGGATGTGGTTCTTCCCCAAATTTTTTCCAGAAAGTTGGAAGCATACAATTGTTTAGGATGTTGTTGTATGCTGTAGCATTACAATTTCCCTTCACTGGGACTAAGAGGCCCAAACCTGTTTAAGTATGACAATTTTCCTATGCACAAAGCGAGCTCCGTGAACTCATGGTTTGCTGAGATTGTTGTGGATGAACTAGAGTGTACATCCTGCACAGAGCCCTGACCTCAACCTTACTGAACACCTTCAGTTGTGATGAACTGGAACACGGACTGCACCCCAGACCTCTTCACCAAACATCACTGCCTGACCTCACTAATGATCATATGGCTGAATGAACACACATGCCCACAACCACATTCCAAAATCTAGTGGCAAGTCTTCCATATAGTGTATGGTAACTCATAAAATCAAACTGTTTTTATCAAGTATCCAACCTGATTATTTTTGGCTATGTCTTGATTTATTTCCACCATAGTTTGAAGTGTGTCCATCCATCCACCCATCCATTATCTATACTGCTTATCTGTCAGGGAAGCTAGAGCTGATTTCAGGAAAGTGGCAGGGTACACCCAGGGCAGGAAGAAATACTGAGGTGGACCTCACCTTCATCGTCTTCAATACTGCACTGTCAGTCATATCAGTTAATCCAAGAATTTTTGTTTAAATTGGATAGAGGTTTATACCATTCTAATATATTAGTTACACCAATATACAATGCAAATGTATAGCACAAATGTTCAATATGTTGATCATTGCTCATATTTGGTCATTTTCTTCCTACCTGTATACATCAGCCATAAGCAGAAAGTATTACAATACTGCCACCTAGTGGCCAAAGCTTAAACAAACACTAGCTCAAATATACTGATAAATTGCATAGCATAGCATAGCAAGACTTTAGGGTTTAAATATTATGTTAATGTGGTTGTTTCTGTGCTGTAATTGTCTCACTTGGGCACAGATTATTCTGACCCTCGTGTACAATTAGCCATTCTAAGTTACAGTCAGAGCATGGTATGTTCAAATTTTGGGATTTTTAAAAGAAATAACTAAATCCTAATTTATCCATCCATCCATTATCTACACTGTTTATCCATCAGGGTCATGGGGAAGCTGGAGTGGCGCCCAGTGAGCGAGAGGTGGAGTACACCCTGGTCAGGTCTCCAATCTATCACAAGGCTAACAGAGATGAACAACCATCACACTTACATTCACACCTATGGGCAATTTAGAGTGACTGGTTGACCTAATCTACATGTCTTTGGACTGTGAGAGGAAACTGGAGCACCCAGAGGAAAGCCACACAGGCACAGGGAGAACATGCAAACTCCACACAGAAAGGCACCCTGGGTGACCAGTCGGCCAGCAGGGTTGAACCTTCTTGCTGTGAGGCGACAGTGCTAAAAACTGCACCACCATACCACCTCACACCCTAATTTATATTTTTCCAAAATTTTGTCCTGGATTTCTTTTGATAGCTCCTTGGTCTTATTGAGGTTGATTGTTTAGTTGTGTCATCTAACAACCTTTGGGGTCTTCCAGGAGAAAGGGTATTGAGAATATGTGACAGTTTAATTGCACACAAAAAGACAGAATTGCACATTAAACTAATTAGGTGATTGATGGTGGCTGGTTGATCCAAAACTAGTTTAAGACTTTAACAAGCAGCAGCTTTTACATTTTTCCCCACCCATATCTATATGATGGGCTGTTTTGTGCAGATTCATGACAACTCAATGAAGTACAGTATCAGGTTGTAACACTTAAATATGTAAGAAGTCCTTATGCAAGTCACAGTACTTTTTCTGAAGAGGCTTAGAAGAGCCAGGGTAAATAAACACCTTGGACCTGAAATCCATATACTGGATCTTTCAAACCAGATTAAGAGTGTCCATGCATGTGCATGCCAAATCATCAATGACATTTTCTGTTTTTCAATAAGCTCCTAAACCTCTTTCATTGCCTACACTCCAAGAGAGAGAGGAAATACACTGTGGAGTGAGTTTGCTATCAGTCTTCAAAGCTCTCCCTTCAGAGATTAGCTACTGCCCTCCATGGCTCAGACATCTAGCTGGCAAATGAAGAGTAATAGTGAATAAATTACAGATCCCCAAAGATGAGAACTGATAGATACTGAAAGTCACCTGTTCCATTCCTAATGGTTTTTTTAAAGATCTTGTTAGCATTAAGATGAGGTTTTTTAATCCATTTATCCTATATTGCTACCTTCATAAATGTATAAGGATCATGTTAAAGGATGGTTAAAGAAGCTTAGCAGAACTTTATAGTTAGGCATTTATTTATGCTGAAAAAATCCTGTTCTAGTGTATGGAATAATGACTGAATGAGAACACTGTTAACAGAAAAGATTACCAATCATTTTCTTACTCTTTATGTTTAACAAAAAAATTGTATTCTTGGTTCAATACCTTCATTTGTTTCGATTTTAAACCAACAAAACCTAGTTAAGTTATAAAACCTTTATTCATTAATTGGTGGTTGGTGTGAAATTGATATTAAAGATTTATCAAATACATTATTTAATTATTTCACATCATCACAGAATTTTATATGGTCATTGACTTTGCAGTATGTAGAACATGAAGATATGGACTGAGATATTTTTATACTCTTGTGTGCAGAAATAAATGATTTAACAACGCAATAGGTCCTGACTTGTCCTGGTTATGTCATGAGTGCCATTTCAGTAAAATGCAATAATGAAATATTGATCAGAACCTTTTATTATTTACTTTTGCTCTGAAACTGTGACATCAACTAGTTGGACTATAGGCCCAGTTTTTTCCCAGGAAAAGAAAGATGTGTCCAAGAAAAAATAATCAGTGTTTGTAATGGTAGTGATAGTAACTGTACAGATTCCTACACAGCCTTGGCCTGTGTGTAAAGAAGACTTACAGCAGCTACCTGTTATGGAGCTCGTTGAATATGTGTAGTACAATAACTGATATTATCATATGATTGAACAGGCCATGCAATTATGTTGATATACTGTATATGAAAGGTATGGCTTATGCGAGTGTGATAATAGAGGATCTCATCTCTTGTCACAGAAGTGAAAATCATACCCTTGTAGAACATTGCTCTTCTATAGTACTCTTGTTTTTCTTTTATCACATGCAGAGGATGGTGGATTATGAATGATTGCATAAACATCTATTGAACCATGCATAATGGCATCCAGTTCATGAAGTGCGTTTTCAAAGCTATGCATAATAAGAATTGAGATATGACTCTCCAGTTCATCCAGCTTGACGAATTCTTATAATCCACTCTTATATAGTGTGTTTATTACTAGCAGAAACTTCAATGCTAAAAATCATGAGAGCTATTAAACTAGATGTATAAGGGATGCGGTGGCAGTTTTGTGTTGGATCACAGTGTAGTGGTTGACTTAAACCTGAAAGTCTTGAAAGTGTTTAGATTTGATTCAGATTGAGAACATGACTGGATATATGCATTCACTGCTAGTGCATTTGTAGAGAGGTGGGTGAAGAAATGTCTACTTTATTTTGCAGACAGACAGCTGATTCACAGATAATGGTAGATCAGCAATACAATGCTAATGTGAGAAGAAAAAGAATTGCATAGTGTCTGCCCTTGCTGGATAATGTAATTATGTCATTTCAGTAAGAGCAAACTGAACAGAGGTAATATTGAACCATTATCTCGATGCTCGGCCTAACTTTTATTTGATAGATATTTTAGATTACACAGCTTTAGTTGGAGAATGAATAATTATAAAATTATAAATGATTATAAAGTAAATAATTATCCTGGGTCCTGTAATAACACCTTAGTGATAAGGCACACACACACACATATATATCAGAGAGAGATGGAAAATGAGAGAGAGAACAAGAGAATCAGAGAGGGACAGAAAGAGAGATTATATACAAAAAAGACAGACAGAGAGAGAGAGAGAGAGAGAGGCTTCATGGGAACAGCAGATTACTATAACCTCTAGTTTTGTCTGTGCTCAAGGTCATCTACACCCAAATGCATTAGCTGTATCTGTTAGACAAAGGGAAAGAGTAAGAGATGGAAAGATAGAAAGGGGTAAACAAGGGTTTAGCTGAATTACACAGAGAAAGACTAAGGATGCAAAGATATCGACTTACAGTAAAGAATAATCAAAGAATAGTAATATAATAGCAATATTCATCACTTCATTTCAATAAAAAAGTGATACATTGATATCATTCTATTTAAATGTGTATATTATTTCCACAAAATTAGATCACCAATACAAATTTGTTTTCACTTGTAAGTTCACTTACAGTACCAGTCAAAAGTTTGCACACACATTCAAATTCAATGGGTTTTCTTTATTATTATTACTTAAAGGCACTTCATATCTTAATAATAATGAAGGCCTGTCATTTCTCTTTACTTAGATGAGCGGTTCTTGACATAATATGGATTACGACAGTTATATATACTGTATACCATCTATAGATCAACATTTTTTTGTTTACTACAGAATTCCATATATGTTCCAAATGTCTTTAATAGTCAAAATAAAGAAAAACCTATGAATGAGTAGGTGTGTCCAAACTTTTGACTGGTACTGTATCTTTAGTACTATACTGTATTAAAGTAGAAATGATGTACACATAAATTCATTCATCTTCAGAAAGCACCTTGTTTTGCCCAGGGTTGTGGTGGACCCAGGAATACTAGATGCAAGACAGGAGTGCACCCTGGAATGGATGCCAATCTATTGCAGGGCACCATGCACTCACAGTCACACATACATTCACACGCAGGGGCAATTTTAAATAGTCCATCCACCTACTGGTATGTTTTGGGGAAGTGAGAGGGAACCAGAGAACCTGAAGCAAACCATTCAAACACAAGGAGAATGTAAGAATAAGGAGAACTTTGCACAAACTGCAACTTAAGATCATCGTACCAGGGACCTTGGAGCTGTGAGACAGCAATGCTACCCACTACACCGTAAGCAAATCTAACACATCACTTAATTTCAGTAGATAACTGATATAATTGCAGGATTTATGTACAATTGTATTTGTTTTGAGGCATAAGGAATACATGAGTCACTCACTGTTAGACAGACACTGATTTGCTTGTACATCTCTTATTTCCTGTATCTCTTTATTATACGTAAGACTACAATGTACTGATCTTCAAGTATGTATTTAGGCCAGTGTTACTGCAGTGTTTTTACCACATTTGTTTAGCTGTTATGAAATTGAGGCATGAATAAAATGTGGAACAAGAATAACAACACAATTTGGACTACATTTTCTAAGCGTGGCTGTTTAGGAGAAAACAAAAACCTAATTTAAACCACTGCATGGTGTATTAGTCAAGGCTATGAGCTCTCCTGGGATGAAGGTTACACACTGCTCAAATACTTAAATAGAAATGCAGAGATTCTTCAAATAAAAGAAGCAACTTTGAAATTATATAAAGTAGTTCTTTAAATATAGGACAGAAAACACAGAGCATAGCATTTTCCCTGAAACATAGCTATACATTTGTTTTCAAACCATGACACTTAACAACTGTTCTGATGCCTTCAGTAAAACAGATGCCAAGGATCATTTCTATGACTTTATTTATTGATTAGCTCACTAATAATTTTGCATTTACTGCTCCAGAGGACTTCAAATGAAGCGTGAGGATACATGAGATTTGATGAAGCATCTTGTGCTAAAGTTACATTACAAAGGAATGACCAACAATAATATTGGTGTAAAATTAAAAGCAACTACTTGGTTAGAAGAGTGAATCTCAGTCATTAGTGCTTAATATCAGATGGGGTTATGAAAAGTCAAATCTAGCCTATGTGATTTAACTGTGATATACACTACCAGTCAAAAGTTTGGACACACTTTCTAACTCAAAGGTTTTGCTTAATTTTTTTACTACTTAAAAGACACTTCATATCTTCAAGTAACGATGAACTCTCATTCCTCTTTACTTAGTTGAGCGGTTCTTGACATAATATGGATTACTACAGTTGCTGAATAGGACTATTTACTGTATTTTGTAATATTTTCCGTATTCTGTTTGATGATCTCAAACACATTAACAAGGCAAGAAATTCCACTAATGAACTTTTGACACGTCACAGCTGACAGCTACCTCATGAAGCTGGTTAAGATAATGCCAATAATGTGCAAAGCTGTATTTAAGCTAAAATGGTGGCTACTTTGAAGAATCTAAAATATAAAATGTTTTTTAAACACTTTTTTATTTACCAAATGTTCCACATATGAACTCATAGTTTTGATGTCTTCAGTACAGTTTTACAATATTGAAAATAGCCAAAATAAAGAATGAGCAGGTGTCTAAACTTTTGACTGATACTGTAGGAACAGTCTAAATGCGTAACATGAAGTTGACTTATACCAAAAACAACAATTATACAATGTAAAATTCAATGTGTCATTCAATTATCTTGGCGTAAACAATATCCCATCAAAAGGACTAACCTTTTGACATCTTCTTCAGAAACATCTACAGGAAACAGCTTAACTTTTTTTTACTACCAAAACAATGATTCAGTAACTTAAATATAAAGCACAACTGAGGCCTTTTGCATGTTGTGCTTTATCCTGGTCAGGGTAGTGGTGGTGGATCTGATGCCAATCTGGAACACTGGGCACAAGGTGGAGACACAGCCTGAATGGAAGATTAATCCATCATAGGACAAACACACACGTACGTTCATGCTCAGGGGCAATTTTATGCAGGAAATCCACCTACCGGCATGTTTTTGGTTGGGTGATGAAGCCAGAGAACACATGAAGATCACCCAAGCACCAAACTTCTACATAGACAGTAACCCATGCTTAGTATCTAATCTGGGACTCTGGAGCTGAGTGTACATCTAATGAGATTATGGCATCATTATTTGGACAGTAAACAATAGTTATGGACAATAAGCAATAAAAGAAATGTGTTAAGCTGTTTCCGTATGATGGGTTTATATGAAGAAGAAAACAGTTAACATCAAAATGATTGTGCATGTGAGTGATTTGTTGCTTGATCATTATTTTTGTACATTGAGCCAGATTATCCTTTTTTTTATGATTTTAGCGTTTAGCATTTTAGAAAGCTAATCATCCTTCAATCAATTGCCATAATCATATTTAATTTAAGTAGCCTGAGTTTACAATCTGTGTCTCATGCACCATCTCTATATACAAAATATTTTATATATGTATTGTAAACTAAAACTGCTATGTTAAAAATAAGTTTTTCATGCAAGAAGCAAGCATGAGTCATAAATGAGTTCATCAAACAAGTCCATCACATGTTTGATAAGTACTTATTCTGTCATTTATACTTAAAAACATGAGAGATGAGACAAGTACATAGACAAAACTGATTATATAAAGTGTAGTCTGCACACACCCTGATGAAAAACAAAAGGCTTTTAGGTAAGGTCCAAATGCTTTTTTAAAAAATATATTGTAAAATCGGTTTAAACCTGGAAGTTGTGTGGTGGTGTTCCAATACAGGAATCTCAAAGACTACTTTGACATCAGTTTCATGATTCTAGTTTATATTTGAGAAAATACTGCAACATATGAAGATTGTGATTGTGTGTTTTTGATACAAGGAACACTGATTTAAGATGGCATGGTTCAACATACTATATATGGTATTATACACTTATAATCAGTTACAAAAAAACACTTGGGATTTCAGGAACACTTCAAGGGAATAAGGATGGTGTGATTAGATGCTTATGATTCTGACATTGGGTCATTGTGCTAGAGGGTGGACTTAGTTCAGAATTCAGGCACAAAGCATTACAGCCATTTCTAAACAGGCAAGACATCTAAAGAGAAACATACAATTGTAATAAAACTAAAACTTTTCTTCCACAGTCAAATGCAAACATAATGCGTCTCAAACAGGCAGATGACATGTCAAATAAGATATTGCTATGTATTGAGTCAAACCATTAAAATCATTAATCTGGTAAATTTTTTAAAAAAAGTGCAAGGACACTACAGTATAAAATACATGCTGTTGAGACAGCAACTCCCCATTAATTAACGAGAAAGAAACACACCAGTGGACAGGTGGAACAGCCACACACTGATTTTCTACTGTAAATACAAAAATTGGAACCTTGTAGAGATGTGCTACCACACTTCAAAACTTTTTTTTTTTTTTTTTGCTTTTCCTCATTTTTGCTTTGCTTATTAAATAGCAATTATAAATGTTCCTGGCATGCCAGCATGTTTTTAATGCTCTTCTTTGCAATGCAAGTTTTTTTACATTTTTTTATTTCATTCTTGGTCTGGGAAGGCATAAAACGTAATTCCAAAGAAAAGGAAGATAATATACTCATTAGTACCCAAGGCAGTACAGCAAGTTAATGTATCCATTTTCACTGTAAGAGCACAAGGGAAAATATCCATTGCTGTAATGACTTTAGTACGTAATGTCTCTTTTAAACCTCAAGTATCAAGTTCACTGATCCATTCTGCAGGATCAGTTAAAGTTCTACACTCTCTATTTCCAGGTCCTCTAAGGTTGTGTCTGATTGGGAAATCATCACCAGTTTGTCTTTGTTTGAGTACTGTCTTATCATGCCATGGTCAGGTTCATTGGACGCACCTTCCTCCTGGACGAGAGGACTTTTTGAAATTTGCCCTTTAGACAAAAGTTCAGAAGAACTCCCATGACTAAAACTTGTCACATCAGTGGACTCAAAAGACTCCCCTCCAAGACCCTCGAGTTTTATGTAACCCCCACAGCTCGGGCCCTCTAGCCGAGGACAGCTACGTCTCCTGGTTCGCTCCACGTGCTGGTCCATAGGGGTGGATGGGCAGATTCCCAAGTCAATGGACCTGGAGTAGTCTGATAGGGCACTTAAGGACAGGTGAGAGCCTGTCACTTTAGGGCCAGGGGATGCAGGAAGGAGTTGCACCCGAGACCCTTGAAGGGAGAGATGTGGCATTTCCTGCAGGCTGTCGGTACCCTTATAGACTTCCACTGAGTCCTGGGAAAGAATGGTTCGAGTTTGAGGAATCTTCACTTTGGCTTTGGTGATGCTCCCTGATGCCGCTAGAGACTCCAAGCAATGACGAATAGCATCCGAATCCAGACATTGACTTCTCATCTCCCCAGTTTTATCTGAACCCCTTCTGCTTCCTGCTGTCCTGTGATTGAGCCTGATCAATGGTAATGTGAAAGCATTGACTGAGGAGGTCACAATTTTTTTGGTCTCCCATTGCTTGGCCTGTGGTGACTGATCCCTGCAAATGCTATACACTGTGTCTCTGATAGCAAGACTATCCAAAGGTAAGTCTTCCAGTTTGCCAGTAGATGACTTTCTGGATGAGGGCAGGCTGTCCTGGTCCTGTTTGAAAGAGCCTGAAGATGGCCATGAGCCCTTTGCTAGCATAGCAGCATTGTATAAAGAGCTTGGATTTCCTTCTACCCCCTTTGATTGCATATAGTTCACAAATCCATTGAGTGAAGCATTGTCCTTGGATCGCAAACTGTGAATATCAATAACAGTTGAATAAATGTCCCTAAGGTTTATGATTTTTGTCTTTTTGTCCCTGTTTTCATGCAGCACTGCGTTAGCGCAAATGAACAGGAAGATACCAATGCCCATAATCAATGGTCCAAACACTTTTAGTTTGTCTGAATGTAAGTGTCTGTTTAAAAACTCAGCAAAGACACCCAACTTTGGCAGTTCCTCACTTGTGCCATTAGTATAATTAGAGTTTACAACATCTTTATCGAGCTGATAAATAAGTTTACCACCAGTGGTCCAGTTCACTGCTTTGCGTCCGCCTCTGTCATCGGTCCAGGCTGGTTTCTGTAAGCCCTTAACGGTGAGCAGTCCTGGGTAAAGCGGACTTCCTTTAGGCCAGTAGCCTAGTACAGCCAAGGCAATCCCAACAAGCAGCACAATAATGCCCAGTGCAGCAATCAGCCCAGAGACTGAACAGAGCTTCAATTTGCCCTTCACCACCACCACCTCATTCTTTCTCTTCTTCTTGGCTTTTCTCTTGCGCTTGTTCTCTGCCCGGTTTTTGGCACGGAGGGAATCTTGGCGTCTTGCTGAGATTCGCAGGAGGCCTCCAGTAGCAATCATAATGAGGCCTGGACTGGTGATCAACTAATCATCCTGCATTTGACAAAAAGGCAGAGCAAGAATCAGACTTACAGAAATCAGTATTCAGATATATATATATATATATATATATATATATATAGGCAAAGGTATTTGGACACTTGACCATCACACCCTTATGTGGGTTTTCCGCAAACTGTTGCTACAAACTTGGAAGCACACAATAGTTTAGAAAGTCTTTGTATGCAGTAGGATTAAAAGTTCCCTTGTGAACATAGATAATACCGTTGTGCACAAAGTGAGCTCCATGAAGACACGGTTTTCCAAGGTTGGTGTTGAAGAACTTTAGTATCCTTCACAGAGCTCTGAAATCAACCCCAAATCACTTTTGAGATGAACTGGAACACTGACTGAATGGACAAATCTCCACAGCCTCGCTCCAAAATTGAATGAAAAGGCCTCCCAGAAAAGTCAAGGATATTACAACAGCAAAGGGGAAATAAATCTGGAATGCAATGTTCGAAAAGCTCAGATGGGTGTGATGGTCAGGTGTCCATAAACATTTGGTCAATTCAATTCAATTCAATTCAATTTTATTTGTATAGCGCTTTTAACAACAGACATTGTCTCAAAGCAGCTTCACA
>JAQQZR010000033.1:19995727-20008395 GCA_030068235.1 Notoglanidium macrostoma
TAGATATCTATACATCTATATATCTATCTATCTATCTATCTATCTATCTATATATATATATATATATATATATATATATATATATATAGAGAGAGAGAGAGAGAGAGAGAGAGAGATTCACTATACACTTGCACACCTGCACAGTCATACAATTATCCAATTAGCTAATCATGTGGTAGCAGCGCAGTGTGAAAATCATGCAGACACAGGTCAAGAGCTTCAGTTAATGTTCTGATCAAATATTAGAAAAACTGTAATCTCAGTAACTTTAACTGTGGCATGATTGTAGGGGCAAAAAGTGCTGGTCTGAGTACTTTAGAATCTGGTGCTCACCTGGGATTTTCATACAGAACAGTCAGTCCCTAGAGTTTATACTAAACAGTGTGAAAAAAAAACATCCAGTTAGCGGCAAATCTGGGGAGAGAAACTCCTTGTTGATAAGAGATGTGCCAGAAAGTCTAAGGCAACTCAAACAGCCACTTTTTACAACCGTGGTGAGCAGAAAAGAATCTCTGAATGCACAGGTTGAACCTTGATGCAGATGTGCTACAAAAGAGTAAGAATACATCAGATTTCACTCCTATCAGCCAAGAGCAGGAATCTGAGACTGCAGTGGACCTAGACTCATCCAAACCGGACATTGGAAAAAAGGTGACGTATATAAATGATGTGGTCTATATACTATACAGAGGTTGATTTAAAATTTAAAGTACATTATCAGGAGGTATGGTTGGATGTGCTGCTGTGATACCCAAACAAATCAACTCCACTTTCTCTTGAAAACATGTTCTTCTTCTGTGCGTTCTTTTTTTTTGGGTCTTCTAGAATTCTTTGTCTTTATGATAGTTCTGTCGGGCATTTTATTGTTTCTATTAATTATATGATGTTCTCTGTATAATGTCATGTCAACATTTCAAACTGAATGATTTCAAACAAATTTTAAAAATACCACTGCACCAGTGAATTTTGAATGTCACATCCCTTGTTGCACCACTCCACCCATGCTAGAGCATACACATTCATTTCTTCTGACTATGAAAATAGCATCTGGGTACAAGTGGGAAAAAGCTGCCTTTACCCATACAAATTAGCAATGAACTGTCATTATAGGAGCAAATAACATTTTTGCCAACATGAAAACAGATCTGAAGACTGAAGAAAGGCCACCAAAAATGAAAAAAGGACACACGATAAAAACACCCAACCAAATAGGCAATGTTATAGCAGCTTATAGAAAAGATGATATGCTTAAAAGAGAATGCCTTACAGATTGACCAAACAAGAACAAAGTCTGTGGAAATGTGGAATCATGGCATCTCTAAGAGGAAACAGGTAGAGGAATAGAGCTTTGTCTTGGCTATCTAGGAACTGCTTACTAAAGATTGCTCCTGTGAGCCAGCTAATGGCAAATCTGGGACATCCAACCTGCCTGATCTCATTCATCACCTCCAGCCTGAAGTCAACATGTCGAACTCTGAGGATCTACATCAGTAATCTGTGACTGACCAAGCACAGAGATGTAGATGTTTAAATTACTCAAAATAACACTACACACAGCCCTATAATATGACCATAATAACACAGGGGGAAATATGCTATTTTAGTAGTGTAGTCTTTGTTGATTAATCAGTAATGAACATAGTTCATATGTAATGGCAAAAAAAGGTGTGCCTTTTAAGTGCATTAGATATATTAAGAGTATTATATACAGTATATGAAATATAAAAAAATAAGAGTATTAGCAGTTTTATTTATTTATTTTTGCTAGTTAACTAGCTAGCTTGGTATATTGGATGTTACAAAGGGGTTTGTAAATGTTACAAATGTTACAAAGGGGACTTTTTTAGCACCCATATAGCATCTACTATAGGTTTAGCAGTAGTAGCAGTTTTTTTTTATGCTATAATGGTTTTGTTAATCAAATCCGTAACCACGACTTTTCCTCTAGCATGCTTGTTCCATGTCTGGGTAAGGAAATACATATAGGATAAAGTGTACCTTAATTTCAAGACAGAGACCTTATGAGGATGGAGTGCAGTGTGTAGGGTTTGTGTCATTTACATTTACAGCAGTTGGCAAGCATCCTAATCCAAAGCGATTTGCGGAAGGGCTTTAAAGTTCCCATCAAAAATATATCCTCATGGTAGTACAAATAGGTCAGGGTTTAAGGAATAATGTTAATATGTACTATATTTTAGTATTTATAGACAATTTAGTATAAGATTATTGGTACTGAGATCTTATTTATACAGGGATTTCATTTCATGTTGTTGTGATGTCATAGTCATAGTAGTCTTGTTCATGCTTCAGCCATGCTTGAAGTTCATGCCAGGGGAAATGCTTTATCTTTTAGCTGTTCTTATTATAAGTGTTTTTATTATTTTGGGAGTTTTAAAAACTGAATTGCTCCCATGCAATAAATTTGTCTAAAGACACAAAAGATATCACATAAAGCCCCAATTTCTAATTTTGTTAGAGTGGTTCAGTTTTCAAACAATGTATTGTCAAACATGCAAATATATCACTATGAGTTTAAATTCACATGCAGATGATAGATACATTAGCCTTTCTTAAACTACATCTGGTTGACAAACAGATGGCTGAAAAGAGACCCGGAGATCCAGTTAATGATATAAGACAGCTTGGATCACACAGTGGCTCAGAGGAGCAATTTCATCTTACTAAACTATCAGAGTAAACAGAACAAGACTGTGAAGCAAGAAACTGATAAGATATGTTTTGGAATATTCTCAGCTTAGTAGTACACCTACTTTCATATAGATATATAAAGTAGAGCAAATAAATTTGGCTACGTCTCCGAGAAAATGGTGACCAAGAAATTTTTAACCAGATCTTAAGCCCATTTGAAAACCTATGGGAGAATTTGGCGCTCTCTACCAACATCAACAAAACACCAATTGAGGGATCTTTCGGAAGAATGGTGTTCATCTCTCCAGTACAGTTTCAGAGACTTGTACAGGCTATGCCAAGGGACAGTGAAGCTGTTCTGGTGACTAATGGTGCCCCAAAACCTCACTTAGATATTTCTTGTTGGTTTTTCATTTATTTTGTAACATTTATACACAGTCCTGTTCAAATCAGGTCTGGAGAATGAGAGCATCACTTATTTTCAGTCTATTTTTCTAGACTTTCAGGCTAGGTTTTTTTTTGTTTTCTATTGTTTTCCTCTTATATACAAGATATACAAATATCCCAATTTAATTTTAATGTCTGTGTATACTGTATATTTTTTAATCCATGGAGAATTGGCCGGATACATTTGTATCCATCAGTACATATGAAACTAGATGTTCTTTTCACATTTTTTGACGTTATGACACTAAGTTATCGTCTTGTGATGTTGCACGTTTGCACACTTGCACTTTATGTTGTCTTGCTATGTTTGAACATGTTTGCACAAATGCACTCTATGTTGTCGTATGTTGTCTTCTGTTGTTTGTGTTGTCTTATATGTAGCACCTTGGTCCTGGAGAAATGTTGTCTCGTTTCACTGTGTACTGTATCACATGTGTATGGTTGAAATGACAATAAAGCCACTTGAACTTGAACTTATGTGGTGTATAAGAAATGAAGACTGTAAGATGCACTGCTGTTTCTGTATGTACCAGCAAATGCAGTTGTGATTTGAGGGTTGTGATTGTGTTCACCTTTGAAATCTTTGAGTTCTACAGGGGACCAATATACTGACTTGGCTTTTCACGAGCGAGGTCCATCAATCCTGACGCAGCAGGACGACATGCAGAGACACCAGTACAATTGCTCCCTTCAGGGAATACAGTGGCTATTTTTCTTAATTTGTGATGATGTATCTACTGCCACAATGCAGTGGTCATTTGAATCCTTTTCCCCACAATGGTGGAAAACTTCAAAAACAAAGGCCAACATGTTATATCATTTTGTCTTCTGTTAGATCCAAATATGGTCATTTGAAGAGCATAGTCCACCATGTCTTTTGTGTACTCCTCCTCAGCATTTTTCCCTTACAGCTGGGGTTTGGAGAGAAAGAGGGAGAGAGCGAGAGAGAGAGAGAGAGAGAGAGAGAGAGAGAGAGAGAGAGAGAGAGAGAGAGAGGTCGATCTCTCTGGTAGGGCTGATATATCGCTTTGTTCTTAAGGAATTATGGCAAGGTTTTATTTCTCACTATGCATCACTCTTATGCTTCACTATCCAGCACAGAGGAGATGTGGAAAGTGCTGCTTAAAGGCATGCATGACATCCAATATATCATTTTATTGTCTTGACAAAATACTTTTACAGGTGTTAAAGATAAAATCAAGCAATGGCAACAGCTGGTAGCAGTTTAAAACCCAAGCCTTCTGAACAACATCATATACACTGAATAGAATGCTATGCGTTTCTTACAGGATAAAGCAGCAGGTGAAATAACTCAGGTCAAAGCTGTTCATTTACCGCAGTTCTTTACATACCAAGCAGTCTGTTTGCTCATACTGTACATACTGTTTGTTTCAAACTTCCCAGACGTTCTATATTCAGCTTTTTTGCCTACTTTTTAAAGGTCACTAACACTATCATGAAAAGGAAAACCATGAAATGTGCCATCAGAGATGCTAGACAGGATGTAATACTGGGCAAAAATAAACAAATATGGATAGAACCTAAGTGTTTTGACTTTATATTACATTCACAAAGAATATACATACTTTATCCAAAATGCATTCAAAATGCAGGTCTGGAAATGGGCACCTTTAAATGTAAGGTTTTTCCAGACCTCAGCATGAGCTGTGTTGTACGGTACCAATGTCACAACAATATTGCAACTCATAAAGACAGTTCATTTGAGTAGCAGTAACAATTGAGGGGAAACCGCCATTTAAACCTGACCCTTCACTAACTAGCCTAATAGTATAGTATCAGGAAACATGTTTGCTGCTGCTATCACACCTGTATCTGCAACTCCCAAAGTTGCATAGGTATTTACCCCATTGCTGTGAAATGTAGTTCTATTGAAAAGATACATTGTAAAATGTAAAGTGAAATATTTTTAGTTTAATAGTGACATTTTACATAACTGTAACATATTTTGTTGGTACTTTTAATTGCATTGTTATATTTTGCCCCATTTTGCAGTCTATTACGGCAAAATATAGACTGCAAAAATGACTATGTTTTTCAGAAAAATTTCCATTATGGCCCACAAAATGATTTTAATTTAAAACAAAGATTCAAAATTCATTTGGTGGGTCAGATTAGAACCTTTATTAGGCCAGTCCTGGCCCGTGAGCCATATGTTTGTCACCCTTGGCCTATATCCTCCCCACCTCAAAGCAAACAGCATAGAATAAGTGTAAACAAGATGAAAGTGTCTGTGGGTGACACATGCATTCACAGGCATCCCTGAGGTCAATGGCAAAGATTTACAGCTCAGAGGATGAACCATGTACAGCATGAGTCTGAAGCATGTACAGTACATCTGACGTTAAAGACGAGCAGGCAGCAGGGTGGTAAGGAAATCTAATGAAGTGTTTACCCAAATGCATGAGAGGAGATAAAAACGATAGAGAAGGAGCTGCTAAAATTATGCTGTTAAAATGGCTTTAGCAATTACAGTCCACCAAATCTATTAAGGCACATTCAAAACATTCCCAAGTGGCACATTATAGATAATGGAGGTTAAACATTAGTGAGACTGAGATTTGATATATTCACAAACAGCACAAAACAAATAAGATGTGATATCAGTCCTAACTTCCGTACTGATTTATATTAGCCTACATGTATGAGTAACATCTCATAGAAAGTCATCATAGAAAAGGGAAATAGCAGCTGTGACCCCACTGTATGTTCAGATATTATTTTGATCAAAATTACCTCAAAATTCGGCTCCCTTCACCTATGCGTATTCTAATAACGAGGCAGTTCCACATGGCCCAGTGATAAGCTTATATAGAGCTTAATGAGCAGTGAAATATGCCCCAGTGAAGAACATGATCATTAAACTAACAATTACCCTCATTGTTCCCGTTCTAAACACAGAATCTCCACACTCAGCACCCACGACAAGGATGCAGCAGCTAGCTAACTTTAACCACCAACTCAGATGGTGAATGCTATGCTATGATGCATTTTATTACAGTGAGTCATTAGCCTTGAACAAGTGTGTGTCCTTCAGTTGTCACAGTGTGAACGTGTACTTTGATATGCAGTCAGCATGGATGAATAAATCAGGAAATTAAACTGTCATCTGTTGAGATGGTAAAGTATACATTTTCACTCAACCCCCTGAATAAACTATAAGGAGCTACATATGACATGGTATAAAGGATATAGCATTATTTCAGAAACAATGGAGGTGATGGCAGATTAGTTTACTGATGTATTCATCCAAACTGACAGCTATTAAAGGAAACATTCACACCCCCATTATAATATTGTAAGTGATATACATTTGAAGATCAAATTTAATTCTATTCTATATGTATATTCTATTCTATAAGCAGCTAGAGTCTAGAAGCCCAAGGAGCAAGCCAAAAGGCCAGTGCCAAGGAGATGGCATGAGATAGAATCCTATAGAGAACTCAGACTCAAAAGAAAAATCAGTCCTCCAATGGAAGACACAGATCAATAAGATTTTGATTTTGAGCTCCTGATGAATAGTTATATTGAGGAAAGTCACACAGTACAGATGTGATGAAAATAGATCAGATACCAATTACACTGTACACTAAAAATAAAGGTTAAAGGGTCCCTTTGGAGGAGCTCTGAAAGGTTCTATGTACAGACAGGTGACTAATAAAAGAAAAACTAGTGGCTCTGTTATGCTGTGGCATTTTGCTGGCATGCTTTGATTCCACCTGTCCCCTTAGAGAAAAGTGTCACTGCAAATCAATGCAAAGTTTTTCTGACCAAACACCTCATACTATAATAAAACATTCCTGTTCATTTCTATCCTATGAGAAATGATCCTGTCCAACTGAACAATATTTAGGAGCGGTGTTTTTGACAGCACTCTCCAACACCATCATCAAAATGTTTTGCAAATATTGCTACAATAAAATTCCAGAGACTTGTAAAAAAATATGCCAAGGTGTAATTATGCTGTTCCGAATGCTTGTAGTCAATCCAAAACACTTTATATTGGTTTTTATTAGTCACCCATCTGTAACAAATGTTTTCCTTTTAGGAGCTTCAAGCAGAAGCCCTGTAGGAAGATAAGAACCTGTTGCTATCCAAAGAACTCTCGAGGAACCAAAGTTTCTTAAAAAGTGTAGATATGGTAACATGACGAGTGATAACATGCTGATAATTCTTGATAGACGCATAAGCCAGGTATAAGGATCTCATCTCAAAGGTGATGTTGGTAGCATTACCTAAGCAAACAAATAACCAGGCCTGGTTAATTATGAGGTTATGGGCTAGATTTTCCTTGTTGGGATCAAACCAACTTTGCCCTAGAATCAGGACATTCAACCCTACGAAAAGCTTGTGCAAAATAGGACAGAAATGGAATGAAATCAGCACACCAAAATAAATTCATATTTTTGCTATGCTTTCCTTTTTATTATGAAGCCAAGTAAAAATCAACAATTGTAAATGAACTGTTTTATGATGACTTGTTAGATGACAATGGAAATATATTAACAGGGCAAATAATAAACAATCAAACAAATAAATAAATAAATTCCTTTATTAGGAACACCTGTATACCTGTACACCTTTTATGCAGTTATCCCATCAGTCAATCCCATGGCTGCAGCATAATGCATAAAATCATGCAGATACAAGCCAAGAGCTGCAGTTCATGTTCAAATTACACATCAGAATGGGAAAAAATTGTGATCTCCGTGAATTTTACCCTGGCATGGTTGGTGGTACCTGAAGGACTAGTTTGAATATTTCAGAAACTGCTTATCTCCTGGGAATTTTACATACAACAGTCTCTAGAGTTTGCACAGAATGATGTGAAAGACAAAAAAGATCCTCTGAGCAAAGAGTCTGAAGGCTGAAACACCTTGTTAATGAAAGAGGAGAATGACCAGACTGGCTAGGAAGTGTTTAGTAGCTCAAATGGTTTCTCTCCTTTTCTTTACTGGATAGTGAAGCATGGGAGTGATACACTGTGAAGAATAAAACTGTGCCATAATTCCTCCAGCACAAAACAATCCATCAGCCCTGCTCAAAAGTTCAACCTCAGGTGGGTGCAGGGATCAGTAACTGCTGCCAAGAAGTCTCTCTCACTGTTCTTTTTTCCTTGAATTTTTGACCTTAAAAATGTCTATGGCATGCATTTTACATACTGACAGATGCTGCACTTCTATTTTCAGTATGATATAGTTATCAGAGCTCTGTATTTAATATGTATTCAATACTGACATCTTCTTAATAACTGATCTGAATGTCTGCAAGCTTCTGTTGCCAGGTTATATGAACCATCACAGATGCAGTGATGCTTGGTTTAAGACAGGTTGTATCCTGTATTCACGTGCCTGACTTATGCTGTGTCAGACAACACAATAAGTGTTCAGAGGATAAAATACGTCATTGGAATGAATTGGGAAAAAAACCCAGTCAGATCCAGTCCTGTATTGATTCACTGTTTAAGATTAGTATCAGCTGTGAAACAGATTGAATCAGAAAATATGCTCACTCGGCTCTCTGCTGTAATTGTACGATTGTTTTATCAAGAGAAGTAAAGAGATTGTTGCAAGATACAGTAATTTTCATAACACTCCTGTTGGAACAGCATAAACCCCTCCTTTGTAGATCACATTTCATTAAAAAAATTGATGGTTAGTTTGCCTTAAAAGTGTCTATTCATTATTGTTTACAATGTTCTGATAGACTCCGATCTGACTGATAAAAAAAAAAAAAAGTCCTGTAAGATCCTTGCTCTTCTCCACCATTTAGTGAACTGTATCTTGTAGCTCCTTGAGCCTTGACAAAGACCACGAGTGCAACACACAATTACAGCAGTGCATGTTCTCATGCACCGAAGATGACCACGATCCTGCTGCTGCCGTGGACTGATGGGACAAGATCGCATATGAACATACAGTAATGATGGATGATAATAAAATTCCCACCATGCACACAGGAATAAAATATCTAGATAATTATCTCTGTCTATAAAGTCAATCAGAATGTGCTCTGCTGCTTCCGATGAAGCTACTTACACCATCCCTCTGCATTTACTCTGCACTGATGGAACTACAGTACACCAACACTGTGCAGAAGCACAAATGATGATGTATATGTTTTAGGAAAATCAGACTGTTCTTCACATTGGTTACAGTGTTTTATATATCAGCCTGGTGTTTTCAGAGCCAAGCCGAGAGAGCAGTTTATAATTGAAAGCAATGGTTTTGAAAGGAAATGTGCAGGCAGTGGACAGAGCATGGTCTCAGCAATTGTAGAAATTGTGATCAGAGCTCACTATTCTGGTGTTTACATCCACATTGCTGTACAGTGCTGTATGGAACCATATCTTAAATCGGAGTGGCTCATTGTGTTCCTGAAAAAGCCACGAGGGCTGGATGTTAAAAAATACAGATTATTGGGCTCCTGCGTCGTGACAGTATCCACAAAAATGCAACACGGATGGAAGGGAGGAAAACATAAGATCAGTGTGCGATAAATTAATGACATATTTGCAATTCTACAGCGGCGGTACTTACCGAGTGGGAAATGTGCATCAGTGTCATAGCCGAAATTCAGGCAATGATCAACAAAAGTTTTTGTCCGCCGAGATCATCATTTTGCGCAGTGAGGAAAAACAGGAAACCCGCGCGTAATTCCGCATGAACAGGAAAACTGCTCGGCTCCATCCTTTTAGCACCCGCAGCAGCAGCGAATCCTTCCATTCCTTCTCCTCCTCTCCCTCTTTCCGTGCGCTTGCCTCTCCGTCTATCCGTCCATCAGTCTGTCAGCACGGCGCTGCGCCCAGTCCGGAACGGAGAGTTCACAGCCAGGCGGGGTTGCCAGATTGGAGACAGTATCTGATGCTCACTCCAGTATGCATGGGTTTAAAACCCGCACAGGCTTTCACTAGGCTATACACCACCCCAACTGGAACTTATAAACCCCGTCAAGCAGCCAAAGGCGCAGATCTTCCCAGCGCAATGGGATTATAGGCTACACAGGGCAGGTGATAAGGAAACAGCAACATTGCGCTCATCATCCAGCGCTCATGATGGCGGGATGCTGATGTTGCGCTGATTCGCGGCTGTTGTTGCTATGATACCGCGAGAGAGAGAGAGAGAGAGAGAGAGAGAGAGAGAGAGAGAGAGAGAGAGAGAGAGAGAGAGAAGCTGATTAATACAGTCAGCTTTTAAAAAAGGCCAGCAGGTATTTTACACATAAAAGCATCAGAGCAGTACTTTTGGTAATAGAAGAACAAAGCGGGTCACACGTCTATAGTGTTTAAATTATATTCGTCCATATACTAGATTTAATCAACAAATATGTAAATAATAACAATAATAATAATAACAACAACAACAAAAATATTTATAATATTTATTTTATTTATAATATTTATAATATTAATTATTTATATTAATATTTATAATAGTATTTATTTTATTATAATAGATTATGTATTTATTTTAATAATAATAATAATAATAATAATAATAATAAATAGGTTATTTCTTCTTATTTCTACATTTCTTAAACATACAGAGCAGGAAAAATCCTTGTTTCCTGTTCTATATATTTCATACCTCTCTGTTAAAACATAACAGATGTGAGGTGAGCATTACAGTCAGGTTGAATTACTGTAGATTTAAAACTTTTAACATTATTGTAACTGTTTAAAAAACAGTAATATGAAGTGAGAAATAAAACACTCTGACGGCAAGGTGGTGCAGTGGTTAGCACTGTCATCTCACAACAACAACGTTCTTGGTTTGAACGTGGTGGTTGTCCAGAGCCTTTCTGTGTGGAGTTTGCATGTTCTCCCTGTTTCTGTGTGGGTTTCCTCTGGGCACTTAGTTTTCCTACCACAACCCAAAGACATGCAGATAGGGTCAGCTGGCTACTCTAAATTGCCCATAGGTGTGAATGTGAGTCTGAATGGTTGTTTGTCTCTGTGTTAGCCCTATGATAGTTTGGTGACGTGGCCAGGGTGGACCCTGCCTCTCATATGAAGTCAGCTGGGATTGACTCCAGCTTCCCTATGACCCTCAAGTATAAGTGGTGTAGATAATGGATAACCAGTGCTCAGTGTGTGTTACTGGATACAGACTTACAAATAGACATGAAAGACAAGATAAAGTTGTCAAGAAAGTGCAACCTAGATAAATGGACAAAAGTTTGTGGACACCTGACTATCAGGTGTGACTCAGAGTATGAAGAGAATGCAGTCTCTCATGGCTCAGCATAGAGGATAGGTTGGCAGGCAATCAACTAGGTTTCTTTAGAAATATCTGTTATAATAAACAACCTAATTGTCTGTACTCACAAATAAATTATGTGAGAGACCAACATTGTCACACTACCAGGTAGGCCACTAGGGGTAATTTAATTAAACAAAAACCCAGAACAGATGCAGTGTGTAGAGCTGTAATGTATAGAGCCATCACAATGTGGGACAAGTTACCAATTATGATCATCGAAGCAACCAGTAAGGCAAGTTTTAAAAGTATTCTAAAAAACACATTAGCAGTAAACCCAGTATAAATTAATCGACCTGAAAAATTACACCTCTTAGTTCCAGTGAAAACTGTATTGCTACAGCATACAAATATATTCCAGACTTTATGGCAAAATTTGGGGGAAGGCCCCTAATGTGGGTGTGATGGTCAGGTGTCCACAAACCTTTGGCCATATAACGTACCTGGCATACCTTATTCAACCAAATCTTCATATTATCGCTAAAACTACTTGTTTGTTTAAATCCAGTGGGTAGAGAAAGAAAGGATGTATTTTAATTGTTCCAACATTGCTGCATGTTGCACAATCAATATCAATATGGCTATTAAATCCTTCTATAAGAGCAAGTCTGGTACAAGCCACAAATAATTAGTGTGACACGGAGCATTTCGAATCAATTACATTGCATCTCTAATGCATTTTACATGTTATTTAAATGAATTAATCGAATGCTTCATTTAAAACCTGATTGAGTGCAACACATTTTGACATTTTGATTTTGAGTGTAATTTGAACATAATTAAATAAAGTGGCTTACTGTGAAAAGGGTGGGATTATTCCTTTTTATGTTCTACACCATATCCTAGTTTTAAAAAACAAACAAAAAAACTACATTGTTATTATATCATTACATGCTGCACTTGTGATGTCTTTTGCTATAAATGTATCATTGAAAAAAGGTTAAATAAAATATTTATACATAAATTTTCATCAATCCATACATCCATTATCTATACTGCTTATCCATCAGGGTCACGGTGAAGCTGGAGCCAATCTCAGCTGACTTCAGGTCACAAGGCTATCACAGGGCTAACACAGGGATGAACAACCATCACACAAAATGTGAAATTTCACATACACAGTAAGCCAAGCTCAGAACTGGGGGAATCTGCAGCACCATGCCACCCAGTTACAACACAGTCTTGGCCAAAATGATTACACTGATTGGATCAAGGATGGCGGCATGGTGGTGCAGTGGTTAGCACTGTCGCCTCACAGCAAGAAGGTCCTGGGTTCGATCCCCGGGTCACTCAGGA
>JAQQZR010000033.1:20012451-20053846 GCA_030068235.1 Notoglanidium macrostoma
ATTTAATCCATTTTGGAATAAGGCTGTAACATAACAAAATGTGGAAAAAGTGATGCGCTGTGAACACTTTCCGGATGCACTGTACATGCATGCATCTGTTTAAATTTGAAGAATCTGAAAGAATGAAAGAAACTGCAATATGACACTAGTGCTATTTTTAAATGGTTGTTGTGAGGCAGGAAGATGTTTTAATCATGTGCTATTAGCCATCCTTGTGCCATATCTGTTTCAGCTTTAATGCCGTATTGTGTCCTGAGGAAAGGCTTCGCTGTATTCAGAAATCTATTCACACATATTGCAGAGCTTCTTTCCCATAAATGTTACGTATCTCACCTTTTTACTGTTGATGGAGGGGTCAAATATCTCCTGCAGGAATCAGGAACCATTCGAAACCAGGCAAAGTTCTTTTTTGCACAGCATTGTATCCTGTTCTGAATGTAAAGCTTTTTATGAATCATAGGTACTTTGTGGATCTTTTAGTCGGGACCATAATTTAATTCGCATAATTTTCTCAACATCCCAAATCGACTTGATCAAGTGATCCATTTTGGTGTAAAAATGTTGCTCTCCTTTGCTGCCCCTGACACCAAATTTCCAGGTCTACAGAAATCATTTGTGGAATTTGTTTCTAGTGGTTGATTGAATCAGGCAATGTTAGACAGCGCAGTCTTAAAATCAATGGTAGCCTCTCTCAAATCATAAGAGAACAGCATACTCTGATTGCATTATTCCTAACATTGGACAAAGGTTTGAATCTCACCATTACACTGTATTTTAACTAGGCAACAATTATGGAGTCTCTAGAGAATCCCTACCACAGACGAATGTTGAAAGTTCCCTCAGATAGTACCAAAGCAGCCCTCATGGCCAACTAAGTGCTTTTTACACTCCCGGAAACTCGACACTCTTTAAAGATTGTCAAAAAAATATATAAAACCCTACACACACCTCTTGGAATTTCTGATCTTCCCTCCTCTTAGTGTTTGGGTAATGCTCCGAGACCGCTCTGGCTTTTAAGGAGACTCAGCACTGCTGGGCGTCTCATCCACAAAGCCTGTTAGGCTGAAATGACTCGCAGTGAAGAAATACAAGACGGCAATGGCGCAGAGAATATGGCAAAAACCACTCAACACTCACTGATGTTCCCTTTCCGCCTGAAAGCTTCATGCCTTTCAGTAATTATTAGTCAATTGAAAAAGAATCTGCCTTAATGCATGAAAGCTCTATCCAAGCGCAGAAATCATCTGCATTCTAGTAGCATTAAGCCTAAAGCTTGTGAAAGTTTGTGAAGCAAACGTAAGGTTCTGCAGTGACACAAATATGTACATAAAGTACTGGAGAGAGACAACAGGAAGTTTGTTATTTATTTGGGTTGTGCGCTTGTGAATGCATTTTGTTGTAGAAAGAGGAAATTCATTGTAAGAAACGGGATTAAGAAATATTTACAGTACATTTCAAAGTTTAATCAGATGCAATTGGTTAATGGAGGCTGGAGGTGAAACAAGCTTACTGTAGCATTGCATCAGTCAACAGCAGTCTTGAGAAAAGATAGTATAAGAACCAATTAAGAAGAAAAGATGTGGTGTTCTGCAGCTGAGCCGACCCAAAGTAAATAGAAGAAGACATGAAAGCTTGACAAAGACAGGAAACTGAATTACACTGCTTAATACTTGAACTGAACTCGGCAAGATGCAATTTATTACCTTAATTTCCACTCGCTTCAGAAATGTATGATGAATATGAAGGTGTGTTGTCTTTTCTATGGGTGTGAATTAGAAGTGGCTTTTAATTACCAGAAAATCTCCCTGATTTGATCTTTCATACAAGTTTAAAAAAAGGCTTGAAGAAGTAGTCTCATAAGCGTGACTGATCTAGAATTAAAGCTGATAAGCCTAGCAAGCTTACTTTGTTGTTTATGAGATCATGGATGCACTTTTTACAGAGATGACCCTCAAAGTATTGTAGCTACTTTAAAGTAAAACTCCATAGCAATTTAGATTAATTTGAACACTCATCCAAAAGGTTTGCGATAACCACTCAAAAGTAATCAGGATAATGCGCAATACATCACAAAAATAAACATTTTCAAATCTTAAAAAAAAAAAAAAAAAAAAAAAAAAAAAAAAAAAAAAAAAAAAAGAAATTCCTTTTGGCATTTTTAAATTCATAATATACAATATATTAATTTTCCTTCAACTTTGCACAATTGTCCTTGCACAATAAATAAAGATCATGAATCAGCAGGAAAAGCGAAAATTAGATCTCATCTATACAAAATAGATACTAAAATAAGCACAAAGGGCCTGTCCCAGGTTTTATCGCTATCATCACTAGACATGATTGCTGAAACCTACATATCGATGGCTGTTAGTGGGTTGTATTAAATAGCACCTTCACCAAGAAAACCCCTGTTGCCAAAATCGGCTATGCCGTTTCTTATTTGTGTGGTTGATTGTCAGTTCGTTTTTTTTTTTATGTCGGGGAACAGCTACTGGAGCAGAAGGAGAAGGGTAAGGCCTATGAGGAAAAGTGTACTGGAACATGGCTTAGTCTTTAACTTTACTTTTATGCCATGGAGAAACATTTAAAGGCAGGATTGAAAGTCAGCAAACAGAGGACAGACACTAGAACCTGAAAGTCAGAGGTTTGAGGAAATCAAACCTGAAGAGACAGTCTTTATAGATACCTCTAAGTCTAAGAAAGGGACTTGAAGTTGGGAGGTTGGAATGCATCGAAACAGTACACATCTAAATTCACATAAGCTTGTAAGAGGACGGAGTGGGTCAGATTCGGCTGGGCTTCATGTATTGGTATCGCTGCTTGCTGATTGGCTGTCTTCAGCGTGCTTGAACATTAGGATGGAATTGTAGATTTTGAGAGCAGGGCCAAGCTTAACACTCATGATCTTCACAATGTCCCGCTGTGTGAGGAGGAGGAACGCCTTGCCGTCGATTTGCTAGCAAAGGAAAAAAAGCAGCAGGTTATTTTGTCTGTTAAAATACCAAAACATTTAGAGAGACAGAGAGTCTCTTGTTTGTCTTTCATTTTAACAAGTGTTCTCCTTACAAAAACAAAACACTGCTTCCCTGTTTATTTTACAAGCACAGAATGCATATTGCCTCAGCACATTTCATGAATAATTAGTATCTCTTGATTATATAATATAAATACCTTTGTTCAGAGTAGACAAAAAGTCAGCATTGGAAAGGAGATACAGTTCTTTTCATTTGCACATCATCGCCTGCATATTAATAGTTACAGGGCTGATCCAAATTATGTACATCTCTCTAACTGAACACTTAGTAGCCATAAAAAACCTATTCTCTGCTGCATCCCCAAGAGATTTACACTCCGTGTGTAGAGGCAA
This sequence comes from Notoglanidium macrostoma, assembly GCA_030068235.1. Lineage (NCBI taxonomy): Eukaryota > Metazoa > Chordata > Actinopteri > Siluriformes > Auchenoglanididae > Notoglanidium > Notoglanidium macrostoma. The sequence continues at coordinate 20,015,819 of JAQQZR010000033.1, forward strand.
AAGGCTAGTTTCTGTCTGTTCCACTCGAGCAAGGTACGAATACTTCCTGAACATAGAGTAACCTAGCAGATGGTATGAAGTGCTACAAGCACAATGTAGAAAACTACTCGATTAAGTAACACCAGAATTAAAAACTGCAATACTAAAATTCAAAAGGACCGATTTGGAAGTGTAAGTCATCAATTCACAACACTTGCGATGTGGAATGCAGGTGACCCTGAGAAGGAGAACGGTCATGTCACTTTCATTTACCTCCTCACTAAACTGCTTGGCTTGTTCCTCACAGCCTGGGAGAGAGTGGATGAAGTCAGCAACCTAGACACAAATCCACCCAGACAGATTGTGCAGTCAGATTTTCAGTACCACAGCATATTGTGCATTAAGAATCTGAAACATTTCACAAACACAACTTGAAGAAAAAGTATACAGTTGAGTGGTGGTGCCTGAAACTTTTCCTACTTTTCATGATCGCTTTAGACCAAAACACACAGTTGAGAAACTTTCCTCAGCAGAGCTGAAAGTATAGTTAACGATGAACGAACATCCGGATGTTGGGAGGTTTAGAAGCAACAGAGAAACAGGAATCAGCAATTAATGAGTCGGAAAGCCAGTGGCAAGAGAGGGAAAAAGAGAGAGATGTGGAGCGAGGGTGAAAGAGTGGATTAACATGGAAAATAGAAGAGATGTAAGTGAAAGCAGTATTGGCAAACTTTCATACCTTGAAATATGTCCACTGAACAGAGTACTAACAACTTTGATCTCTAAAAACCTTGGAAATGTCTAAATACATAATTCAAGGATGCCTGGGAGGTGGTTTTTTGGATCAATGTGAGCACAGTTCTGCCTCAGGCCCTAATCACCGAGTTCATCTTAAAGGAGCCGACTCACGCTTCCCAGTCATGTGCTTTCAAAATGAAAACAAAACAATGCATTGGATTCTGGGACGCATGAGCCAGCCCCTTTAAGAACTCAAAATCTACAGGGTGTCCCAAAAATCTTATTACTTATTCAAATACAGATATTACAACATATGCTCATATTGGTGCCCTTGTCGATGATTGGACGTGGCGCCGCTTGGGTATACACTGAATTCAAACTTTTATCAATAGTTTCAAAGCCATCTTCGATCTGAAATAAGAAGAAAAACTAAATTTCATGTAAGGAAATCTGCCTATGATCCAGACTTTTTGGACACCATGTATTACTCCAGAAAGGCCAGGAACCTGTGTAAACCACTTGTAGGGCTAACTGGCTAGGGAAGAACACAAATTAAAGCTACTGTTCAAAGAAGTTAGCAGCACAGAAGCTTTCCGGCAGAGCTGGTAACGAGACTACAGGGGCAAACAGAGCCTCAGTGCAGAGCAGAAAGTGCCACAGAGCGCTGGCAAAGTGCCTGGTCTTCTCTCTGAGCCACGCTTCAACGGAGATATTCATTTCAGGAACATCGACCATACCCTGTTTCCCCTTCATTATAACTGACATGGAGATCATCACTTTAAATCACAAGACGAGTTTATTGTATTGCTAGACCAGCCATAGAGCTGGCTCGCTACTTCAGACAGTAAATTTAGGGTTATTTTAGCAGGAAGGGTGCAATTAAATTATGCTCATTATTAATCACAAGCCACATTATTTTGTAGCTCTAGCGGCACAGGTTGGGTTAGTTTTGATAATGAAGATGTATGTGCAGCTGGCTAATGAACCCTGATGGGGTTTTTTGAGCCTGTCGGGGAAAATCTCTATTCATGTGCTTTCATCAAAATTCAAACAAGGCCTGGGAGAACAGAATAAGGAGGCGTGATGAAGGTTATTGTATGAAAGCTGCATGAGACCAAGAAGGTAAAAAAGAAATGCTTCTCAAAGATATAGAATATTCATAATAACTCATATACAGGCTTTTCCAAGAAGATCTGTCTTTCGAAGAAGACAGACTTTTTTGTTTCTTAAGCTTGCAGCAACTCGTACAAGATTGGATGCCAGATACATTAGTTGTCTCAGCTGCTGCCAAACAACAGTGTGTTTTCAAACAGTACAATTTAGCCTGACGTACTGAACGTGAACAGCAGCATAAGACTGTAAATACACTTGTAGTGAACTCCTAGTGAACTCGAGCACACATTCGCTGGGCTACTACAACAGAAATGCTGATTGAGGCATATACACCTCCAGCTACAAAGCCACAGGAAGGATGAAGCTGTACATCTCAGCAGGAACTGAAGGATGTTACGCATATCTAAATGTGGATACAGCTAGAAGGCCCTGGGGACAACAGATATACACTTTGACTGCATTTAAGTGTGCAGAAATTGGACTAATCATTAATCAGGCTACATTGTCCCTTAATGGGAAGTAATTCTGAATAACTATTCCAGGTTTAAATTACTCCTGTTAGTATTATACTGTTTTCAGTACCCATCATAGTTCTCTGTTAGCTAATCTATTAGGTCTCATTCATCAAGCTGTATATGAACAAGTTGTTTGCAGGAGCATCTACATAAGAAATGTTGTATTCATGACAATCCAGCAACATCAAAAAAAACATCTGTATCCTACGAGAGCTCGAGTTTGTGTCAATGTACATATAAAAAGAGGAAACAAGCTAGCAATTGAGACCTTTGTAGACTGAGAATCCTTGTCATGAGCAACAGTGAAAGTGGATTCAATAGCTTGGGTATTTGAATTTGACCTTTTCGATTGAAAGGTCCACTCTGTAGGAGTTAGAGGGATATATTAGCAAAAATGGAATACAGTAGCCGTTATTGTGCTTTCATTAGGGTATAATTACCAGTAACTACAAATTGTTCTGCTTTGAGAAGCTTAGAATGAGCCTTTTATATCTACACATCTACATCTATGGTCGCATTGCGCCGCTATAGTAGCCCAGAACAGACAAAACTCTAGAGAGCACCTTCTGCATTTCATGTGAATCGGCGTGAATCTGGAAGGAAGCAGAGTAAGGAAGACGAGGAAGAAGAAAGGAAGACAAGAAAGAAATAGTAATTTGGGTCTGCTGGTGCTGGCTAACAAGATTGAGACCTCAAATTTTGAAAAATGGAGGATAATGCTTATTATTTAGTACAAGAAAAAGCTAGGGAGTGTGAATGTAAGTACTGGAAATGCTTTACAGGCAACCTGACAGCCACCATGCATTCTAATACACTCTTAAAAAGGGAAGGATAAGGGAACCCTTTCAGGTGGTTGCAATCAACTGAAGCCTACATAGTGGACCTTTAATTTAATTTGGAGAAATGTCCATTCTCTATACAAAAATGTAAAGCATAGTTTTTTTTTTTTTTTTTACTGTTTTCAGTTAACTCGAAACATTCCCCAAGTTCCTTGACAGAAAGTGAGCGAGCTGCATCAGCGCATCTTTCGGCACCATGAGCACGAGTCATAACATTACAAGTGTGAAATGGGGGAAGGGTGGAGCTTCCAGAATGTGTCCGTCAATATCGGAGGGTTCAAACCACCCGCACAGAAACTGAGTGGCTCGTCTGCGGTATTTATTATGACGACCTCTCTTCTGGTGCACTTTGGAGTACATTCCAGTGCACTCTGGTGTTAAAATGCAGAGCTCCTTCAAAAATGCATAAAGGTTGCCAGATCAGACACAGTCTTTCATATAATTTACACATTTATTTTTTTTAATTTTTCACCTCATCCCTCACACCCACACCCCCGTGCAATTCTTCCCCACTCTAAGTGGTCAATATATAAAAGAAAAACTAGAGAATGATAATGATGAGAAAATATAAGAAGCGGTTAAGATGCATGCTGAACCATCCTGCCCCGTTACTGCGGAGAACCTGATGCGTTTGTACAACTTCTGTTTCAATGCATAGTGTAGGTTTACCACTTGGACCAGCTTACTGACTTGGCAAACAAATTCAGTGAGGTATATCCAGTTATCATCAGAAAGAACCTTCATCCTCTTCTCTTTTTTAGCTGTGGTCTTAACAGTTGAAATGGACGGATAGATATTAAACGGATTTAACGCTTGGGTTTTGTGTAATGATTTTGCTACAGGTGCATGAGAATCTCTTCAGCGTTATAGCATTTTGTGTATGCGCAGCTGAAGAAAGCAACCGACACTCAAGAAACCAATCGTCAGTGTTGGCTAAATATGGACTTGTAGTGGTTTCCCCAAGCAGATGGTGTGCATGGCATTTTTTTTTTTTTTTTTATCAACGCCTACAAACCGTGAGCAGAACGTGTCTAAACAGGAGATTACTACACGGAGCTGCAAAGGGAGAAGAAGAAAAAAAAAAAAAAAAAAAGAATTATGTATGTGAAAAAGGGGGCTTGTGAAGCTAAGCCATGTAAAATGCCGAAGGGCTATGTGAAAGGGAATAAAAGCGAGTCTGCGAAACATAGTGATGCGTTTAGTGACTGCAGCCTCATCACATTATTAGTGTTGATTATTGCTTGTTGTTTAAATGCTTCAGGTTCTGGTGACAGTATGTTGTGGCTTTAAGCCAGTTTTATAACTCGAGTCATTAGACTATTTGTGAGATGATGATAAGGTAAGGCAACCAATACGTGGTGTGGGAGTTGGACATATTTTACACCTACGTTACATTAATTCGCTTGGTAGACGATTTTATTAAACAGAATTAGAAATCAAGACAGGGTACATTCTGTTAAATATCCAGCGCAGCAGTGGATGACTAAAGGAATATTCCAGGATTTTCTAAATTCCTTACACCACAGCTCTGTTCAATTCTCGAATCTGATTGGTCAGACGGGGCTGATTATTGTCAGAGCTGCTGTTAGAGAACATTAGTGTCGACTGTCGTTCAAATCACAGAATGTTAACAGATCAGAATAGAAACGATTTATCACTGGTTTTTATCATATTTACAGTAACAGCTGATTCAAAGGGACTTGTACGATGGACTTTTGACAAAATCTAAGACTAATAAACACATAAAAACAAATATGTTAATATGGTGCATTCTGTAAGGAGATGTACATGTAATATCTGGAGAAGGAGTAATGGTCAGTTACACCTGAATTTTCCTTCAGGGATAGACTTCAGAATAGAGGACAGACAAATTGAGGGTTTTTTTTTCTTATTAACTTTACGAGAGAGAGAGGGGGGGAAAAAAATAAAAAAAAAAAAAAAAAAAAAAGAAAAAAAAAAAAGAAAGAGGCTGGTGAGGGAACCGCTACAATACGAGTGATAACAGGAAGTAATTTGTCTCACAAACAATTTGCAATAAAGTAAAATAGAGGTTTACAATTTAAAATAATAAATAGATTAAAAGTCCATAGTGTTGCTTCTAACTAAAATTTTAAAGAATCTAGAGTGTTTGGATGCATTTTGAAAGAAAAATGCCTATGGAGCCAGACTTTTGGGACATCCTGTATATAACTTGTCAAATTGCTGGGGTAGAAGGGAAGGATATGCCACTGTAGGAAAATAGGGGGGGGGGGGGGGGGGGAGAGATCGGGGAAACAGCTTCAGGGTGGTAAATTGCCCCAGAGCTGATTATTTTGCACCAACAGCATGCCCAGTCATGTTCTATTCCTTCCATGTTGACCTACAAACTCCTGAAGCATGTGTGTGAGTAACACCGATAAGAACAACATTGTTCCTTGTATGGACCAGAAAACCTGTTGCTCAAAACTCGGTTAGAAGGAAAGTCTAAAAGCCCTGGCATATTTCTGTTCTGGTCACACCATGGGGATATGTGCTTGCTCCATCTTACATGAATACCTATTAAAACTGCATTTACGCTTTCTTGGGAAGTAGTGAAAAAATATAAATGCATTTGAAATACAAGGTGTTAATATGGTTCTCCTACCTCCTCCACTGTCCAGTGGGCGACGCGGCTAGCCTGCACCCCGGCCACTCCGGGAAGGAGCTTACAGTGCTGCTCCCAGCACAGAGGCAAGTCACGACCAGGCTGGGCGGACATGGCTGACAGGAAGACTGACTGATGCAGGGCCTGCTGGAGACTGTCCACATTTTTCTCTGCGACACACACACACACACACACACACGCGCACAGTCAGAGATAGCATGCATCAGCTGTGCACCTACATCTGCTGAGCATATGCTGAACAAAACATTGGAACTGAAAGTGATTTATAACTCTAGTAATGCCAGTGAAATGCATGTTGCTGTGCTCATCAGACTGCATCTTGTGCTGCTTAAATGAAAGACAAAAAACTAACACCAGTTTGTGTGATTTCCTCAGGATGCTGGAAAGGATGCTAAATGAGTCCAACTGAATAACGAACAGGTTGCAACTAGAGGATTGTTTTGGATGCAGAGATCCTCATGTCATCCAATTTAGTGTGTGATTTATGGGCCAAAAATTGGCAAACAAACCAATACATATAAGGAATTGGAAACTCATCACAGTTTATCGGCGTTCTTTCTGTAAGGGTTAGCTTTGCTAGTGACATGTTGATGAATGATCAAATATAAAAAGATTGCTTTTTTTGATGTGTCAGTTTAGACAGGATCTAGGCATGCAGTGATTTCCTGAAGTTGTGGGGAAAAAAACAAATATGAATTAAATATGGAATTTCCCCCCAATTCTTTTGCCTGTCTAAAGTGATACATGGTCGAGTAATTCAGTGCTTGATAAATAGTAGCTAAAAAATGTATGAACAGAAAGGAAGAGAAAGGCGACAGAAAATTGAGGATAAAATTACTCTTCCAATATGACAGTAAGGCGTGTTCATTCCTTCAACAAATCTAAAATGCAAACAGTCTGTTTGCAGCAGGATAATAATGAATTCATCATTCTCATGCGTAAAAAAAACAAAACAACGTACAAGCTTTAGCAGTCGTCACCTAGAGTCTGCATGTCTCACAAATGGGTTATTATATTCATTTCAACACTAGACACATGAAGGATATAACGAAGGCTTGTCACATAAAACTTAATTAGCATGCAGTTACGTCCACTTGCTTTTTTCCTCCATGTTAAGGGCAGACCTACTTGCTATGCTGCAGTACAAGTCCACTGCTTATTAAAGAGCAGAGATTCAGCTCTGATTATGTTGGACTAGCACGTAAATCACCTAAACTGAAAGGCTCCATTTAGATAAAACATTTAAATCTCAAATGAATTCAAACTTGTACAGTATAATCAATCAGTTATGAATAAAACATGACTTGAAAAGGGAATAAACTGGAGGTCATGTATGACTACTGGGGATCTAAATGAATCTAAATGTTTTCTCTCAGCTGTTAACTGTATTACATTCTCTATATACAGCGGTTTTATTTCATTTTCTTCACAACAGGGGTTCTTTATGATCATAAACCAGAAGTCCAGACTATCTGACTTGTGCAGGTTAAAACTCTGAAACCGCTACGTAATAAGAAAAATACACAGGACAGAAGACTCCACAGCTTGGAAGAGCGTCGGCACAACTCAAGCCATCGTCTGCTCTCAACCATTACCCAGAGTTTAAATACATTCAAGTAATGAGGAACAAAACGACAACATTATTTTATATAGTCATTAAAAATACAACCACAGGTAGGTGTAGAAATAAGCAACATAGAACAAGCTGGCTGGAAGTGGCATATCGTTGTAGCTCCAAATCGGCCTTAAGCAGTCTGGTCACGAGTTAAAATAAGGCCATAGACAGGAAACTGTCTCAGTTATCTGAACAGAGCCGTCCTCTCTGGGAGGCCCAGCCAAACTGACCAAGGGTTTAAATAATGACACACGCACGCGCACACGCACACACACACACACACACACATATATATATATATATATAAATAAAAAGCCACTACTTTTACATTACTTATTACTGAGACTTTTCTGGCAAGTCAGAGATGTACAGAAGTGGTTCTGAATAACATTTGCATAACAGGCTGGATTTTTTCATGCCAAGCCATGAAAATCCAAGAAATATGACACAGCCAGCTTTACCCACTAATGCAAACAATACAAATGCATCACATTCAACCAGCTCTCGCCGACACACATGCTACCATTTCAGAGCCAACTTGCCATCACACTTCGTCTGTGACCAGAGGAAACACAAGTGTGCACACGCACGCACGCACATTACTATCCTTTTAAGATTTTCTATCGACCTATTTATTAATGAAGCTTAATTAATGCTATACCTAAATTCAACACTAATTACAGCCTCATTAATGAAACCTTTTTGATCATGGTTTGTTTGTTTTTTTCTTAACAAGCTGTAGTTTTGTTGGTCCACTATTTTCCTACCACCAGCCAGCTCTACCCCATTAAATGACACTCAGAAGAACGTGCCATCAACCCTCTTCTGCATACTGGACCACACAGACACCTGTGATTGGTCAGTGTTACTGCGATTGACATGGGAGAGACAGAATGCCATCCCTCCCAGCCAGAGGCACAGCTAGTTTTACTCCCTCGGCTCCTGGCTATGGGTGGCTGTAGAAAAGCTGTAGATTTAAAAAAAAAAAAAAAAAAAAAAAAAAAAAAAAAAAAAAAAAAAAAAAAAGCAGCTTTTCCTCATGGGGACCATCCAAATGTCCCCTGCAATGTCAAAACTGTCAGATATGTCTACCCTTGTGGGGATCTTTTTTTGCAAGAGGTGCTGAAACATTGGACTCTGGATGTTTTTCCCCTCACCAAGAGAGAAAAGAGAAATCACGTGGCTCCATTCTCACAGAAATCAGAGTAACTCCAGCAGGATAGAGGGAGGGAAAGGGGATGGAGGGAGAGATGGAGAAAATAGTGTGTTCTGCATATGACAATATAAATGAGTGGACCATGACTGTATTTTTATAGGAAGCAGGAGTGTGGTGAATAAATAGATTATGATATTTATTTATATTATTCCCGATATCATATAGTAAATGTGTTTACCATGGAAAAAAAAATTGAAGCTGAAGGTCAATAAACTCACCAAATATTAGCCTCCAAAATGTCTCCAGACTGAATAAACCGAACATTACTCTGGTCACAGATAACAGAATTATATTCCATATTCAGAGACTTTCACTGCTGTCACAACACGACAGTAATTTTTCCTTTTTCCAGCAGATTCTTGCAAAACATATTCCAATGCCTCCAAGACGAAACGCAAACATTTTCCCACCTCTTACTGCTCATGTCAACCAAAGATGCCCACTTCCTCACTTCCTGCTGTTAGGGGACAGCAAATGGGTCTGCACTCACACCCAAGCAGACGCTAAAACCACAGATACTGCAAATGAGGCTTCATGCAAAACGGAGGCATGTCCTCTCTCTTCTTACACCAACAATAACGTGAAATCCACAATGGCTCCTATTAAATGTGTAATGGCTCTTGAAATGAACTGTGCCACTGTTACGGGTTTAATTGTGCAATATTTGAACTGATTTATGAGAGAATGAAACTCGTTAGGAACAGCTGCTCTAGTTTATGCAGTTTTTGTTATGTTTCATAACAGTTATTATTTTACAAAACGGTAACGAGAGAAACTGGGCGACACTGCGGTGTAGCAGGTAGTGTTAACACCTCACAGCTCCAATGATCTTGACCTCAGACTACTGCCTGCGTAGAGTTTGCATGATCTGGTTTAGTCCTACCTCTGAAAAACATGCTGGTAGGTGGACGGGTTACTCCAAATTGCCAATGTGTGTGAATTAGGGTGATGACCTGTGATGACCTGGTGCCGCATCCAGTTCCCACCAAACACCAAGTTTTCCTGCGATAGGTTCTGGATCCTCAGATCTACCAACCCTGACCAGGACAAAATGATGGTGGTGCATCATAAAATGGGATAAAAGTGTGCAAAAGAGGGATTTTTATTACCATATTTTGATGGATGTTTCCTGTAGTTTTAAAAGATTGTCAAACTGCAATGGCTGTCTGGTTAAGGACTGAACTACAAGAGCCACTCCAATCCAAATATCCCAAACTGCAATTTTCCCCCAATATATATATATTTATTATCGCCACATATCCATTATCACCTTGGGGAGCACAGTACATAAAGTCCACTTTACACATATCATTACTATTTACTCACTCTAGTCTTTGCTATGATTTAAATGCCCCTTTTGACAGCATTTAAAAAGAAAAAGTCTGTACAGACCGAGCGAGAGAGAGAGAGAGATCAATGATAATGGAGAGAGACAAAGAGGAAGGGAATACAGCGAGAGTGATACAGTGAGAACTCTGGAAGAAAGGGAGATTCTGCTGCCATATTCCCAGTGCATGTTGTTGCATTGATTTTGACCTAAAAGAACTGAAGTGAGAGAACGCGTTCTCTGACGGATTTTTCTTCACTTAGCTAGAGAGATGATGAGGGGCGTTTGTTGTTGTGTCTCCACTCTCCACACCACTGCTCTTTAAATGCCCGGAGAACCAGATAGAAACAAACGCATTACATAAGACCATTAACTTTGGATGACGCATACTAAAACTCGACCAAAAAAAAAAAAATCTCCAAAATATTTCCATCCCATCGATGACTAAATAATAGGAGGTACAGAATCTTAGTAAACATTTGGGGGGGTTTTTTTTTCCTCCAAAAAAAACCAAAACCCACCCCAAAAAACAAAAGAAGCAAACGGACAATAAAAAAACCCCAGTGATTTCCGCTCAGTGGCTCTTGGCAATTTCTTCATTCCAGGCTTCTTTTTAGGGGTTTCTCTGGCCTCTCCCAGTCCAAACAGAGCTGCTCTGCTCCTAAATGTCTACAAAAGACCAAGCTGATCCATTTTTAAATGAAGAAAAGAAATGAATTTAAAAGTCGCTTAAGGATGTTTGATGCTACTAAAAACAACTTCTGCCACAGAAGTGTGTATAATATGAAAAGAAGTGACGAAGACAAATACCTCAAGCATTTGTAAAATCCTGTATGATTAACTCAAATGGTTAAAAGCCATTACAAATAACAATGACTTCAAACGTACGCCAATTTATCACCGAGAGATCAAGGCAAAATGACACGCCCCAGCTAAGAAATGATTCGTGCTGCACAAACCAATTCAAAGCAAACAATAATTTATATGCTGTACATACAGAAACTATAAGATGGGAATTTAAAATGAGCTTAATGCCAATCATGCGCTGTATAATCCATGCGTTTTAGGATTTCTTTACTTTTCTGCACCAATTAAATCCAAATAAAGGTTTTCAGCAAACAGTTCTTTTCCTGTAGCCAAGTTCTGGAGGTTCGGTTCTGCAGTGACTAGACAAAGATGGAAAAAGGCGGTCAGGTGAGCCAAGGGTTTATACCCAGAATCACATCACTTCCAACAGATTTAGCTGCACCTCTTCATTAGTGCGAATGGAAGAAGTGCTAACAAGGCTGCTGACAGGAGACTCAAAGCGAGAGTGGCACTTGGTCGGCTGTGAGACAGGCTGGGTTAGTGACACTAAGGTCCCTCAGCAACAGTCTTATGAGCTAACAGCCAGAAAAAGCGTGACTCATCAGGAAGCTCTCTCCAGAGGGAGACTGTGCATGTGCGAGGGTGTGTGTATGCATGTGTGTGTGTATATATCTGCAGTGGGTCCAGGCTCCTACAGTGTGCGAGTACACAGGCAATGTGTGTTTGCATGCTAGTGGATCTGTCTGTCAGAGGATTAGAGACTCCTACAGAGACTGCGCTCACTGAGACAGCATGCTGCTGTGTGGGAAAATGTTTAAAATGTAAATACAGATCATTTAAGCCCAATGCTCTATGCAGGGACCGCGCACATGACTGCTCAGGTGACTTTAGAATGGCCTTTGTACACACACATGCCATCTTGGTAAACACCCACTTCCAGTCATACAAGACCTGGCTCCTATTTACCTGAATGGAAAGAGACTCAAACAATAACTGATAGCTCGGAAGTGATCATCAGACCAGAGATTAATCCTTGTGTATATACTTATAATAGGCCAACAGACGTCACTGGGGTGAGGCACTGAAAAGGGAATAACATTATGGATTTTTCACTGTCTAATAATGCAGTCTTTTGTTTTTTTAAATCTGCTTACTGTCTGAAACATCAGAGTCCTGCTGAAGCAATCATTTCTAACCAATCAATAACACTGTGGTATAAAAATGAACCCCATATCAATGATTTTATCTTCATACTATATAGGTGACCGGTTAAAAGTCATGATGTTTGGTTTCTGTTTTTGGCATGGACCAATCAGATTTGTAGTTGGTCATCAAATATCAGCTAGACCTGCTATTTCATATCTAGCCGTTTGTCCCGGACAAGAATTACAACATACACTGTGTATTTTTTGGGAACGCTGTTGATCAAAGAGGTCAAAAAAAAAAAAAAAAGGCAAACAGTGTCATGCTAATTCACTTGCAGAAACCATTGCCATGGTGATAGTCACAAAGATCATCATCACTTTAGCACCTGCTTATAATTTGTTGTGTCACATGCTCAGTGTAGGTCCATTCGGGAAACAGGACAGAATCAGACAATATGTCAAGACAGATTAAGTCAGACTATTACTGCACAAGAGGGCTGTGAATAATAAGCCCTACGGCAGAAAGAGCACCCAGAACATGCTTATGCTACACTGCGTTCTATCCAGTGACAAAAAGGACAGTCAGAAAGACTTACTTGAGCTAGGAGAAGACAGCAAGGAGGTTTTTAAAAAAAAAAAAAAAAAGGAAAAAGGTATAGCCTGTGGCATGTGTAAACAATTAGAACCTGATGCCAATGGTGTTGGCATGCATGCCTCTGCTACCATGAAGTCTAGTCCTTCTTTTTATTAACTGTAGGCCTCTATGCCTGAAACACCATTAAAATATGCTTCAAACAGGAAGGAAGCTATTGAAGAAAAACGATTTCAGATGTCTGACCTTGCTGTGACCTTGACCCTGAATCTAATCAATTCATCTGTTGGTTATAACAATGATGTTATAACAATGGTTATAACAATGACTCAACTGACTCGTTCTTGAGATATTACACCAAGGAGAATCATGGCTGACGCGTGGATGGACGGATGAACGGACAATCAGAAAATACGAGGTGTAGGGTCATGAAAGTACCCCCCCTTCTCGAATCCCTCTCAACAAAAAAGTCACACTTTGGACGGTAGACAAAATTGCTGCTATTCAAGGAAATCCAAAGCAATAAAACAATGTCCATTAATTAAAATTAATTATTCAAGCCAGACTAAAAGCGCAACTGCACTGGAAGACTAATGAAAAAGCAGAAACAATTTCCTTGCCTATTTGATGCACACAGCACAGGTGTGTATGCAGATAAAAAGCACATGCTCTTTGCTCGTTTGTACCAGGTCTCTCTCTCTTCCAATTTCTCTTTCTCTCCATCGCTCGGTGTCTGTGCACCCCTCCCCCTCTCAGGATCTTACCAGAAGGCCAGCCAGGATTGCAGCGTGCTCTTCTGCAGTGAGCCTTGGAGGCTTCCCAAGTGAGTGAACAATGAAAATACTGTCTAAGCAGTAACCCTAATCCTCAAGGGCATTTAATAAACTTGCCCCTAAAAACCTCAACACTGATGGGTCACGGTTAAGAGCAATCCAATACTAGGGTGTGTAAACAATAGGCAGTCAATATATTTAAAGACTATTGAGCACATTCGCTCCAAAGGACAGAACTGGAGTCAATTTAAAAGAATATTTTAGATAATAAATTGGAATGTTAACATGATGTAAGGAATAACATATGACAGACTGTACTGTTATTCGAAAATAATGCAGACTTGGGGGGGGCGTGAGATGCAGCACAACACAAATGTGGAGAGCCGATACTCCCTGAAGCGCTTGATTTAAACATGCTTATACAACCCCGATTTGTCAATGATTAGAAGGTATATATACTGTAATGTATATACAGAATAATTTATTTATACAGCTCATGCATTTTAATTAGATTTGACGTTGTGGAATGTCTGATAGACAAGGTATTTCCTGCTCTCACCCATATTACAGCCTCGATGAAGTCATTCCCTCACCAAACCCCCCTCTTTCTCAAAAACTGCAGTTTGTCATTTTACTGAGAAAGCAGAAAAAAGAAACGCCTCTGTCCAAAGACTTTCTGTGCTGATAAACTTCGCAAAGCACTGCGACTGTTGCAAAGTGCTTACAACCAGAGACTCCTTCCATAAACGTTAAATAAATGTCTCATTTTTAAACATCTGCATATTATTAGTCTTTGATTAAGCGGAATCCCTGTGCAAGATCAGTTACTATCAAAACAATAACGTACTAGAATGAGCGCATGAATATTAACCTATTGTTCATTTTACCGCAGGGACCATAGCCTGAACCATGCGGTTACACAAAAATAATGCATCCTTTCTGACCAATCAGAACTGAGCATGCAGTCGCACTGTGGTATAAACGTCTTTAATTCTGAACTGGAATTATGAGGTTAGTATTGCTAACAAGTAAGAAAGGCTTATAGCAAACACTTTAACAGTGTGCAAACCTTTATGATTAAACAGACTTCCTATGTGGTTTGTGATCCGTTATGATACATTGTTATATATAAAAATAAAAAATACTTTTTTTTTTTTTTTTTTTTTTTTAAAAGGTCAAAGTGAAATTTTATGTGGATTCATTTGTTTACACATTTTTAAAAACATATAAACTTACTATATTTTCAAATGACACTTTGAACAAATACCTAGCTGAACAATGTCCAGTGTTCCCCACAGATCTGAAATATACTTGGGTAGGGATCATGTCCTTTTAATATATTTTAAAGTTACGATGGTCAAACGTTTGCGGACACCTGATCAATAACAGATTTAATCTCCCTTATAATGACCTCCACTCTTCTGGGAAGGCGTTCCACTAGATTTTGGAGCGTGGCTTAGGGAATTTGTTCATTCAGCCACAAGAGTATTAGTGAAGTCGGACACTGCGGTCATGTGAGGATGCAGTCGGCTTTCTGATTCATCTCGAAGATGTTCGTTGGGGTTAAGATTAGGAATCTGTGCAGGCAACTTTAATTCTTCCATGTTTTCACGGCCCTCACTTTGTGCTCATATTTTTGGCCATAAAGTGTATATGACCAACAGCGCAAGATCAGGATTGTGTGCAAGTTATATTGTGTCTCATCACCTACATTAGCTCACGTTGGGTCAAAATTGCCTCGCTCTCCCTATCTCCCTCTCCACACTCTCAGCTACCTCCCCCGTCCCTCTGCTTTCCTCTCTCTCCCTCCCTCTCTATCTAAAAGATCTCGATCTTTTCTCTCTCGCGCCGACCCCAAGCTGTGTTCATGTCACTGCCAAATTAGAAACAAGGTGTGGTAACCTCTCAGAATGTACTCATTATTAAAATGCATTTAAAATGAGATTTTGTGTAAATGGGTGGTCACCTTAGCACAGCACAAAGTTTCACAAAGAGTCTGATAAATTTAGACCTGCAGTTTGGATGATGATGAACTGTCAGCTATGAGCTTCTGCTTAGCAATCAAACATGTAACTCAGCCAAACTTTTTTAAAAAAGAAAATAAAAACATTGCTGGTAAGCCATCATTTCTATCTACACTATTCCTTTAATGAAGTATTTGTCAATTTCCAGGACATTAAACATGTTTACCTGTATTCAAAAATAAATGCTGCATGCATATGCATACTTCAGTTTTATTGAAGGTTGTGGAGAAAAAAAATAAAAAATGCAGCTTGTGGCCCTTTACATGCACCAGCAGACTATAGCAGCTAAGCACCATAAACAGGCCAATTTTCCAGTCTGCCTGTTTTATCACTCAAACCATTAATCAATTATAATGCAGTACACTGCTGAAGCAACGCATAAATGTGAAAAGTTGTCAATACTAAAGGTCAGCTGAGTTTGGGAGGTCACTCATTATACACACCACGCACACGCACGCACGCAAGTACAAGTATACATCTACTTCAGCTTCATTAACTTTTAGATTGAGACTTTCACTGCTATTATTTTTTTCAGTAGTATGAGAAAATACTTTAACGTGAGTAGAAAAGATGTGAAAAGGTTGCATAATATCAGGTTTCTTATTATATAATATGAAAATAGTTTTAGCTTAGTGTGGGTGTAGGAGAGCAATATTCAGATAGAGACACTGAAAGACTGACAGATGAACAGAAGTAAAAGTGATTAATAAAACAATTCCAAAAACCGCCACTTAAGTCACACGTTTCAAAGATTAACCTGATAATGTCTCTAATTATTTACAGCACGTTAAAGGGGTTTCATCAGCAAAGAACTGCTTTAAGTAGGCTTGGATGTTCTGGTCTCTTCTAGCATAACAGTCTTCCTTAATACTTTTTATTTACATAAACAGAAAAGGACACGCAGGCTGTATATTTTGCTAAACGTGCACATTGGCGCTTTGGAAAGATATTAAAGTTTCGAAGTTCATGCCCTATTAAGTTTGCTCTACAACTTGAGATGTATAGTGTTGTTACACGGGTCTAGTTTGCGTAATAAAGTGAAGTAATGAAACACCGTGTTATAATAAAAAATTGCTTTCATCTGTTAGACAAGATTCTTCAAAGCAGGCGTTTTACATGGACCACAACTTGACAGCATGAGGTTACTGTAATCTTAATAAAAGATCAACACCATTACTGCCTGACAGCCTGGTCACAGGGTTTGTGTTTGGTGAAGCAGTGCAGGCTCAGCTTACGCAATATGTATGCGAGGCATGGAGAGCAAAATCAATGAGAAATGTCAAGGATTTCAAGGTTTCAACCTACCAGCTAAGGCTACAGTTCAAGTCCACTGCAGTTACTGTTAGACTATGAGGAACAGGAGACGACAAGGAGGGAACATGTCATGTCTTGGCCCTCAATGCAATATATAAAACGGAATCCGGTATAACAAGAAAATCATGAGAAAACTACTGGCCTAAATAATCTATTATTTTCACATGAAATCCTCGTACTTTGTGATGGCGCCTTTATTTAACATTTCTTTACTTAATGACCACAATTTTAGAAATGTACAGGTAATTACATGTGGAAAGGTATGAAGGGAATCACATATGCAAGTTCTGCTGGTTTTCTAATAAGTTGTCTATGTGTAATATGGTCCAAAAAAGTTAATCTTCAAAAGCATTAATAAAAAAATAAATAATAATAATAATAATAATAAAAAAAAAAACGTATAGATCTTCTGCTACTACATTCTAGTTAAAGTCAAATTACATTCTAGGCATTTCCTCGAGTTACCACGTTACAACAAATACTGTACATTTTATAGACTGATGTCAATGCATTTTTTACCATGTTAAAATACCATACAGTAATTATAAAGAAGTTTCACTTTAAAATAAATAAAGAGTCTTCCTGTGGAATTAGTATGCAAGTGCGGTCATATTGCAGACGGGCTTATAGCCCAACCTTTTGTTTGGTTACATAAGCATTACAGCTAAAATGTTAAGTCAACTGAGATTTTCTGGACAGCTGCAGTTTAAATCCATTGACAATGTAAGGAACTACACATCCTGATACAGCCAGAAAGAGGGTAACTATTCGTGACCACTAGAAATTGACACTGAACATCTGGTTCAAAACAGAGGTGTGCATAGAGACTGGGCTCCCATGAGAAGCAAGAGAAATGTGCGAGCTTTTTTACTTTCATGCAGGCGTAAGCAAGCACTCAGATATGAAGCACAGCTCCATGTTCATTAAAATGCACATAACGTATTTATGGCTTCCATTCATTCATCTTTGGTAAGTGCCTGGTCAGGGTCAAAGAGGATTAAATTTGGGTACCAGTTACGTCTGCCAAAGAGGTGCAGTTTCTTTGTTTGTCTATTTGCCTGTAAGTGGGATTTAGCAAAAGCTACCAAACTGAGTTCCATAAAACTTTGGGCCAGCTCCATAAAATTAGTTTTGCTTTCACTAAGGTGCGACATACAGCATTAGGGCTTGGTGGAAGTCGGCGCTCAACAATGCCATACATCATACAATCCAGTAGATGGCAGAAAAGCATAGTAGTGACAAAACATAGCCAATGTAGAAATAGGATGACTTCCAGACATATAAAATAGTTGTGGCTGCAGATTCGCATATTATAGAAAAGTTGACTATTGTCCTTGGTGGAGGTCTGCGCTCTCCAGGTGCTCTTTTAGTTTGTTTAGATATTGTGAATTACAACCATGTATTCGTTCAAAAATACTGCGTGTGGGTACAAACAAAAATAATAATTGCACGAGCAGTATTTGAAGAAAAAAAATAAAATCCTGCAATGATCACTCGTTGAGACAACTTATGAATCGCGGTGATGTAGCTGAGCCCGAGGACGTGTCAGGGCTAGAATGTATAGTCTACACTGACTGTGCCGGCATTTCTACCTTTCTACTAAAAACATCTTTTGCTTAAATACGAATACAGATATTTACAGACTTTAACAGATAAAGATATAGATATCAGAACCTCAGTAGCAGTCACACTGTAGTAGCATGTGTAGCATGTGCACTACTACAGAGATATTAAAGATAAAAAAATTTAAGCTGTTAAGTATTAATATAAATTTAACACAGAACAAATACTGGGAGTACAGGAAACCAGGAATGCATGAAGAATCCACTACTCTGCAGTAAAAAGACCATTAATGTCTTTACAATATGCCTTCAACATATCAATAATATTGGCGGAGAGAAACAAGCTGAACCCACACGCAACATGCAGAGCAGAAAAAGCAACGTTCGAGCTATTCAACAAACATGTCTGACAGAGAGGAAATAAAACACGGATTAAGACAAATTTAATCCTGGCACTTTTAAATTCAAACTAAGCACCGCGTCCAAAACGGGCTGCTGACAGAATTCATACATGTGAAGTCGAGAGACTAGCCTGGCTTCATTGTGGAGGCCCAGTGGGTGGCTGCGGTGCTCAGTGAGCCGTGCTGACCCCTGGGTGGAAAGGCCGAGCTCAGCATGGCTACACCCGCCATCCACCAACAGTTGGCATGGAAGCTGCTGCTATAGCAACAGACGGGACTCCGTGCTGAAGTTGTGTGCCTCTGACTCTGCCCCCTGGAGGACAGAGGATAGTAAACTGGGAACAGTTCCCCATGATCACATGACATGTGATGGGAAAACGGCAAGTTTCTGAACCGTGTGAATCACCCACATATAATGGGTACATAACAGAAGAGAAGAAACAAAATCTCTTGGGTTGTCGGAGTGGTTTTATGGTTGAGGGTGAAACAGCAGTGTTTGGGAAACATGCTGGAAAATTAATAGTGCACAAGACCAAATACCACATGGGTATTAAATATATTCAGGCTCACTAGAAAAAGAAACACAAAATGGGGAACAAGAATTAGTGAGTCAGCCATGGAAGGGGGTGTATAAGTGAAAATGAATAGACAGAGAAGGACAAGGACACAGGAGAGGATGAAGGAGAATAAGAGGGTGGAAGTGAGCAGATTGTGGGCTCCAGGTGATGGTGGTTGACACAGTGGGTGAGAATGTGGCGATGGCACTTCCATGCCACACAGTAGAGGAGGCATTAGCAAATTTCCTACAGCAGCCATCCTGGACTGGAATGACATCTGACACCATTATTCCATCTCCGTGACCCCTTAGAGACAAAAGTTTGCTTCTGTGGCATAAACTACTGTGCCTAAAGTTAAGCCATCTCTTTGTAATCCATAATGAAGTCTGCGTGCATTGTGAAAGATTCACTGGAATATTATTAGCTTGGGTGCCAATGTTCTTTGCCTCCGTCCTGGCAGTCCGGAGTTGTTATATTCATTGTCAGTGTGCAGCGTAATAATGAAGCGAGTGGGTGTGTGGGAATTTTGCTGATATGCAGGATAAGGGTGGGTGATAATGATGAAAATATCATATCATGATAGTTGGCATTCCTGCATCACAATATATGGGTTTGCCAACAAACTGCCTGCAGTGTTGCATTTTAAATAAAGCTGTTAAAAGCTGACTTCAGTGAGACTACCAGGAGAACTTTAATGATTCAAAACTAACAAGTTGAACACAAAGGCCATCAATGGGATGCATCTGTCGCCAAGTCTATTCCTTCTTTTTACTGATTTGCATGGCTTAAATACCCCTTAAATATACACTATATGGCCAAAAGTATGTGGTCACCTAAGAACTGGGCACCCCAGTTCAAAAGCATGGACAATAATATCGAGTTGCTCCCCCTTTGCTGCTATAAGATTTCTGGAAAGCCTTTCCACTAGATTCTGGACCATGGCTGCAGGGCTTTGTACCCATTGAGTCACAATAGCACACGAGATCAGGCACTGGTGTCAGGCGAAGACACCTGGTACACACCTATCGTTCATTTAATTTAACCAGTTCCTCTGCTGGCCACAATGATCATTCGATATAAATCCTCCCAATATCCTTTTTGAGATTTCATTCTAAAGAGAATCTCAGATGGAGGAGACGGACAGAAGCACAGACAATCCGAAAACATCATGCATCCACCACCAAAAAAGGAGTCCAAGTACAAGGAGGTAAATATAAACATAACATTCTACAGCTTCACTACAAAATCTGATGCTTCCAGTCAGTGGCTGTAATTACTAAAAAAAACAGATGCCTGTGATATCGCATAAGTGACATAGTGACACTTTATCGCAATGTTAACATTATATCATATTGCCAAGCCCTAATGCAGGATTGCCATTTACCTGTAAGGCCTTTACTTACTCTGCTTACCATTCAAAACAGGAAGTCACCAAAATAAGCCAGAACATGCACACAAGATAGTATCGCGATTCTTTTTTTTTTTTTTTATCCAATCCTTTTTGAAATGGCTCATTTAAAAGGCTTTCTTCCTGTTGTCACTCCTTTGTGCCAAAATCAAGAAAGAACAACAACAAGAGAAATAACTGAAAATTGGACTAATTCAAAAAGGAAGCTGCGGGATTCTTGTTTTTAGGACAACAATATCTGTAAGGTTAAAAGGTCCAGACTATGGTCACTCAGAAGTATAAATTAGCCATATGACTGACCGAGACGGTCTCCAGTCATACCCATGCTGAGATGAGAGCACAAGTTAGTGGTGCAGCAATAATCCTTGTACACAGATTAATAGCTAATAACCATAATCCAACGACTAGCACGGTGTTGTACTCCTGGCTACATCCCATCAGCCTCTTTATTAAGGTCAATCCTCCATCTGCTTACAGAGAGAGACACACACAGAGTGAGAGAGAGAACACAAATCTGTGCAAATCAGCATCAACCTCCATCGAAGACAAAATCATCTTTGACTATTAGTCTGCACTTTTGTTTCCTCTCTCTCTCCTTGTATCAATCATGATCAATTATCTATTTTTGTCTGTCCTTCTGGATGCTGACAGCCACTGATATGCTCACAGAATGTCCCCCGTGTCACACAGAGGAGAGAGCAGAGGGAAAGTAAGCTCTGAGAAGGAATTATGGCTGATGTAATGTTAAATGGAGTGTAATGCAAGACTACAGAATGTAATCTTCAGTGTAAAAAATAATTATATCAACTTATACTGATATTGTAGTGCATTATGGTATTGGCAGAAACAAATACTATACACATAATATAAAAGAGAAGTGCTATAGACAAGCGTTGTTGTTTTGCTGCTGCTGTTTTCGTGCTTGTCGGTAGCTCACTGCAGTCTAATAAAACAGCATTATCTCCCAAACCACATGAAAGTGCCTCTAAATCATCCATCATCATCAAAATCGAGTTTGGTGGCTGTATATAGAGAAAGGAAATATTCCACAGGATGGCACCAGCAACTCTTAAATCACCAATAAAGGCAATGAAACACTTTCATCTAAACAATTTTTCCCTAAAACCCACTGTTTGGGAAGGCAGAGTGACTGATCTTAAAGATTTAGCAACCAAGAGCCTCCATGACTCATTGGGTCTCAAAATATCTCCGCATACTCAGCAAGAAGCTCCACGTCCACAGCCTGCCAACATGAGCTCGAAGCAAAAGGAGAGAAGTAAACTGTAGGCCTCGGGGACAGAGAAAGAACCAAAAATGAAAAGCATCCAATCTAGCTGGTCTTCTCAAGCAGCTGAGTCATTCTAAAAGCTTCCTGCTTTTTACATCAATTGAATTTCATGTGAAAAGGATCAAGTTTTCAAAAACAATTATATTTTTGCTCCTTATCCATGACTTCTTTCACATATGCAGTGTTGATTCTATTTAAATTGAACCCTTTAGTGCGGTTTGTTTGAGCAGGTGAGAACACAGCACTTAAGTGTGGACCAAAATAACTAGCGTTGCTCGAAAGCATCTACAATTCACCTCGTTTGGCTGAAGCTTTTACCCAAAGTTACTTACAATTGACCTAGGATGCAACAGAGCAGTTGTGGGTTAAAGACCTTGCTCAATGGGTCAAAAACTTGGTGGTGCTGGGATTTAAACTCATGACATTCTGATCCATAGCCAAATGCCTTAACCATCAGAGACTACACTGAGAAAGCGATTCAATCCTGAACTACATGAAGTGAACCAACATGCTGTGTGTTTTGGGTGACATTTTTCTGTAGATCTGAGCTGCTAAACTGAGCTGTGAGGCACAAACTGAGCCAAAGGACAGTGTTGAAGTGCTGCAAAAATGCCATGTGCTTTGAGATTTGAACCGATGAGCAAAAAAGAGGAAAAAAAGATGGGTGGATGCAATACACGGTATTGTATATTTACAATAAGGATAAGTATAATTTCTTAAACTAGTCCTTTTGCTTGTTTACTTTTCTCTGTCAGACAGAAGGACTTACACTTGCAGCTTCGGCCCAACACACCCCTCAACCACCATGTTTAGCTATGAACAGTGAGTGAACAAACCCAACAATATAGTTATTAACCCATAAGCATAAAATGTTGCTCTGAATAAGTGTAAAAGAAGCCAAAATGACTGAAATCTTCCACACACCGTTACATTCAGAACACACAGATACAGGACACGCAGATAACATGAATGCGAATGCAGCATGTGATACTGTATAACGCTAATGCCACTCTAACTAACTACAGAATTTAAATGGAAACTAGCGAATTGTGACTTGAGCAGCAGCGCCTTCTTTCTCAGAAAAAAAGAAAAACTATCCTTTCAGTGTTTCATGCTTCAGCTATAAAATATTTACGAGAACATCAAATGTATTCATCAAGACTTTAACGCCACACTTGTACATTTCAAATTTTGGAAGTTAATACACAAGCAGAGACAAAACAGCAGTGTAGTCTACATTCTGCCGTGCTGGTTCTTTAAGACATTAGAGCTGTTGATTAGACCACAAGATTTGCAAGTATAAGGTGGAAAGCCTCGTGTCCTATCAAATCCGAATCACTAATGCATTTTAATTAAACTAGCATCCTGCTTGATTAAGGTCTCGGAGCTGTTTATTTTTCCCTTCGGAGGTAAAAATACAGAACTTTTCCCTGTTGTTTCTAATGGACCTTTATTTACCGTGCCTGCCTCTGATTCTGGACAAAGAAGAGATTGCTGTTTTCTGCAGAGCTTAAATTGTCTACATACAGTGACGCCTAGGATGAACAAAGCAAACATTAAAAATAAAATCTCACCACTGCCTGGCCTCACGGAGGAGGGAGAATGTGAAGAGATTGCTGTGTGGCTGTGTGTGTGTGTGTACTCATGTAGGCTGGATGATGGTTGTAATATGTTCCTTCATTATGTCCAGAGATCTTTCACCTTGTCTTATCCCCTACACAGCCCCACCCTTATTTCCATATGAACTCACACAAAGGCAGAGACACACACACACACACACACACACACACACAGCTAAAATTAGTGGCTCGCTCAGCTACACTGCTTGAGAGGAGAAAGCTCCTTGCAGGGGAATATCTCACAGACCCACATACTCTCAGGAGACACTGTGAGAATATGCTATTTCTGTGGAATTATGGGTGCGCGCACACACGTATACCCAGGCTTGCAGCTACGCACACACACACACACACGCGTACACATATGCATGCACACACAAGCACTCGCACGCAGCAAACCCTTTATATGTTCCTATGAAATATTCAAACCCGATATCACCATCTCTGAACTGTATAACTCAATATAGCTGGTGGCCATTATAAGTGCAGTGAATGGACAGCAAATGAAATTCAGTCTGTGTAATTTCTTCTGATCTACTTCTGCTGATTATATCCTCAACCCCTCATTACATTCGAGGGTTTGGTTGCAAAGGAAAAACATCAGAAAATACATCAAAACCAGGACTAGGGGCAGGAGGTTCAGCAGCTCATGACAGCCAACAAAATGATGCCGAATGTGTTGCAGTGCTTGAAATCAACAATCAAAGAATCACGTCGTGACAGAAATGTGAAATACGGCGCCGTTTGTTAATGTTTGGTTCTTACGACCTTTTCCACGTATGCAATTTATTCCAGCAGTATGCGGTCATGAATACCCTCACACTAGGGATGCATCAATGCCATTTTTAGGAGACATTATGAAGCATGTTATTAGGTCTGCTCATGTTTCCCCAGTTTACAGAGTAGTCATGAAGAGCGCACGCGTGTTCATGCATTTAGACTATCAGACTTACAAGGTTGCGGAGTTGGATTCAACATGAAGCGTATTAGTTATGGGTAAAACAATAAACTAAGTAAGAGCTGGTCGTTTCACTCACCTAGCATTCTCTGTAGACGTTTTTTTTTTTTCTTACCTAGCCAGTGTTTGCTGCCGAGTTAATGCTGTTTACAATCAATGAGCTCTTTGTGCTGAATTTGATCTTTTAGACATTCTATCAGGTTACTTGTTTTGTAATATGATGTTGTAGTTCCTCCTCTGGATATGTTCACAGACAGTCTGCTTTGCTTTGTTCGCCATCATTAGTTGTGAAATACGTCCAGACCGCTGTCATTTTCTGTCGTCGGTTCATTAGTATGGCAACATACACTAGGATTACATCACACAGCCTCACGTCACGTAGTGTTAGATGTTATTAACAGGGCATTTTTTATGAGTAAAACAAAAGCAGACATTTGTTTTGCACTTGCAATGTGTAAAAATTTGTGAATGATCGGTTTTGGAACAAAATGAAAACTATAAAAATTAACAGAGAGGATGGTGTGAATCAAGGTCACACACACACACACACACACACCTCTCTATGGCCCACCATGGCATCATTAAATGTATTACAGCTGAGTAGCTCCATTACAAGTCATATTTCTAACTACACCCCAGTGCAGCACCACACTACAGCTCGAGGTTTGATGGTCGCAGTGCTCACGCTGAAGTCGGCCATCATGAGTGTCAGCATGAAGACAGGTGGAACAAAAAAGAACGCTGTGCGATCGGCCGTTTATGATTACAAAATGTCTGTGTAAGTAATGAGCAATACAGACGATGGCCTAGATCACACCGGGTCAATACTTCTGAAATGGTTTGACACTGATCTAATTCAGGAAAGGCAAACAACAAGCACTGAATTTTTTAGCAGTCAAACAATGAAAAGCAATCAAAGAATCACAAACTGCAAACAGCACCAAAGTGAGAAGAAGCTGGGTTTCTGTACATCACAGAAAAAAAAAAAAAAAAGTAAAGGATATAGGTATGTACTACTCAGGAAGGAATGAAGGATGCACTGCACTTCAGAATGGATTAGATATCAGAGATACTGACAGCATATTCAGGTGAGAGAGATATAAATAGCACATGTACAAAGTGTTCTGAAGTGACTCTCAAAATGCGCCAGATTCAGACTTCGACTCAGTTTAAACACTAGCGCCAAAAACCAGATATTGTTTCCTACCTGCGATCATGTTATTGAGGTCGATTTCTTCCTCCTCATCTTTGATGCGCAGATATTTCGTTGACTGGGCAATCCTGGTCAAAAGAAAGAGAGAGAGAGAGAGAGAGAGAAAAAAACCGCAGAGATAAGCGATTATACAGAAAAAGTCACTGCTTTTTTTTTGGGTCAGAGAATGAGCGAGCATGTCGGTTAAAACGTGCACGAGACACGTTTTTTGCAAGTGGTGTGTTCACTCAGTCACATACACCTGTGATCACGTGGATCAAGTCTACACTTCATTGTTGTTACAATCTCAAAAAAAAAAAAAAGCTGTACTAAACTGTACCTTCCTTAGTCAGAATCTCAGCTTTTATACCTTTAATATGCACCTTTCACCTGGAAATGTTGGCATACAGTAAACCTTTAAAAAGGTACACTACATGCACCTTCCAAGGTAAAGGATATAAAAAAGGCGTACCCTTGAGGGTATCTCACCAGCCACAAGTACAGCGTAGTATCCTTTATTCTGAGCACGTTGACCAATCAATACACTTCATATCCAGAAGGTGGCAGTGGGAATACTTACTGTAAATCAAACACATATACTTCTGCACTGTTAGAGAGTAATTGTGCTATTATACTAGTCCTAGGGAATAACGTTTACTCAGAGTAGGTAATGTAGCAATGTAGAGAAGAAAAGGAGGAAGGCTTCCAGTGTACTCAAATGATATATGGGTTTAGATTAGATATGAAGCAATTTTATACATGGGTTACTTCACTAGCATTCATCCTACTAAATCTTTGACTGTTATGCTTCAAATGGAGCACTTTCTACAGACATCTGAAGTCTGACTTTCCATTCATTACATCCAAAATGATACGAATAATGTGCCACGGGTTCAGCAGAGCCGAAATCGGTAGCATTTTCTTCCGGATGTCAGTCTCAGAAGTTATCAGGGGTTTTCACAACTTCTTGCTTTCATATTCAGTCACTTCCAAATATGTTTTTTTTGCAGATTCTGTCAGTACAGACGGATGATCGCTCCGTGTAATTCGCTACAACAAGACCTGACTTTTAATTAACTTGAGGAAATTAGTGCATCTGTAACAAATTAAGATAAAGTGGTTTTAAAATGCAGTCAAATAGAGCAAGAACGCAGTCAGAAAGTAGACTACTCCGGGACATCTCCCAAAGAAAACCACAGTTAGCCATACAGAGTCACTGATTACATTTCATTTTCAAAATGCTGTTCTGCCGTTCTGAAAATAACAAGAATCTGATGCTACAATGGACACAGGCTCACTGAAACGGGCCAGAAAAAGACCGGACAACATTTTTCCAACTCTTCAACTGTCCAGGACCTGTGTGTGCTGTAGCCTCAGATTCCCTGGCTGACAGGAGCGGAGTCCGACGTGGTCTTCAGCAGTTGCAGCCGAGCTGAACAAGAAGGGCCACTATGTAGGACTTAAGGGGATCTATTAGCAGAAATGGAATATAATATTCATGAGTATGTTTTCATTAGTGTATAATTACCTGCAACTACAAATCTTGTTTTAGTAAGCTTAGAATGAGCCCTTTATATCTACATAGGTTGCCGGTCCACCTCTACGGAGCCGCCATGTTGCGCCGCTACAGTAGCCCAGAATGGACAAACCGCTAAAGAGCGCCTTCTGCGTTTCTCATTTTTCTAAGTGGCAGCATGAATCCGGAAGGAAGCGCCAGAAAGATGACAAAATAAAGAAAGGAAGACTAGGAAGAAGAAATGAGAGGAATCAGCGTCTGCTGGTGCTGGCTAACAATTTTGAAATGGAGAATACTCATTATCTAGCATGGAAGAAGCAAGGGATTGTGAATGTAAGAAGTTGGAAGTACGCTACGAGCACCTGACAGCCACCGCACGTTCTAACTCATGCTTGGAAAGGGAGGGGTAAGGAGGGGCGTTCAGGTTGTTCAATCCTACGCAGTGGACCTTTAAGTTTCAGTATGTTGTTTGTTTTGAGATCACGGTGGTTGTAAAAGTACGGTTATTTTAGTTACCTCCATGGGGTTATTTATTTGACAAGGAACATTAAATAAAGCTCTTGACGTGTCTTCATTCGCACGTTCGTTCATTTAATTTTACACGTATAGCGCGTTTAACAACAGAAAAGGTCACAAAGCAGCTTTACAGAAATGTATAAATTCCGGTTATTCATTTTAAACATATGTATAAATAAATTTATTCCTGTTTCTGCATGACTTCATGCATTGCACAGAGCTGGTTAGCAAATGCATGACTGGGCAGTTGTAGAGAGCCGTTCCTAATAAAGCGCACAGTGAGTATATATTTTTGAGGTAAGCCGCTGATAGTGTAAGGCAAAAATAACCACTTGAAGCCTGAACAGATTTAGATCCGATTTAGATATACAACTCCATTTAAAAGAAATTCGTGGTAATACCCTGGAGTTAGTTTAGATTAATATTACATGCAGGCCAAGACAGCAAAAGGAAGACAAATTCCATCTTGTTCTCATAGAGAGGCCATAGTACTGTCTCTGAATCAGCCCAAGGGAGAGAAGAAGCCTGAGCCAAGACAGACTCTGAGAATTCCTCTTGTTTATAGTTTTCAAGCAGAAATAGCTTCAGAACATGTTATTAGTGAAAGTAAACTAAACAGAACTTGAGCGATTAATGGTGGGAAATGAAAGAGATGGGATTAGAGAGCATTCCTGGTGAGAAAGCTGTGAATTGAAGCGATTCACTGAACAGCTGCTGTAGAAAACTGTTGACTACACACCATCGTCGTATTCAGATTTTACATTAGGAAGATGTAATGAGAAGGACAGGATTTACTGGACCGTTATGTCTTCTGTGCCAGCAAAATAACAGCAGCGTTATTTCTGTAATACCTTTCCAAAAAGGTAAGATTCTTGACTATATTTTTGAGGTAAGACCTTTAACCATTCCCTCAATTATCTTGCTTCTATTACAGTTCTTTTTGCAATTCTCTTTGGATGACTTGTTCCTTGTCCCCATTACGTAAGCCCATTCTTACATAATTCTCAGAGACTGTTCTACTTTCTGCTTTTACTGAAGGGGATTTATCCATCTCCTCCGACACCTACACAGCTTTAATACAACCCTCAGAACATACAAAGCCACTTAATATTAATCACGGAGGGAACATGAAGCACCTTCATGCGCTCGGTACTGAAAAACATGACAGTACATTCATTCTCTCAATGTCTCATGGGAAATGTGGGATTGATGCCAATTACATTAATAAATAGCTAGACGAGTTGGGGCTGTTCCGCCCACATGGCAGAGTGGCAATAAATATCATCGCTGCTATTTGTTGACACATAACAGTATAATGCAATATGACTGATTTAATGCATAGGGGCTATACAGAAATTATTCACATATTAGGATTCAGATACTACGCATTAAAAAGTGTCGCTCGCGGTAAAGTAGTAATGTATTACATGTATTACAGTGGCTTTGCAGGCGGCACTCTTAATCCAGTTTTATGCTGTGTGAATACAGGTGTCTTAAGGTTATTACTCATCACGCTGTATGGGATGATCCTGATAAAATCTTGGCTGAATTCAATAGGCCTCGCGATACCCTGTGTTCTTCATGTCAGATAATAAAGATCCTCCAATAACATACGTACGGAAGCCCTAAAAGGTCATGGATTTGCACTTTTTTTTTTTTCAGCCAGTTTTCTCATGATCTTGGGTTGTGTCATTATCCTGAAAAAACACATATACTTTCTTGTGATAATTTTCTTGAGAACTAGAGATAACGAAACTCAGTTTTCCCGAAAGCATCACCGAGTCATTGACTATCATTCTGTGCAGCAATGTCACACTGATCAGCATGCTATATTCCTGTTCAATCAAGGCTTGGCACAGGCTGAAACAGCTTTATTTCTTGCCGCCACAAACAACGTTCACATTAGTGTGCATCATTTAAAAAGGCTCCAAGAAAGACTACGGTTTTTATCAGTTTAGAACATCGTTGACCGGTTACGAGGCCTGGGGCAACTCCATGGATACTGGATGATGACACAGAGATGCAGATTGGCAGGATTACTGGTAAACTGTCATCATCACAAGAAAACGGAGTTTTGTGATCTCAAGAAAACGATGTATTGCTAGATTGTGATAATGACAAAAATAACTCCTTTTCACAAAGAAACAGGCCAAATAAAGTGTTCATTCTTGGACATTATTTTAGGGTTTCCATACTTACATCGTCAATCAGTGATTCACTATTAAAACTGGTCATGTTGAAGATCCTTTGGAGCAGGATTGTAAGGAAGCGAATCATGGACGTGAAACACTGCTAAAAGTAATTGCCATAGAACGTCGAGGTAATGCTGGACTAAAGAAAGCGTCTGCACAGGAAAACCTTCTGGATGTTTAAGTTGAAGGCCAGTAAATATGCAGCTCTAAATGGGGCACTTTCCCCTTCCTTTAATGATGTACTTAAAACACTCCTTATTGTTTATACTTGTTGTTTTCATGCCACATTCTCTCATTTCACACCATTTTATGTTGCTCGCCTTATCCACCTTTAAAAAGATTCTAGTCTAACCAATGCTTTTCTTATAGTCAATGTGTCGGATGGCCACACCTTATATACTGGTATATGTTTGTAGAGCTGTACACCACGACGAAGGATTGATATGGATGAACACACAGGCTGTAGTGTTTATACACTGTAAAAGCTTATCGAATGTTTGTTTCAAAAGGCAACAGTGTTTTGGATTTATTACTACATTGTACTGTATTAGATTTCCATAAAACAATAACATGCTGGATCTTTTACAGAATGGCAGTAAACCTACAGCAGTTTTCTGTTTTCAGCCTGCTTCATCCTTAATAGAGTATCATACTGGGGAAAAAAAAAAAACGACGCATTCCGGGACTGATTTTTTTTTTTTCCACACTCATTTCAAGTTCTGAAAGTTTCTAGGTCTAGCAAATGCATTTCAACTTCCTTCCCACTGAGTGTTTATGTCTACTCTTTAATGTGTTGATGGGAACAGACGTTTGTGCCTGTACTGCAGCCAAACTCGATTTGTCAAGGCAACTTTAATGAACAAAACCCAGAAATAATCATCATTTTAATAAGATAAGCCGGTGGTGTGTGAATTTGTGTGTAGTTTTTAAGCTTTGTGAGTTTCGGTTCACTTCTCCAGTGTTCGTTTTCCTGTGACGCAGGATAAACGGACAGAGCTCTGCGAGAAGACGGAGAAATGATTTTTCACCTCAATAAGCCAAGGTTTGTGCCTGTGACAGGAGAAATGAACTTTGGAACGCAAGAAGACGGATGAATAATTGTTCGGCTGAGTACTGAATTGGTAAGCCAATCTTTTTTGTTTGAGTATCTACTTTGTTTCCATGAATGGTTTGCTCTTGGGAAATCAAATACACTTTGATATTTCACATAACATGAAAAACGTAACACACATGCTGTGTATAACCTGCTGTTGAAATGTTTTTTTATTTTTTATTTTTTTTATTTATTGTTGTTGTTGTTGTTGTTTCAGGCTGAATAATCTGATAAAGATCCAGTGACAACAACTACAGCTGACAATTCAGTTTGCATGTTCATAAAAAGCAATTTTCTGCGCTTTGCTTTAAAAAAATAATAATTTATATCTCAAAGCATGAGGTTTTCTACTACTGTTGCCACTACTTTTATGGAAAGTTACAAAAGTATGCTATTGAAATTATTTACTAAATTTGGGTAAGTGGTGCTGCACTGACTTGCA
The DNA here is from genome assembly GCA_030068235.1 of Notoglanidium macrostoma. Taxonomy (NCBI): domain Eukaryota; kingdom Metazoa; phylum Chordata; class Actinopteri; order Siluriformes; family Auchenoglanididae; genus Notoglanidium; species Notoglanidium macrostoma. Next base: position 20,047,204 of record JAQQZR010000033.1, read on the forward strand.
CCATTTGTGCTGGCGCAACTGTTTACATTGTTGCAACTGTTGGGAAAAAAAACTATTAAAAGTTTTAAACCTTACCTTATATATTAAGTATAAACTTACAGAAAAAGAACGGACAGTATACTGTAGTTTCACAGCGCATCATTACAATAATACAGTCAGCTACTGTAATAAGATGTAATGTAATTTACTGTAATTATATTTATAGAATCAATACTGTATATTGCTGATGAAATAGATTTTTGTATTTTCCTGTAATTTTACAGAAAGACTTTTTTTTAAATATTTCAATTTGACAAATATTCAAAATAAACATTGATTCATCAGCAGTAATGCTTTACTATGATCAGGGACACGATGGATCCTGGGAAAGTGGGCGTGAGGAGAGAACACACCCTGGAACACCAGTCCACTGCAGGGCACCAAGGGGCAATTTACAGTAGCCAATCCACCTAAAGACATGTTTTTGTGAGGTGGGAGGAAACCAGAGAACCTGATGGAAAACTAAAAAGAAATGTGTGAAACTCCACATAGCGGCCTGCTGCACCTGAACATTATAATGCATTTTTCATAGCTCTAAATGTGCCAATTCCTCTCCCTACTGCATATGTGATGTTTTGTGGATGATCAGTCATGATATGACCACTTTTTTTTTTATTTAAAAGAGACAAAAACTTGAAGCTGGTCTGTCTCTGAACGGCTCAAATGGAAAAAAAAAAATAGATAAAAATCATTGTATAGGTTACAAAGAGTTTAATCATATTAGCTCAAACTCATAATAAGACTTAGTTGAATTATCTAGCCTCAGACAGAAAGCGCCTGCAGGGCCGGAGATGCCCTCGTTTGTGAGCATTATGTTGCTCTTGTGGAGTCCTAATGATGTTCTGCTGGACTTAGCTTTACCTGGTGTTCAGACGGCTACGCTTCCCCAGCGGCGAGTATGCCTTCTGTCCCTGAGATGAAGGTTCCTCCTTGTACTCTCTCTTTATCGTGGCATGGCCAGGGGGGCGACCGCGAGGACGAGGTGCTGTGTCACAGCTGGACAGCTCTTCCCTGGGAGAGTGAGGAAAATAGAAACAATCAGCACCTACTGTATTCAACAAGAAAGGCTTTGAAAACAGCTGTCGAAAGTAATCAGAATACCAGAAGATCGATAAAAGTATAGGGGACTTGGGAGAAGACTTGCCCAAGAACAATTAGCATTTAGATTGGAGTGGAGGACTAAGACCTCTCCTGGCACTGGTTACACCCAGTACTCTGTTAAAAAGATAATGAGAACAGCTTGATGATAGATGAGGCATAAAAAGATCGTAGGTCTCTTCGAGCAGAACAGAACACTGCCTAGCAAAAGTTTGTGGACATATGTTACAAGTAATATTTGACTATTAAGGATTTCCCAATAAACATTAAAGCTGTGCAATAAATTACAACCTAAACTGAACTTGTGTAAATTTATTCGATGTATTTTTTGATGTGCACTGTGCTGTATCTACTACTACCCAATTCACTGATGATTCAAGATTTAAACCAGCCATAAAATGCCATAAATGTAAATGCTGCACAAGATGATAATGGCCAATGAGATTATAGTTCTGAAGAGCTGATGAGAAGGAAAACATTAACCGAGCATGGTTTTCTCTAGCTTCAAAATTGTATTCAAGCTGCTCTGGGAGAAAAAGCAGGAATACACCCTGAGGCCACAGACGGCAAGACAACGCTCACACGGATGCATTACTTGGCAAGTACGAGTATCATGGCGTTACCTTCTCTGGTCAAATTATCACTCCTGGTCTTTGTACATAATACTTCTGTATAAAATAAAGGGGTAACGTTCAAAATATTGAACTTAGTCTTTACAGGCCTTAGCAGAAGGCGAACACACTGCTTTCCACAAGAAAAAATGAACTAAAAGAAAGAACTCCCAGCACAGCACAGATATTCCATAGAACAAGCTCCCTGAACCACTTGGCCCATGTCCACAGACTTGTTCTTAGCGGAGCAAAAAAAAAAAGAAAGAATGCAATTTCAAACAATCGCTCTAAAGAAGCATAACCCGGCTCGGAGATGCCGAGTTGGCATTTATGCCAATGCAGCCCCCATGTCTCGGAGTGTTTGTTTGACAAGCAAGAAATGCAATTTCGGCACCTCCCAGGCTTCTGCTGGGAATAAACATGACACTCAGTCCATCAGCTCAGAGCTAGGATGATATCACCATGAAACTGTGCAGAGCCTGAAACCTGGATGTGAATTTGGGCATGAAATAGAGTAGCTCTGAAACCTGGCCATTGCTCTTTTACTTAGGATATTTCAATCAGAAAGGTTAATGAATGTGATCAGTTCTACTGGTTTGAGGCAGAAAGTCATCTACAGTAATGAGGAAACTGTCTGCTACATTTTTGTTTAGTCACTGTGAAAATGGAGGTATTAGTCGTGTGATTTTCATATGAATTTCAGTTAACTTGCGCTAAAATGAGGGCTAGGGCGCTTTACACAAAAAAAAAAAAAAAGAAAAAAAAAGAGAAAGAAAAAAAAAAAAAGACTATTTTTACAAAGACTACATGCTTTTAAAAAAGTGGTGTGGTGGAAAAATATGCTACAAAAGAGAACAAAATTGTCAGCCAGATTGCCTACAATGTTTAAGAATATAGCCTGAACAATCAAATATTCTAATCAAAAAAACTTAACACAAAACACATATATAAATCTTCCAATAAGAATGATAAAGTACACACTAAATAGTGCAGATCATCCCAACCTGTTCTCCTCATGGCTGTCTTTGTCGTTCACCTCCTCCTCCTCTTGCTCAGCACACAGCCTCTTGGTTTTCTGGACAAAGTGCACTGGGACGAAGGTGATTTGTTTTTCACCACCGAGCCGATCAGGCAGCACTACCTCCTTCTTCATGTTAATGTCTGAGTAGGGACAGCCGAAGGCACTAAGGACAAGAAGCAGCAGCCATAAAGAGCGGAGTTTAAAAAACAAAAAAAAAAAAATAAGAAGTTTAAAATGTAAGATCAATTAAAAAGTTGTCTTTGGTGCTATTCAATGTTAAACAGTCAAATATCTCCCAAGAAATACATATGGACAGCTTTTCACAGGAAGCTGTATTTTAGATCATACAGGCAAGAACATAATTGTAAATTTGCTAAAAACTAAAAAGCCCGATTATGTTGCCTTTATCTAAAACATTGTTTTTTCCAAAAAGCAATTTGACCATCACTATAAATGCTTATTTAGTCAGTCTGTCTGTCTGTCATGAATGCACACAGGGGTTTCTTTTGTTTTCTATTGCCTTTTGTTGCATACGTCACATCAGTCACTCTGTATAATACGTTGGTGCTTACACCTGAAGCACCATCTGGCTACTTCCCTCTTAAGGGTCCTGTTCCCATTACAGCTCCAATACCAACTGCATCAGAAGCATATGGCACCTTTAGTAATGAAACGGAGGATGATTAAACACGTTGTTCTTCCTTTCAGATTCAGATTTCCTTTGAGATTCAAACGCATAAAACAATTTAGTGTTGATTTTATGCCAAATAAAATGTACCAAAAAACAAACACTTTCCAACCTAGGAACAAGATTCAATATACAGTTTGTGCAATGATGTAATCAAGGAAAAAAATGTTTCTTTTGTGCCACTTATCAAGAAATCAACAGCACAAAGTAAATTACAATGATTATGTAATTGAGCTTTAGAGATTCACAGGAGCAGCCAGTGACCTAAGCAGGCAGCTACGCATCCTAAAGCATCATCTCTGATTGAGTTAAAGTAACTAAGTGCCAACTATGGTTGAGCTTAAGCACATAAGGAACGTTTTATGCATCCCAACGGTCATAAGCTGTACATGAGGTTTTTATTGAATTGTGAGCCCAAAAATGGCTCAAATGCAACAAAAGATAGCTGACATTTGTACAGCGTATCATCATTTCTAATGCTCATGCAGGCCATTATCTTTTACCTTACACTATTCATCACTTCTCCTTGTAATTATTATTTTTTTAATTCATAGTCATGGTAACTTGCCAATATCAGTGTATAATTCCAGAGCCTGGGTACTGATCATCAATCAAAGCTGCACAGCATTTATTTTTACACTGCATCATTTAAACTGGCATAGAATAATAGAAAAACAGCCATATCAGAATGATATGCTCACTGACAACTTTAACAGGAACACCTGCACACTTATGCATTCGTACAATCAATCATGTGACAGAAGTGTAATGCATAAACTCGTGTAGATCAAGGTCAAGAGCTTCAGTTAAAGCTCATATCAGAATGGGGAAAAAAGTGATCTCAGTGACTTTGACCGTGTCATGGCTGTTGGGACCGATGTTGAGTATTTCAGAGACTGCTGATCTCCTGGGATGCGGACACACAACATTAAGAGTTTACATTACACAGAATGATGTGGAGGGGGGGGAAAAAAAAACAACAAAAAAATCCCCACCATCAGCGAGTGACAGTACTGCAGGCAGAAGAGCCTTGATGATGAGAGAGGTCAGAGGAGAATGGCCACTGTGGTCCGAGCTGACAGGAAGGTTATGGTAACCCGAATAACCCCTCTTCACAACTGTGCTGAGCAGAAAAGCATCCCAGAATGCACCACACATCATACCTTGAGGCAGATGGGCTATAGCAGCCAAAGGCCATGTAGAGCTCCACTCCTGTGCACAGTGTTTAAAAAAAAAAAAAAAAAAAAAAAAAATTCACCAGGTCTAGAGACCAGTGGAAAACTCCCAGATCAATAATTTCTGAAATACTCAAACCAGTCCATGTGGCACCAACAACATGCCATGGTCAAAATCACCAAGACCAGATTTCCCAGTTTAATATGAAAATTAACTGAAGCTCTTGTCCTGTATCTGACTTTGTGCTTCACTGCTGCCACATGAACGGGTGATTGAATAACTGCATGAACTTGCAGGTCTACAGGTATTCCCACTCATTTTCATATTTAAATCAGCACCCTCACCATCCAGGCTTAAGAACAGAGTGACATTCGTCATAACATAAAAACACCACTAGCACTCAAAAGCCTTTCACCACCAAAAGCCCTTTACATTTATTAATAACCTGAACATGTCTTTCCATATTATAGCACAGTTAAACAATCTGCTCTAGTGTGAATAACAATATAAGAATAGCACCAGAAGGGAGGGAAAGATATGACAAAGAACAGTTATTAGAGAGAGATAAGAGCATGACGACTCATCAAATCAAAAATGCTCTAGAGATCCAATAACGGCCTGTGCACCTTGTTAACGTGTGTATATCATTTACACTGATCCTTGATCTCTAAATTTCTAAATGCTAATCTTGGACAATTGGACTATTTTTAAAAGCAGAACTGAGACAAGAAGCTGGATGGTTTTTTTTTGGGGGGGGGGGGGGGGGGGTTGGGAGTGCAAAAATAGATTACCGTGCGTGGATGTGAGGAGACTAAAATTACTGCAGTCAAACGGGCTGTGCTTCATCGCATGGCGCCCCTTTTCTACAGTACAGATGGATTCCAGACAAAAATCAATGCATACATAAGAAGGGGTCATATGATATTTTGAAGAGGTTTAAAAGTGCTCCCTACCACCTTACAAAAGACAGGGTGAGCTTTTGAAAAAAGTACTTCATGTTTCTTTTTTTTTCCCTCTCAAAAGGCTTAAAATTGATAATGTTCTTTTGGGCTCATTTGCCTTATAGAAATTCGGGAACCCCTGAGCTACATATTTAGAATAAATAGTAGTTAGGAATAGGAATAAGATGTCCTAATATAGAGATACACCGAATGCAATTTTCTGGGCCAATTCCAATTTCTTACATTTATTAAGTCTGACCTGCCAATTTCGATTTTCTTTCTTTCTTTCTAAGAACTATAATTGACATCAACATTTAGTGACTTTAGTAAAAAAAAAATTTTTTTTTTAGTGGAACTTAAAGAAGTTTGTTCCTCCGCTTTAGTATAAACACAGGAGAGTTTAATTTTGGACAGTAACATATGTTCTCAGTGCTAAAATGCTAAAAGTAGAATTTACAGAATTTCAAAAGATTTACTTTTTAACATGGTCCATCTGATTACATCGGTCTCTCTCTCTCTCCCTGTGTGTGTGTGTGTGTAGAGCTACACTTTACTCTGCTGCCTGACGAGATGCTGTTGATCCTGACTATTTGCCCTCTGGTCCCGTCTGATCCTTCCTGATGCTCTACTCCTGCTTGGAGCTTCCTTTATCTTATAATCGATCACAGCTGCTGAGGATGGCCCCACATGCATAGCCTGAAGATTGCCGTGAGATTGCTGTGGGTAGCATCACACTGATATCCCAAAGAAGGCTGTGGATGGTCTCCCTTGGATAGCCTGAAACAGTTTGCACTCAAGTCTCTATAATTATTCAGTAAATAATGTCACTTGGATACTACAGGCTTGAAGCTAAAATAAAAAAAAGGACACTGATGTTCAACACATTCAGTATTGTTTGACTTTACAGTATACAGTGATGACTCAGTCGCACTATCTGGCATCACCCAGAATCGGAAGGGTTCCCTTTTGAGTCTGGATCTTCTCAAGCTGGGTGGCACGGTGGTGTGGTGGTTAGCACTGTCGCCTCACAGCAAGAAGGTCCTGGGTTCGATCCCCGGGTCACCCAGGG
>JAQQZR010000033.1:20053946-20065616 GCA_030068235.1 Notoglanidium macrostoma
CCCCAAGATGCTGGGATTGGCTCCAGCTTCCCCGCAACCCAGACGGATAAAGCGGTATAGATAATGGATGGATGGATCTTCTCAAGCTTTCTCTCTCATCTCAGGGAGTTGTTCTTCACCACTAGCTTGAGCTCATTAATCTAAATCCATATCCAGATTTCTTTCAGACAGTGTCCATTGTTAACAGTGCTATACAGAGAAAATGTAACTGAAATGGAAGATATGGACAGGTTTTAAAAATAACTGTTTGTGCTGCTTTTCAGGTTAAAATATATGGTGTTGGAAATGACACGCTGACTCACAACCACACCACTATTTTCATTTTGAGATAATGGTTCGGCTTATCCATTTCCGATTAATGGACAGGGAATGGAGACGCTGTGCAAAACCAATATGAAGTAGCCCGAGTATGCCACGACATATGCATGTCAAATTATGTTTTTATTAAAGAACCTCAAGAAGTTTCATACAGGTATGCACAGAAAATACTTGTTTATTGCAATAATCTGACATTAGAACCCTTTCATGTAAGCAGCCTTCAAGCTGTACTAATCATTTAAGGCAGCTTATCACAACAATGAAAAACCCATCATGATGTTCTCCTGGATGTCTTTTCTAATGATGGTAAACTCTGCTGAGCATCTCCGATGTTTGAATATTGTATTCTCTTCCAACATGTGACTCTTGATAAAAAGGTAATGCTGTTACGAAGCTTAAATAGTTAGTTTTGATGTAATCATATGTTAATGTATGCAAATAGAATGTAAATTATTCACTAATGAAGCTCGGCTCTATTCAGTGGCTGAGAGAGAACATTTTCTGCTGCATGGATAATAAACGCTGCATTGCTCATGCTCCCTCTAATCAAGAAATGGCTCTCTGAAGAACCCCATTCACTCCATCTGAGGATGAAGAAAAAAAGTATGCATATTCTACTCCTGACTGATTCTGCTGCGACAAAAGGGGAACAGCAAAGCGGCTAACTATATTCCAGGCTTTATGGAGACGTTCAGATGAAAGAGGAAACGGGATGGATCAAGGGCGAAGTTTACAACGGCAGATTACAATTCTTACTACACTTTGGTCCACATCAATCAAAATTCAACTTGATATTTCTCCAGGTGACAATTTTGACTGCAAGGACTGGGAGAGAAAACTGGTGAGGAGTGACAGAGGCACAGGCATACAGTTGCAGCACAAAGCTGTACGCATGACAAGAAACTCTGACAAGACGGAAGACTTTATCAGGTTACATAAAAGGCTTAGGGATAGAATAAATGTATAGGTAGAAGCAAACTGTTGTTGCTTTTCAATCATGTAGGAATTTGAATGTAACTGGACTTTCACAAACTTTAGCTGAATACTCGATACATATTCAGGATTTTAGCCGAGGGTGCAAGTAGCAGATCCTCAGGAGAGATCCCCTTTAACCTGCTTCCTAGATGATCGTACATGCTCCTCTAAAATGTGACCGGTGATGAGCCTTCAGTGCAACAACACTCATTTCACTCTCAATCTGGATCGATTCAAATGATCTCATTCCAGTGTTCGGTCAGAAATGCTTTAGGCAACTACAACTATGACAAATGTAATGCAATACCTGTGGTGTCCTGTGTATTTTGCCCCCTTGATGTGGCCCACTCCCCTGCAGCCTGGGGTTGGACACACTCCCTGCGTCACGGAGCTCTTGAGGTCAGAAGGTCCTGCATTTGCTGTTAACCATGCAAAACGAACGACCAGATAAATTTTTACTGAAATACACCAACTTCCAGAAAAGGGTTTAAAAGAGTATAACTACTGGAACAATACCCAGTTAATCCGCCTAAAAACATTATCGAACATGCGTAAGCCTTGCTTATTGATTTGCTGTATTACAGCAAAAAGACTGGGAGCTAGATAGAAGCCTTCCTCTTAATGTATGATGCATCTTCTGTTGTTTTGTATTACATTATCTTTCTGTAACAGTTTGGAACTTCAATCAAGTGCAAATCTCACGCACAGACACAGCGCAGTGACCATGTCGAGTATAACGCAACAGAATCACCAGGTCAAGTGATTTCAGATGGTCTCTGGCAAAAGGCAAGATCAGGAGTGTAAATCTCAGGAACAATCTCTACAGAAACCTGTGGTTACTTTCTTTTAGCACTCCAGCTACAGCCTTAGTAATTAGTTAATCAGTTAAATCAGGTGTGTAAAATAAGGCAGAATGCTCAAATAAATACTTGCACTCCTGGGCCAGACAGTAGTTGATACCGAGATGTTTTCAGTACAGTCCATCTTTCATTTTGGACTGATGCAGTGGTATAGTTAGAGGCCATTTTATCATGTCATGTATTATGAGTGCTATTCATGTATAATTTATGTCTAAAAATGATGTGTTTGAGAAACGCCTAACCTTGTGAAGCACAGCAGAACATGTAGGTCATAATAATTTACACTCACTCGGTGGAGGTTCCAGGGGGTGACCCGTCCTCGCACACCAGCCTACAGGATGAAGGTCTGGCAGGTCCGAGTCGACCCAGAAGTCAAACTTAGAGTGCCAGCCATCAAAGTGCACCTGTAACAAAGAAAACGTTTAAGCAAAGCGATAAAATCCAAGCATTCCAAGAGTGCGGACTTTTCCTAGAACATCACTGGGTACATCAGCCTGCTTGTCTGTGTTCACTGCGTGTACAATTCCACTTCCTAGTTCGGGACTGTTATTACAGTAGTCTTCCGGACATCAGTGGACATGGCAAACTGTACTTTTCAGGAATATAACTTTTGGCTCAAAATATGAAAACTCGTCAGATGAAGATGAAAAGGAAGAAGGGATGCCGATTTTACCAGAAGCACCTTTTTAATGGCAAGGAACGCTAGCTCGTCAGCTAACCGACATGCTATAAAGTGAATGTTAATTTAATCATTTATTTGGCTTTGAAGAAACCACAAACTAGTGAGAACCTGTTGTTGTTTCGTATTATTTTTAACCAATAAATGGAGCTTGAAGGACTGTAGATGGAAGCAGGATCACATGCTGTTGTACTGAATATCAGAATTGCTCCAATCATCTTCCTACGAACGAATCACAGCCGCGATGATATTCAGTGCAACAGCACTCCCGCTCATGTGATATTGCTTACATACAAAATAATTCTAGGCCAATCTTCCAAATATCGTTTTAGGCATGCGCCTAGAGCTTTAAGTGAGATAAGTAGATTTACAGGCAGCTGGACAAGGTGGACAATATTCAAGTCCAATTATGTCACAAAAATGCTGACGATTTTCTTTCAGTTATGGGATTAGTCACCAAGGTGATATTGATTGTAAAACTATTACATTCTGGCACTCATAATGAGACACATTATCATGCCTTCTGATAACAGCATGTGTGAGACAGCACTGATACACATTTTTTTTTTTCACACAAGAGACATCACATCACAGCAGAGTCTCTATAAAGTATGCTGTTTCTGGACTATCTCAACAGGCAGCATCTGATGAGGCTCTAATGTGATTTCTCCGCAGTGTTCAGTTAAGAGACATTAGGTTTCAGTTGCATCTACAGTGCAACTGTAGCAAACCTCATTAAGTGCTGATCAAACTTAGCCTATGGTCCCAGAGCAAACCAAACTCTAATTTCTATTTTCAGTGGAAAGAAAGCAGTGCTACTTCTGTGTCACTTTAAAATGCATGCACATAATGGTCCATTAATTACGTTTTATGGTACCAACTGTTTCAGGCTGAGTCAGTCTGATGAACCTAAAAAGGTCTCACACGGAAACTGCAGAAAAATAACAAACAAACTAATGAAGCAAAACTGAAGCAATCTTATAATGAATATATAGTTGAAACCTCTTATTCGGGACTGCTGTAATCTGGTGCGAATTGGAGTGCGTCTTATCAAAATCAATACGTTCAACAAGCTGTTCTCGCACACGCACAGCTTTTGTTTGCAAGATTTATTACACGCTCCTTTCAGCATTGCCTATTTAAAGTCATTGCTGAATTATTAGAATGCTGATTAGTGCCTAATTTGGAAAACGTACATTCAAGTGTTGTGCTAAGATGTAGGCAGGGTCTAAAAGTGGCCAGTAAGAATACACAGTCTTCAGAGCACCAACAACTGCCCCTGATACAAATGCACCAACGCACACATGTCAGTGTTGCTTCATTGTCTGTAGTTAAGGCCACTGTAACCAGTGAAAACAAGGACTTTTGGAGAAATGTGATCAAAACCTGTCCAATTTTAACATTACGGTCTGTTAAAATGTCGTCCTCAGAAATATACTCCAAATTAGAAAGGGTCAAAAAAGTTCTGTCAATATTGTCAGCGGGATATGTTCAATAGAAACGCCTAGCTCGGACAATAATGCCGGAGGGACATGTCCAATATGCTTCAAAATAATGTCCATGGGACATATCCAATAGAACAGCTAGTTTTGACAATAATGTCCATGGGGTGTGTGTGATAGAGTTGTGACAATGATGTCCATAATATAAAAACTTAGTTCTAATAATAATAATAATAATGTCCATTGGAGATGTTTAATAGAACCCTAAGGCACCGTTTGTTAAATGTCCGTTGCCCAGACATGTCGGATGGCGTTCTCTAGCTCACCTTGACTCTGTAGTCTTCAGCATCAACAATAGAGGCCACACGGATCAGCATGGGGTTTCTCCTGTCCACCACTTCTACCTTCATGTTGTTCTGAAATCCATGAAGGGCTCTCTGCAGACAGACAGTGCCGATCAGAACCTTCATTTGGCTTTCTGACAAGTTGATAAACCACATGTGCAGTCGTAAATTTTAAACTACTAGCTATTGTGAAAAAGGAGTGAGCCTGCTTTAATTAAAGTGCCATTCAACATGTGGACAGCCTTGAGGAGTCCCTTTTTCACTCAGGACATAGCAGCTGGAATTTATGAATAATTATGAAACACTTTAATCCTGTAGCGCAGCTAATTAATGCCATGTCTATGCCTAAATCTACCCCCTAACCTTATTGTCAGTAAAAAAGGATACATTTTGGTTCTTTTAGCTTTTTCCTCATAGAGACCAGACAAATGTCCCTACAAGGTCAAAACCGGACATTCAAGATATTATAAAAAAAAGAAAAATAAATAAATAAATGAAAAAAAAAAAAACACCACACAAGACCCCCCCACCACCACCACCCACACCCACACACACGCGTGTGTCTACATGAGCAAAAATGGAAACAGAAGCACACACAGATCTGAGCTATGTATTCACACACGGGCTTTGTGTCTTTTGCTTTTTAACATGCTATAGAAATGTCGTCTTGCACTGATGCTGATCATTCTTTGCTCACCATACAAAAGGCTTGGCTCGGAACTGCAGAAACACCATTGTCTTCTAAATACTCCTCCCATTTGAAATGTTCTGGATTCGGGTGTCCTTGAACAAAAGCCAACAACACAATCTGATTAGAAAAAGGCATCGCACAGGCTGCCAGGCTCATTGACTTGGCGAGTAAATGTGACTGAGGCATGTGGCCGAATAAGTTGTTGTTTGGACTAACGGTGAACGCAAGCCCCACCAAGAACAACAGTGCTCTTCAGCGGATATGAAATAGAAGACCAAGCATACCACTCACCGTCTGCTCCAGGAAATGGCCCATACTGCATTATCTGTAAGATCTGGCTTTAACTGCCATATTGTTTTTCTTTCAATCAGTTAGGAATTCACACCTTAATTGGCTGGAAACTTTTTACAGCCATGCACAACTCTAAAATTAATTCCACAAACCCCTTCAGTACAGAGTAATTTCAAGCATATAAACCAAGTATTCAAATATCAGGCTCATTATTTAAATTTGTACAATAATATTCTGACTACATATTCTGAGCCTTCTAGAAGAACCTCCAGACGTTTAAGTCTAAGTTGACAATATTTCTAGGCTACTAGATTTTAGATTAAACCTACTAAATTAAAGCCAGATATGCTCAGTAGTAAATATAATAACTTTGATAAAGGAGGTTGTGATTTCCAACACTAACAAAAGAAAAAATAAATACAAACAAAAAAACGATGGCAATTATTCACAGATCCCTGGTGGTTCCCAGGCCCTACTCTCGGCAACACTGAAATAAGGTATTAAACACAAAAAAACAACAAACTGAAATGTTACAATTTGTGACATACAGCACACCATACTTTTAATACCCTATGGATTCTTGCAATGTGAACACTGCTGACGTTCAGCATATATTCAGGTGGAAGGTCTTAGTTAGAGACAAAGCTTACTGAACAGGTGAAAATAATCGCTGGAGAAAGTTCATCATTTTGAGGTGATGTCTGATTAAACAACAAGTATACACAGGGTCATTGATCAGCCCCATACTGCATACACTATATGGCCAAAAATATCTTGATCTTCCCCATAACTGTTGCCACAATGTTGGAAACACAGAATTGTTTAGAACATCATCTTACGTTGCAAGATTAACATTTCACTTTACTGGAACCAAAAGGCCAAAACCTGTTCCAGCATGTCAATGCCCCTTAGCACAAAGCGAGCTCCATGAAAACATGGTTTGCCAAGGTTTGAGTGGAGGAACTCAGGTGTCCTGCACAGAGCCCTGATCTCAACACCGAACACAGATAGGATGCAGTGGAACACTGACCGTGTGCCAGGCCTCTTCACCTGACATCAGTATCTGACCTCGCTAATGCTCTTGTAGCTAAATGTGCACAGATTCCCACAGCCACACTCCAAAATCTAGTGCAAAGCCTTCCCAGAAGAATGGAGGTTATTATAATAGCAAATGACATTAACCCTCACATCTATATGTGCCTGTTGAGAGGTCTACATACTTTTGGCCATGTAGAGTACGTGACGCCGGACTCTCGCTGCAGTCCCCAACACTGTCCCCATGTGCCTCAACACCAACCCATTACACACAGGTACTTATCCTATAAATTATTTACAGATTCTTCTAAAAGTGCACCAATATTTGACCATTTGTCATCACATATTCTTATAATACATTGGCATTCATTTGCAGATATTCGCAGGCGAGAGAGAGAGAGAGAGAGGAGATAAAAGCTTACCCGTTCGTATTAAAGTCATAAAAAGGTTCCTATGTTTATGTACAAGTGATTTGTGAACACAAAAAGTATCCAAGAATCATAATAAAGTGAAGATTACAAGACAATAGGGCAATGAAAATGTCAAATATAATTGCCAGGACTCATATGTAGTGTATAATGCAGAAATATCAAACAAAAAAAAAAAATTTAAAAAGCAAAAAATTATTTTTGCAGTGATGCAATACATTTTTAAAGTTACAGCTCCAGGAGTACTTCAGGTTTTATCAAACAAGGTAAGATTGCACTGCTGCAGTACAACCAAGGGCTGAAAAATAACTATGTACAGTTTAGATTATGAACATAAACCGCACAAAGAGCACAAATACAGCATGTTACTGTGTTTCCCATTAAAAATTAAAATCAAATGGCATCAATATTACTTGACTGAAATAATATGGTTTAAGCGCATGTCAAGCGCACATCTGGTGTAAAACAAAACCCACAATGATTACCATGATAGCAGATTTGGTGCAGTAGCACCACTTGATCCATGTACAGTGACTGATATAAAACGGACTTTTCTGACTGCTTACATATTCAGCATTTCACTACATTTACCACACTGTTAATATTATTAGTTAATACCGTGCCTGAGATTTCTGTTTTTAGCACAGATTTGGGCATCCGGTCTTCATTAACAAGCAGCTTATAGGACCAATAGTGCTGATACTTACAACACATTGGAATAGTTCGAACACATTGGAAGATTTATTATTTGGCTAAATACAGTCTGAGAGAGTCCAGCCCCATTTCCATAAATGACTAATTTACCTGTTACTGGTATTCTAAGTGGAAACAAACAGAATTCGTTATTTTTCAAAAGCACCCAGCAGCTACTGTTGACACCTTTGTTTTGTTGCCTAGAACAACTGAATTGAAGTCGGGGGAAAGAGAACTGTATCAGAGTCATGTACTGCTTACGCAGTCCATATCCTTGTCAGATTGTGCAGTTCATGTGTGAAGATATGATCCGGTCTGCATTCATCTGGGTTCAACCTTAAGCTGAGCCTGCTACTCAGGAGAGGAATGGCTGTGCTAGCTGCTATCACCAGGAGCCAGATTTCCCCCATCCCAGCTCGAAAGCAGTGGAGACCGCTCCATCTGTCTCTGTGACAGCAGTGTGACTCTCCAAAAGGTCTCCGACGCTCAATTACATGCTCCCGTGCTCACACAGCAGTCTGACATAGGATAAAGCTAAGCTAAAAGTAAGCGATAACAGAGGCAAAGCAGGTTTCACCCCCACCACATCGCCGGGACATGGCTCGATATATAATGAATGTGAGGGAGGATTAATGTAGTAGCCTGAGCTATTCGTGTGAAGCTGATGACAGCTGCAGTTTGGGTGAAAACTTGGGTGCAGCTTTAGATTAGCACAACTCAGCAGAGCAGAAGAAGTGAATGAGGTTTGAAAGAGGGGAGACACACACGTACACGGAGAGAGAGTGAGAGAGATTACAGAACCAGACATGTTGAAAACTCGATGATACACTACGTAAAATGTAGCTGATTACTTAGTGATAACTAAACCTTTGATCTCAAAGATCATAATGAAATTAACATAGAAAGACTATAAAACGTTAGGGAAAAACCAGTGCCAATTATAATCATCTGGACCTGTATTTACTGTATAAATCTGAACTATTAATTTCTGGATTGATGTGCTACATTTTCAAAAATAATAACTCAACATTTAGAAGAAAATGAAGAGATAATGATGTTGGGCTACATGTATGCCTGAATGTCAGCGGTAGGAACAGATCAGATAAACAGTGTTTGCAGTGTTATGGTATGTCACAATGAGAAGTCAGTGTAAGAAATAATCACATTTGGAATACCTAGACATTCAGTAAAAAAAAACAAAAAAAAAAAACTTCAATCTGCCCATTTGTTTAGGACATGAAGAGACCGATCTATACTCTTATTGCCCTTTTATCAAAAGGTGGGCTTTTATTGAATTAGGAGAACATAAGCCCTCGGTCTTATCAATAATTTCAATTAAATAATTTCATGATAAATGCTTCCCAATCCCGCAAATGTATTTAAAATCTATTAAAAACATGTACCGTTACTGATTAAAGCAGTAATAGGCCCCCGGTTATATGCGAAAAGGTATTGTGTAGTTTAGTGATTAAGGAATTACTCTACTTAAAATAAGGACCCAAAAATTGGAAGGACTAATTACACACTAATGAAAGTGAGACAAATTAACTTGTCTTCTAAAGGAAAATGAGATTATTATAAAAATGGAACTAATGAAATTACACCTGGAGTCACTAAAGCGAGCAGGCGAAATGACGACATCCCTCTAATGCAAATAGATTCGAGGAACTATCCTTCACCTTGCATGTACAGGCATGGATAAGGAGTTGTCTTGCCAACACTGACATTTTTAAACAGAATTTAGAGAACAGGACAGCCAAATGAAGGCCCGGATATGGCTTGGTACCTACCCTGAGGTGCTGTGAGAGGTCGTCCATGGTCCTGACACCAGCCCACAGGGTGGATATGGGGGCTACTGGCATCACACCTGAGCAAAGCCAAACCAAAAAGAATGTTAAGCTCCGACTTAATTTGACTTGTCTAATAACATCATTCTTGTCTGAAAAGTCTGAATTTAATTTCTTTACAGCAGGGTGGAATATTTTTAAGCTTTACCGTCATGCTTTCAGCTCCAACATGACAAGCATTAAAGCAAGGGATGAAAAGAAGTAGAATGCTGCAAGAGGAAAGAAAGTGGACCATGGAGAGCATGAACAGTCTCTGCTCTGTGCATGTGTGTGTTCTGCAGTGCGTCATGACATGAGTGCTTCTGTTTGGGAAGGCTCAGAGCTTCTCCTGCTGGAAGCAAGTAGCATAACAGAAAGAACATTTCTCCTCTTTTCAACACCTAAAACAGTACACTAATCTCTTTTAAACACTGCCTTTTTTTCCCCCCATAAGTAAGGGGACTGCCTTTAACGATCCTTCCCTGGATTTAGTCAGCCATGTTAAATTACAGAAATGAATTCTCTCTGACATTTAATAACTTAAATCAGCCTTCATCATATCAATATTATACCAAACATCTCTCATTTATCTCTAAAAATGCAAAACGAATTGTTATTCCAGTTACATAATTAAACCAATACACATCACTCAAAACATGTTAAATCAGGAAATATTCAGAACGAATGGCTGAGACCTTTTCCTGCAGGCATCATGCTTTCCTTCAGTGATTCCAAAGCAAGTCAGATACACTTCTCCAGATATAAATGCAGAATATGCGCCATGACATGCCTCCAGGATTCAAGTACACCACGCTCATAACTCTGTGCCTTCATTATATAGTCAAGCCAAGGGCTTAATAAGTACGTAGGACAACTCTAAATCCTACATTTTTTTGTTTTATTTTTGTTTGTTTGACTGCTTTAACTCCAGTACTCAGTCAGATAGTTCGCTCTTTTCAGTGGATTTATTCCAGGAGGTTCTTCCATTACAGACTCTTACCAGTAATCGTACGTGTCGTCCCAGTTGTCAAAGTGAACCAGAAAACGGTCGTCTATGATGTCAGCCACGGTGGCCACACACACCAGGCAGGGGTTCTTCCTGTCCACTGCCTCCAGTTTCATGCCCACTTCAAATTTTGAGGCGGTGTTAGTCTGTTAAAAGATGTTCATCGTATTGAGACAGCTAATCTCATGATTAAAATGTGTAAAAAAATAAAATAAAATTAAAAAATTAAAAAAAACAGATTTAAAATAGGTTTTTAAAAAATAATAACTTTTTTCCCTTCAACACCCATATCGCCACATTATTGTACGCTAAGGCATTTCAGAAGCAACGGAGTTTCACAGCTGACCAGCACCCATCTTAGTTCTTAATAACTCCTCTAATAACACCTACACAGACTATATTTCAAACTTGTGTTTCATAAAAGATGCCCAATACAGGTAATATTTACACCTCGTTTACAGGTGTACCTCTGACTGGATTTTGGCTGCAATTAGAGATCAAGGGTTTAAAAGCTGGCAACATTTAAATTCACCTACACACAAGTTTGCTAAAAATCACCTCCTGGGCATACATGAAGCTTCACTAGGACGATGCTGTTTGTAAAAAGTTCACAGAATTAAGTAACTGATGTTGAGCCAGTTCTGGCTGTGTAGATATTTTCTTGTAATACCACATGTAAATGAGCGGAGATTACCAATAAAGATAAAACCATGACATTTTCACTGTATCTTAGTCTTTTTGCAATATAAAATAACAGCATCTTTCAGCCTGTAAGAGGCACTGTTCACTGCTAATAGAGACATCCTCCTCCCTCTGCGTTCTGTAAGAGAGATGTCGGCTGAATCTGCACAAGGCAGTGCACTTACACTGTTTTGGGATTTGAACAGATTCTTTGGTGCAGCCTGAGCATTGCAAGACTCCAAGTATTTTTCCCAGTTAAACTCATTCATCTTATAACCTGAGAGACAAAGAGAGATATAATTCAGTTTACAGAAATATGAATACTAATATATATATATATATATATATATATATATATATATATATCTAAAATGTGACTCATTGGTCCCGATCTATGTTAA
>JAQQZR010000033.1:20076622-20086907 GCA_030068235.1 Notoglanidium macrostoma
CGTGTTGCTTCATAGTTTTGATGTATTCAGTAATGTTTTACAATGTAGAAAGCAAAAAAAAAAAAGAAAAACCTATGGAAAAGAGTAGGTGTGTCCAAACTTTTGACTGGTAGTGTATAATTATATATATATATATATATAATATAAAAGTTTTAAATATATCTAAATTCAGTGAATAAATGCCAAACCTTTTCCAAGTTCTCTCATGTAGTGAGTGCTTGTGCGAGTGTGGGCCTAAGAATAAATGATCTGTGATGGTACGGCACTTCAGGGAAAGATTATCGCTGAACAGTTGGGAAGAGTTATTTCTGCAAACCGTATAGGAGCATCAGTACTAACTCTAGCAAAACATCCTTATAACAGATACACAATCAGAACTTAAAAAAACAAAACAAAAACAACAACGTGCAGGGTCCAAAATGAACTTTTTCATAAAAAAAAACTGATAAACTGATATTTTTCAACCAGCCATAGAACAGCAGAAGATACCATGTCATTAAAAACAATCTAATTACCCATCAACTGACCTTTTCAAAGGGAACTATAATAATAATAATGATCATTTCAGACGCTGTTGTAAGGAGACGGCAAAAATGGCGCCATGACGTCCCTCACATAGAGCAATAGTGAAGGCAGACAGCAAGGGTCACGCAAAGAATTGCAAACCAGTCAGTCAACTTATGTTTTGTAGTGATGAAAGTTTGTAGTAAAGTTGGCCTCTTTCAGCGACCCACCTGCCCGAGCTCATTTATTTTATTCGTCGATGTAGACTTTTACTCACATTTGGCGAGTGGCTGGTGCCAATTTTGGACCCTGATAACAACATGCATCTATAATCTTATAATACAGACGCTGAAGGATCTGACTGGGGATGTTGAAGTGTTTTTAAGCCAGCTAGAAAATTTTCCACGTTTACCGTTTTTAAGCTGTGGATTAGAAAACTCCCACATCTGATTATGTATAGTTTGGGTCTTGAGCTGATGGGAAAATGAACCGCCGTGTGTAAGCCATCATTAATTACCTTACAAATGATCATGCAGGATGTCATTCATTTAAAGTCAGCTAACAAGGGAAGGAGTAGCACGGAGCTGAAAAACAAAAAGACAGGATCTGATGTGAAGCCTATGCTGAACATGCTGGAGTGTTTGCCAAAACAGATTACTCGCTGATAGTTTGTCAAACAGATTATTGGAGTGTTTCAATCCAACTCACTTCATTGACTCAAATTCTTACAAACATTGCATACCTCAGGTTCTAAGGTTTAAACCCACAGGAGGCTTTGCAAAGATAAACCCTGCCTTTATCTTTAACTGACAGTTCAAACACCTCATCAGGGCCATTAGGGGAATAATTCGGGCACGTGTTTGTGTAATAGACATTACTCGCACCACGCGCATGTGTTGATCTCCCAGTTATTGTAAATCTCTGCCAAAAGCTTTCTGTGTCAGATGCAGCTGCTCTTACAGGCCAAAAGAAAAACCCTTGACACTTGGTTTTCCTGTTCAATCCAAAC
Source organism: Notoglanidium macrostoma (assembly GCA_030068235.1). NCBI lineage: Eukaryota > Metazoa > Chordata > Actinopteri > Siluriformes > Auchenoglanididae > Notoglanidium > Notoglanidium macrostoma. The sequence continues at coordinate 20,078,136 of JAQQZR010000033.1, forward strand.
AGGTTGCAGAACGACTGTTAAACTCTGGTTTGAGCCGCAGGTAGAAATAAAAGAGGAGACTGTTTACGAAGCAGTTGCAGTATTTTATGGGCTTTTTTTTTTTATTAAGCCCTGGTAATAAATGAACGATACAAAAGTAGCCTCATGAAGCCGGGTGAAGAGACAGTCACCACATGTAGGGAATGATTTTTGCTAGTCAAAGGATGTTGGCAAATCCTAAATTAAAACAAGAAGCCTCACAGAAGCAGATGAAAGATTTCTCAGTCAAATTACTGATCCACTGAGGCATGTGCATGCGTGCGTGTGTGTGTGTGTGTGTGTGTGTGTGTGTGTGTGTGTGTGTGTTATCGGTCCTAGCCAACTTTAATGCCTGAAAGTAGGCGAACTGAAACATTCAACATCTTATAAGCTTAAATTTTTGAAATTCTAAAACCACACTCCAACTGTCCTCTTTGTTTTCTGTATAATGGATATCTACAGTACCGATCTACATCACTTCTAATCTATATGAAGTCCTGAGAGATGAAGCACTTAGCACCAGAGGGCGGAAGGTTTTAACACCTCGTACGCTGCTGTCTACTTGTGATGACCTTCAGTGCAGCGCTGTGATTGAACAGAAATGTCCATACATTGCATCAGCAATAAGCCAGGCTGGATGACGGGAAGAAAGAAAATAATAAGTAGTCTTCTACAGCCGACACGGGGGAACGGGGAACACGGGGCAGGGGCAAACGTTTGAAATGGCTACTAGAGATTAAGGCAAGACCCTACAGGCGAATGGGGTCAACTTTAAAAACGATCAAGAAACGCCTCAATAAGTGCTCACTAGTTGACTGCGATATTCTTTTAAGTATTTAATATTGCAATTCATTTTTTATTAGACATTCATTTACATAAACGGGGTTTTGTCTAATTAAATGTGTGTACATTTGCATACGTAAAACTACAATTAGTGTTCTGGTGGTAGAATTAAACTGTATATTACAATATATAGAAGTACTTCGAAAATGTGTGTTTAATCAAATTGTTCTTTTATAAAATTGTTCTTTTGTCATTTTGCCATTAAAATCTAACAGTGACCAACAATGGCAAACTTCTCTCTCTCTAATCATTTTCTAAAATCCTTCTAAAAAGGGATAAATATAAACGGGTAAGTTTTTGGATGAATGCAGGTCATCTAGAAACTGAGATTTCTGTTTCGGAATATAGAGCTGACTTGGACTGAAAATGGACACAAAAAACCCCCACAATGTGACTCTAGTAAGTGTGGTTTGAGGTCTGAGAGAGAAAGAGAGAGAGAGAGAAAGAGAGAAAGAGAGCACGCATGACGTAATTGTGAAATGGGTGGAGCTTTAAGTCAAAGGTTTCTTCAAAGACTTATATCTCTCAAAGAGAGAGAGAGAGTGAGAGTGAGAGAGAGAGAGAGAGAGAGACACAGACAGAGAGACTGACAGGCACAGAGAGAGAGGGAGAGAGACTGACCGGAACAGAGAGAGAGAGAGAGAGAGATAGACAGCGAGAGAGACAGACAGGCACAGACAGAGAGAGAGAGAGAGAGAGAGAGAGAGAGAGCACGAGAGAGCCTGACAGGCACAGAGAGAGCGATAGAGAAACAGAGAGACTGACAGGCACAGAAAGAGAGAGAGCAAGAGAGAGAGACAGAGAGACTTGACAGGCACAGAGAGAGCGATAGAGAGCGAGAGAGAGACAGACAGAGAGACTGACAGGCACAGAAAGAGAGAGAGAGCAGGCAAGAAAGAGAGAGAGACCGACAGACAGGTACAGAGAAGGGCGGGAGACAGACAGAGAGAGAGATGGACAGGCACACATAGAGACAGACAGACAGAGAGGCAGCTGACAGAATGCCAACTTGATCAGCGCACAAGAGAAAAAATATATACCCGCTGCATGGTTAGAACATGACATGCATGAATGACTAATTCATCTTTCACATTTCGGCTATTTGCTGCAATACAGGATCAGATTTGACTAACATCTTCTAGACTACAGCACCATTTACTACACAGTCATGAAATAACAGGGATGAGTTCTTCCCTGCACATTACTCACGATGACGAAGAAAAATAACAGACGCACAGTGGACAAAAACACAGCAGAAACCACACCCTGAATACCAGCAACTAGCAACAACATGGGCTTAAACATGTCCAGCGCTCAATTGGGCCAGAAGGGAGTACCGTGCACTGCTGAATTCCCAAAATACTTACTGGTTAAAGCAGGAATTGATGGATAAACTGATCAAAAACAGGTTGGGTTAGGGTGACGTACTTTTAACAGTTGCTTTCCCACTTTTCTCCAGAAAAATGAAAGCAGTTCCAAGAGTTTATTTAGATGGTTCAAGCTTTCTAAAGGATTCTAGCTTCTTACTTTATAGTGGGAAAAACCTTTACTGTCAGGTTCTCCACAGAACCTTCACGGTACTAACCAAGGAACGTTTTCATTTTCAAAACACTGACATTTTTATATCACAAGACAAATTCGTCCTTGCCTTCCTGTCCTGTGTGTACACGATTACCACAACAATATCTCCGTCCTCCGTAAATAAGCCCGTTACTAAAGCTGTCGACAATATTATAATCATTAAAGAGAATCCTCAGAGGAAATGCGCACGCACACGCAAGCACACGCACGCACACGCACGCACACGCACGCACACGCACCATTACTCAACTCGCATCTCAACTGCTGAGAGAAGAACTTAAAGCAGGAACTCTATTCACTGTTGATATTTTGGCTTCTAAATGTGTTTTCCCCACATCATGCCTTCCTCCAATTGAAGTCTGAAACAATGCACATGAAAAGGTCAGTCTTAATCCTTTTATTAGCTATTGTGCTAACAAATCTGATCCGGAATCTCTCCGTCCCCCTCAATGAAACAGCAAGAGCCGACAAAAAACAAACGCTGCTAAATAAATAAATAAATAAATAAATAAATGCAGGATACACACAGAAATAAATGCATCATTCCTCTAAACAAATTGACACTCATAAATAAAAAGCAGCAAACAAGTGACAAGATCCTAATCTTGTTTCTGTATAAAGGGTGTAAGAAATTCAATTTATTCCTGACCTGAATACAAATCATGCCCAGGCTAACTGCAGCAAAGCGTTGAAATGGTTTCAGAATTAAACTGCTCGATTTTGATCTCAAGGACTTGCCAAGGACCTTCAACGGGAACGTCATGACCCACTGCGGTTTCTCGGCACGTCTGAAAGCTACTCATTTTTTAGCTCCATACTGCGCGACGTACTCGAGTGCATCCTCACTAAAGATACGGTCAAAATACGGTCCAGCCTCCGCCATCATTGGCCTGAAATGCTCTTCAAAATGTTCACGGAAACCGGTCACATATAATGCACTATACACCAGAATGTTTTGAAAAGACTATGGAAAGTCTCAGCCTCTCACACGTATGGGCTTACTCAGGTAATTTTATCTATGACTTTGTAAAGACGTGGGATCGCGCATGAGCCAAGACTGAAGAGAATATTAAACACGGTTCATGTTACCAGTACGTCAAGATGAGAAAGTCTGACTTAAAACGGTTATCCTGACTACTTCATAGCAGTCGATCGAGATGACAGGAGTGTGGCCCGACTCCGGCAAAATCATTCCAAAATTAGAAATTTCTCTGTCAGTGAAATCACTTCAAGTCGACGGGTGTAAGGCCAGCACAAACCAAACCAGATTCAACACTCACACAAGAAGGTCTTGTAATAACTTGCATCTAGTGAATACCTCTCTTATTACAAGTAACTGCATCCTTTAAATAAAAAAAACGCTAGTTTAAAAATGCATCTTCATGTGGAAGACTTCGTTGTGCCATGGAGCATGGACAAATAGTGTGCTAAACTGTAATCAAATGCAGAAAGACGTGAATCAAGTAGAAGTGGTGCTGAAACTGGATTATAATCAGGACATGTGAGGATTATTCTGAAAAATATATAACTCATCAATGCTTTTAAAAACTGCAAAGAGATTCTGGGAGTTTTAAGACATTTTTATAGACCCTGATGAAAACACACTATAATTGAGCAGGGCACAAACATCTGCAACACATGTGTTGTGTTACACCACTGGACAGTAGGAACGGTCATATGAATGGCACGATAACGATTTTAAAAAGTGATATGTTTTTTAAAGCAAGACAATACGGGGAGACAGGGCGGTGTTTTTTTTTTGTTGTTTTTTTTTTTAAATAATAATGGATATCACAATCCTGTTAATCCTCACCAGCTGATTTTGGATGTTCTTACAAGCACTTTTTCAACAATAATGTAAATTTTTTGATTTACATTTTTATCTATGAAAATAAATGCCTTGGATAATTCAATGTTCATATTTACCAAAACCAAAAAAAACCTGATATTTTGAAATTGTAAAAAAAAAAGAAAGAAAGAAATGAACTATGCACGGTTATTCAAATTGATTGATTATGTTATTAAAATGAAACGTCAGTTCATCTAGAAAAAGAAAAGAAATACAGTTTAAAAATTCCATGCATTTCCACTTTAGCGTCTTTTTTTTTTTTTTTTTTTTTTTTAATAAAGGAAACTGCTATGTATATCATAACACACAAACTGACATTTATATAAATCAGGAAACAAGCTTTTCAAGGAAGTGACGCTGGCTTGGAGCTTAAGCTTTCTTCAGTGTTGCAAAGCATCAGAGAACACCGGGCTCATGAATGGTCAATGCAATTTATCTCAAAATCCGAAAAATTATTCATGTGGCCCAATTTGTCATTTCAACCTGCAGTGTCTTGCTTTAAGTGGACCAGCATTATAAACACACAGCTAAGCTGTATCTTATCTTCAAACAACACTGCACACAGCAAAACAGCTCCGGCGCAGTCGCGCTTAAATGAACTTTTCGCACTTTGATTCTAGATGGAAAAGTCTAAGCCTTCTTTTCTATCTAGCCTCCTCTTCTTTACACAGAAGGTCACAATTTAAATAAAGAAAGAAATGATTTAGGCACCTTTCTGAAAATCGTTTGGCACAGAAAAGCAGATTGAAGTGTAATTTGATCCTGCGCTCAAAGTATTTGTTCATTGACAAAAAAAACAAAAAACAAAACTAATAGCCAAGTTAAATAAACAAACTCGTGCCAAGCAAGAAATTCACATTTGCCTTCAACTTGAACTAAGGCTCTAAACAGGAAGTACTAGAGGGGCGGCCACAGAGTTGGAAACAACTCAACTTCCCGACACCGAAGTGAAAATAAACAACATCAGTCTAAATCATATGGCTTTATGGAATTTGACATCATTTACAAGTTTACATTTGTACAAAATCTAGCAAAGTCACAGTCAAGGGAAACCCCCAAATAATACAATTTGGCCATTAAATGTACTGGAGTGTTCACGGAGTGATGCTGTGCCGGAAAACTGAAAAACTGCTAAGGGCCAATGATGAAAAACAGGATCAACACAACACAATGAAGCAGAAATCCTATTCATCATTACTTTACTTATTTAAATGAGTTTTCCCCTTCTTGACTTCTGAAACCATCAGATCTGTCCTTCCAAACAAAGATAAAACTTTGCTGTGGAAATGTTATACTCAGAAACTCATGATCAACAGGTGCATCACATATGCTCGACTGTCCATTTTACACAGGTCATTATGTTTAACAATTACAGGTAATAGCAACTAATTTGGCCAATTGTTTTACTCATATTTTTAGACTCACACTCTAGATACAGACTTAAACGTTAGCTGTAGAGAAATATTAAAACGGATCGGTTTTTGTTCGCTCATGACCATCACATTATCTCAAACTTAGCAACTTTGAAGAAGGCTTAAGCTCCGCCCACTCGGCACAATCACGTCGCGCCATGTTACTGAAAAGCTTGATTCCTGATATACACGTCAGGCTGGGTCATTATGATATACATGTCAGTTTCCTTTAAAAACCTATCAATCATAAAAACACCTTTTTTTAACATAATCAAAATTAGGGTTTTTTTTTTTCCCCTATATTCAGAAATCTGTTTTAATTCCTTCCTTCCTAAGATGTATTAAAGATGTTCCCAAAACGTTAACAATTCTTGAATTTCATCCTGAAACATTTAACAGCGCATGGTGTTATTGCGATAACTAAACAATAAAGAAATGCAATTTAAAAAAACAAACAAACAAACAAACAAAAAAAAAAACCACACACTTTTGAAAGGTTTTTCCTCTTGAGAATGTCCTCAGTGAAATAACGATTTCAATATCAGTTAGAAAAAGACACTGATTTTTAAAAAGTAGGCAAATTTATGCATCATTATGAAAAAAAAAAAAAAAAAAAAAAGTCTCAATAGAAAAACGTTAAAAAACAATAAATAATGTGGCAGGGATTTACTGTGCTAACCAGCTTTTTGTTGTAAAAACCCAGTTCTCCTGCAGTGTCCTGCTTTAATGTGTTGTTATCTCTCCTAAGTGGATCAGTACTAATAAACCAACACTTTCACACTGACATGTAGGCCATGATTTAGCTCCAGAATCCAACACTGACTCTGTACAGCCCGTATTTTCTAAACAAACCAGCCCTCTATTACTTAAAAACATGATAAAGATGTGAAAGAAGTGAATCATTACTGGTTTTGTCAACACTGAAATGTTTATTAGCCTTTCAAAACAACGACGCCATTAAAGTTTCAACTCGTAAACAAATAACGTTACGTGTAATTCATTACAAACAACTAAACACTCCTGCCCCTAGGAAAACATCCAGAAATAAACATGGTGTGAAATAAATACGAATAAATGTCACAACTAAATGTAGCCTATTTAAAGCTAACTCAAAAGGTAGAAGTGGCTTCTCGCACGAGGAAGAGAGAGAGAGAGAGAGAGAGAGAGAGAGAGAACATCAGGAAGAGTTGTAACTGTGTAGCAAACTAAATTGCTACGTGTTAAAATATGAAAAGGAAACATTTCCGAGAAGAGGGGGAAAAATATAGTTTCACTTAGCCGCACAGCTAGCTGCGAGCTATGGACTGTAATAAATAGTCCAGATATTGTCTATTTAAACAGATAAATGTATATGAAGGGGATAAATTTGGCCTGTCAGTGTGCGCTCGTGCCTGAGGAAAGGGGGGCATCTCGTTTTGTTACATTAGCTCGCTTTAAACAGGAGCGAAAGAAGGGCAGATTAGCGAGCACAGCCATCTCTGCGCGCATTTAAATACGATAGGGGGAAAACACACACACGCGCACACACACACGCACGCGCGCGCGCGCGCACACAGACACAGACACGAGTTCACATTAGAGCTCATTTCATACCCGAAAGGCGACGTCCTCCTCAACTGTGAGGTTCGTTATGTCTAGAAAACTAAGCGCAGTAACTCGGGGTTGTATGAAATGGTTTTAATTCCTTACCCAACACGCCAGTCGGTATATACGCGTCAACGCTGCCTGTGACAGTCAAAACAGGGCTCTCCTCCTTCACGCACTGCGCATGCTCCGACACAGCCCTCTACTGGAGCCTGCACTAAATATCAGTCCGAGACACTTATCAGATAGTAGCAGAACAGGTGTGGGGGGTTCATCATGTTTGTTCGTTTGTTTGTTTATTTGTGCACCGCGTTTGACAGTATACATTGTCATAAAGCAACTTTACATAAACCTAGATGTAGATTTATATGCACATCCCTACCCTCAGAAATAAAACAAAATAAAATAAAGGTACTAGAGTGTAATTTGGTAACATGTCGCTGTGGTGGTACAAACATACATCTTTTACCTTTTACTTTAAAAGGTGCAGGTGATTTAGGATTTAAGAGGGTCTGTTAGCAGAAATATACTATAGTATACATAAGTATGTTTTCATTAGTGTATAATTACCTGTAACTACAAAGCATTGTGTTTTTCTAAGCTTGGAATGAGACCTTTATATATACAGAGTCAGCCAAAAAATGATACGTTCTTCAGGAAAAGAAACATTTATATAAGTATTTTAATACTGAACTTATTCAGACATCACCAAAGTTACCTTTGGCTCCTACAATTACAAGTGGTGGCCATCAGCTTCCAGACATTTATGTGTCTGAAGTGTGTATACAGTTTTTTGGCTGACTCTGTACATAAGGCACAGGTCCACTTTCAAAGATCCACCATGTTGTGGCACTACAGTAACCCAGAACAGACAAGTGGCAACATGAATACAGAAGAAAGCACTAGACGGAAGACAAAGAAGTTAAAAGAAGAGAAATCAGTGTTTGCACGTGCTAGCTAACAAGTTTGAGAACCCAAGTTTGTTTAGCACTAAGAAAAGCAAAGGTGTGTGAATATAAGTATTGGAAGTATGCTACACACACCTGACAGCTACCATACATTGTAATACATGCTTGAAAAGGTTGCAAACAACTGAATCCTGCATAGTGGTCCTTTAAAGGTATATTATATTCAGGGCAGTGGTAGCTGAGTGGTTAAGACATTGGCATTCTTCTCAGCTGGCCATAAGTCCAGAAACCAACAAGAGTAAGATAGATTTTGAAAGAATCCAATTTAAAAATTCCCCCCAATCCATTCACCTCTCCCTCCAAAGCTACTCCTCCAAAACACATGAATGCGCTACCACTAACATCCATCCATCCATTATCTATACCGCTTTATCCATCTGGGTCGCGGGGATGCTCGAGCCTATATCAGCATCTTCGGGCAAGAGGCAAGGTACACCCTGGACAGACAAACAGCCACACACGCTCGCATTCACACCTATGGGCAATTTAGAGTAGCCAGTTGACCTAATCTGCATGT
>JAQQZR010000033.1:20094346-20133215 GCA_030068235.1 Notoglanidium macrostoma
GCTGTTTGTCTGTGTTGGCCCTGTGGTGGACTGGTGACCTGCCCAGGGTGTACCCCGCCTCTCGCCCGAAGTCTGCTGAGGTTGGCTCCAGCTTCCCCGCGTCCCAGACGGATAAAGCGGTATAGATAATGGATGGATGGATGGATTTGTCAATATCCCCAGACAAAACATTTTGTTACATTACTACACTTGCAGTGTGTAATGTTCAGGAGCCCACTCTTTACAGTAGTATAGAAGTCTATGTGGCCTACACACTGGAATTTTACATGGCAATAGCTAATGACCAATTGCCAAACGAAGAATATATAAGCTATGATGTTTCAAAACATAACAATGAAGCATCCCAATGAAAAAAAACAGATTGTTTTATGTATTTTACTTCATAGAGTTTTTATCAGAATGTATATTTCATCCTTATTTATTAGTACTCAAAAAGTGCTTCAGTCTCAAACAGAACAGTCATCACTTTACTGACAACATCCTATAAAGCATTCCTTCATCTTAGGCAATGGCAAAGAATAATAATGTTACAAAATGAGGTAGGAAGAGTTGTGAAGGAAAGTAAAGTGAATAAAATTTAATCTACTTCAAGAAAGAGGACATATTGCCTGAGGCTTGAAAAAAAATGAAAGAAGCACTGAAATTTTTAACTTAATATAATGTTACCTTTTTGATTGCACACAAGCCCCATGTTAGACAAAAACTCTTTTGCTGGTCAAAGCCTCATGGTGAACAAAAGCTCCTGGTTGGGCACAAGCTTGCAAATGGGCACAAGGCGCCTTTTGGGGGAAAAGGCCCATGTTTAACAAAATCCCTTTTGCTGGTTGATGCTCCATGTTGGACAGAAGCCCTGGGTTGGACAAAGCTTCCAGTTGAGCACAGGTTGTTCTTTGGGCAAAAGTCTCATTTTGGATAATCCCCGTTGATCCTTGAAGCCCCATGTCGGACAGAAGACCCTGGTTGGACAAAAGCTTCCTGTTGTCCGGAAGTCCATGTTTAGACAAAAGTCCTGTGTTGGATGAAAGCCATTTTGCTGGCCAAAGCCCCAGTGTTGGGCAGAAGTCTCTGGTTTGGCAAAAGCTTTCAGTTTGGTAAAAAGTTCCTCTATGTGCACTTTGAATTCATGATGAGTAAATATGATTAAGTAATTTCATATTTTCTTTCTTTTCACTTCTTACAGGCTTCTTGTGACTTTGTAAACCACAGAAACTATATTTTTATATAGTATTCTATACTATATTCTTTAAAAAATCTCTTTATAGTGTTGACTTTTGGCCAGCATAGAGCTACAACCCAGTCAGTTTTTTAAATAAAATAAGCATTCAAATAGAGTACAATGACATAAATACAGTATCTGTTTATACTGCATAAATTTCCACTGATGCTGGACGCTAGAGAATCTTCTCAAGGTCACGGTGGTCTATAAAACGCATGCATCAGTATGAGTGTTTAATAGGAGAAATTTTTCTTCTCCAAGCAACGTATAGTTGCTTCTGTTTTAGTAGCAATTTACAAAGCACACACATAATAATATGCCTTTCATTTAAGTGTAAGCTGCTGTGAAGAAAACAGTAATAAGTCTGACTGTCAGCTAAATATGAGGTTTTCCCCTCTTATATTGTACTTAACTCATGCAGTCAGAATAAAAGTGGCACTAATGAAGTCTCTGTGTTCGTTTTTTTAATAGTCAGTATGTTTAATAGTCAGCCTGATGATACGCATATGTGAAACCTGTTTGATTGAAATTATATGCTGTTTAATAGTTTTATAAAGTGGAGTGTACTGTGTGTAAAGATGAAACTGGGTTATGAGTCATTCATTCCCTCACCACCCTCTAATCTGCTGACAAACCAAAACCACTGCTCACACATGCAGGGAAATGCCCATTAACTTCACTATTCAAAACACCAAGTGGCAAAGGAAGCACAGTGATGATGAATTGTGCAGTTCATTATTATACTGTAGCAAAATGAAAGTTAATCAACTGTCCTTACCGCCAAGACTTTCTGATCTCTTCTGTATTTAAATGGTTTGTACATTAATGCATTCCTCTTACTGTCGTAAACAGTGTTGGTTCTTTACAATTCCAGGTAACGTGTACAAGTGCAATAGAAACTCTAATAAGAGTTTAATAAAAGTTCCTCTAAGCATTTTGAGCATGGTCTGAACTTGCAAGTATTATTTTAACCAAGTATGTGTGCTTTAGCGCATGTAAATCCTCTCATGAGCTCTAAGAAAGCGTTCTCATTTTAAAAATGGCCTTGGCAGTATTTACATCCTGCTGTATTAAAAGATTAAACAAGGCTTTTGTAGGCAATGTGATCCTAAAGTATTTCACCCAGAGGCAGAAGGGCTGAGATATGCTGGAGTCACTATACTGGAAGGTCAGAAATGTAATACACTTCCATAATTCTTTCCTATTATACTGACACACTGAGGAATATTTATGAGAACAGTTTTTATATCCATCACAATGTGTGCTTGGTTTTCAAAGGGAAATTCAGTAAAAGTTAAGAACTCAAGAATAAATTTAATTCTTTAAACAACTGGATTAATACGAAAGGTAGTTACAAGAGTATGGAACGGAAGTGTGGATCGAACAACGGATTGGCTATGCAAGTTAAATTATGAAAATTACCAGCTATTACAAAATGGATAACATTTTATTAAACCCTGCATCATGACACAGACATAACCACATGGTAGATATGTGTTATAGAAAATGTCATATTCTGCGATGAGTTGTAAAAAATTATATTTCATGTCCACTTGTATAGCAGTGACATGTTACCATTACCATTAAGTGTTATAACTGTCATAAGGAATGATGTTTTTACAGCATACATCACATGTACATTGTTGTAAAGAGAACTCTAGTTAACAGGAGTTATTTTTTATATTACATTATATGCTTTATGATACTTACTTTATGACATTATTTTAATGCTTAAAAACATAACAGTTACATCCACCTATATGAAATGACGCTTGACATACATGAGTCCTGTCACATGCTATTTTTTGACTACTGCAGAATAAGAGAAGGATGCTCATGATATTTGTCAGAAATTACACTATATGCTCACTAGATCACCACTAGAGTTTTTTTTTTTTTTTTGCAAAGAAAGGAGGGAAAAATAAAAAGATTAAATCTTCTTATTTTTTGTTTGTTTAGCAGTACCAAAAATGTGATATTGCAGCCTCACAGCTCCAGGGTGTCTGCGGCGATCATGAGCTTGGGCTACTGTATGTGTAGAGTTTCTGTGAATCTTCTCTTTGTGTCAGAACGGGCTTTCTCTGGGTACTCTGGTTTCCTCCTAAAGACATACTGATAGGTGGATTGGCTGGGTGGGAATGATTGTGCATGAATGTGTGTCTGTGGTGCCATGTAAATGGACTAGCATCCCATCCAGGGTGCATTCCTGAATCCCGGGACAGGCTCCAAGTCTACCACAACGCAGACCAGAATGAAGATGAATGAAAGAAAGTACCAAAAACACTTCAGAAATATGTGTACTAAATATATTTTTTCCTGGTATGAATTGTTTTATGACACTAAAGATAGTTTTCATTACGAACATATAATGACAGCTTGTATAAATCATGCTAACTAGAGAACATTTAGCAAAAATGATCATGTGACATAAACTGTTGTGACGTTAAACTTACCAGGAAAAGCTAACACATCACGAGACGCAAACAGTCATGGCAACTCATGCCAGTGTATGACATCTTCCATGACATGTTAATGACAGTCTTATGACACGTGGTTCTATTGGAGTGTTACAACATGGTGTACACTCATACACTCCATGCAACACAAGCTAGTTATAACCATTAACACTAGTTAGCATTGGTCAATGGAGACTATGCTTGTAGGTGTCTGAATAATTTCCTGAACAAAGCAACATGTAATTGTCCAACTTTGTTGTTTTTTGCTGACAGGTGTTTAAGCATAGCAAACAGCCTTATTAGCTTATTAACACATTAAAGAACATGCTAGCTAGATGGCATGAGCTAACATGATAAAATGTGTACGCAGATATAAATTAAGTTCTGGAAATATAATGATTTCAGTAATCATTTTAGCACCTGGTGATTTTTATGGGTGGATTCCAACAATATGCTCTCACTCCCTGCTGCTCTGGAGCTCAAAAAAAAAAAATCAAACAATCCTATAATAAACACCGCAGTCTGTTAAGGTCACCGCCAGTCCATTTTCCATAGCAATCTATGCTTTCTGTGTACACTGGCTGCCACACAGAAAAGCAGCTAGAAGAAAGTCATTCGTTTTCAAGGAGAGCTGGAGACACAGTTAGCAACAGGACATGGAGCGATCGTTAAAAGTATTGTCCATGTATTTTGCTTTCAGATAGTCTTTCCTGAACATAGATCCTGAACCAGTGATATTAAACATGCCACTATGGGCTTGAATTGTTGATTTAGTTTCCCAGTAAGACATCAGATTTCTGGTCAAATGCATGATCTTGCGTATGACCTTTAGCTAGCTAGCTAGTTTGTATATTGCATAGCCAGAAGACCCTGGTGAAGAAAGCTGTGAGAAGAAACACACTCGCTCGGTCAATTCTGTCAAGTAAGGTAAGTGTCAAGCATCATCATTTTTCTACAAGAACTTGGGATATGGCTTTCAACATTACTTCCTTGTAGTGCATAGCCGTCAGCTAGTTAGATAGTTTACTCATTTTAAACTGATATTTTTTAATGTTTTATTACGCTGTCAACATTAATCATTAATTTTTTATACTTATGTTTGCAAACAGATCATAGACCGGATCAATCAACATGAAGCATCAGCATCATTTCAAACACAATCTTGTTTTCTGAGGAGAAATATAAAGACGTTTCACAACTTTATCACCTTAAGTTCATCCTCAAATCTCTATCTATCCATTTACAGCAGGGCAGTGAGGTAATTTTTATGATATTTCTGAAGTATTGAATATGAGTGTAGAAAATAAACTCCTGCAAAACCCTTATTAAACCCAAGCTAAATCCGCAATGCAGTTTGCAGTGAATTGCATCTTTGCAATGTAGTCAGAAATTAAATTGATGATCGGACAGTCAAGAAGTAGTGGATAAAAATCTTTGAAAATTTCTTAAAATAAAAAAAGCAATTCACTTTCAGAAATATAACAGTTACAGTTGCCAGAAATATCTTCACTTGAGTGAAGTAGAAATACTTATTTGCATCTTTGAGTATACACCACTGAAAACATGGCTGCATTCTCCACAGGTAATGGCGTGCACAAACGTTGACGTGTGAGGGTGAGAATCCCAGTCACTTCTGTGGTTTTTAAAAGCATCCCTGGCTTTTACACCAGGACAGTCCATTACCTAATCCATTCACAATTCCCCAGCGTAGAAGAAGCACCCACTCTCAGCACCTACACAAATAATCCTGTGGCATAAGAAACCATTAAGTATCATTATTTCAAAGAGCTGGCCACAGACAGATAGGGCATCTTATGGAAATGAATTCAGTAATGATTGTATAGGGCAGGACAACCGCTGTTATTTCATGGGTTATTAAATCTTGCATAGCCAATCCAAGCAAATTCTAACCTTTAATATTTGAATGATCAGCATCGCTCAAGGTTAAAGAACAATATTTATTAGTGAAGGACAAAGGCTTGGATGATCAAATGTTATTGAGTATCTGTTCTGGTCTGCATGAGTGAGGAAGCAGAAACGATATTTTCTGAGCAATAGTGAGTGATTTCATTGATTTATGAAGTAAAGCTGTGTGAAAGGCGCAGTGCCAAAAGCACAGATCATTAATAATGCAAATGAGCTCCCTAATGGTACTGAATCCGAGAGATTTTTTTTTTTTTACTGTTTTAATCATACACGCCTCTCAAAGGAAAAAAAGCCCCTTGATGGTAATAAGACAGTGTGATTTTGTCTATAAAGTAGTAGAAACTAAATAAACTAGCATAGAGATATATATTTTTTGTATATAACAGTGAAAACTAATTAAATATCTTACTGTACTTGTAAAGTGTCAGACTTTTAAGAGAAAATGAGAAGCAATATTATTATCTAGCTTCATAGATTAACTTGAAAAGATTAAATGTGATTAAATAATGCATGGGTGTACTGATATCAGGGGTGGCTGGTGTAAAGAGCGGCCAACCAACTTTTTTATGGTAGTAATATTGATTATTTGGTGGAATGATATTCAATATGGATTTCTTCAGTTTGTTACTGGCTATCATTATGTAATGATCTTGAATTTGTAACATTAGTGTACTTCATAAGATGTTGCCTAATATTATGTAAAATGTGACTTTTATTGAAGCTTGCTGAAACAAAACTTGTTCCCTTTTATGTCAGATTACCTTGGCCATTATCTCGTGTCATTGTCACTTTCTGTGATGGCGAATTGGTATTTTGCCCCACCCAACCCCCCTTTAAAGTCAGTGGATCTAACCTGGCCACCTGACTGTAAAAGGTCTAGCTATGCCCCTGCTCTAATGTACACTACATAAGCACAGTATTAATGGTATGGAGTTTGGCAGTGTTTAAGGATAGTCAGGATTGTCCCATGTTTCTGCTATGCAACCACTGGTTTTTATTCGTAAAGTAAGGCTGGTGTGAAAGGGAAATGAAGGGTTTGTCAGTATGACCTCTAAAGGAAACAGGCTGTTGTGGCTTATGGCATTGAGCCTGAAGAGAGAGAATGGCTGTAATGCTGCACTGCTAGGCGATACTGTTCCTGGGTCACCTCAAAGCTCAGCCAGCTAGAGTTTCTCACACTTATCTCTCACTGTTTCCAGTGCCACCTTTCTGTAGTGTCATCAGAACCATGCTCATGAACACTGATCCTTGATCAACTAATAGGATCAATCTAAAGATTTTCTATATTTACTAGAGTATATGGTATATAGTTTGACCATTTTGGCATTAATGGAGTTGATCTGATTTGACAAATATAAACAATTTGGAATGTTCACCTATAATTGGTGAACCTTTGCTGATATTTTGCCTTTTTATTGGAGCCAAAGAGCATTTTATTCCTGAACTTCACACCAACAGAAAATTAGGTATTTATATATTATTTATAGGCCTTGGTGTTCTTGAATTATTGAGGTTTGGATTAAACCCATTCTATTCAAATGATCAACCAAACAAGTTAATATATAAATGAATATAATAAATATAATAACAACTTATAATGTTGGTTGTGGTTTCTACCACTGTAACCAAATAAAAAAAATCACAAATTCACTGGCTATGCTTCAAAGACCACACAGGATCACTGGATCCCACTTTGAGGACTACAAATCTAAGGAATTCATATTTTAGTTTAGTAATATACAGTGGTGCTTGAAAATGTGGGAACCCTTTACAATTCTCTATATTTCTGCAAAAATATGACCTAAAATATCGTCAGATTTTCACACAAGTCCTAAAAGTACATAAATACAATTCAGTTAAACAAACGAGACAAAAGTTTTATACTTGGTCATTTTTTATTAAAGAAAATGATCCAATATTACATATCTGTGAGTGACAAAAGTTTGTGAACCTCTTGGATAAGCAATTAATTTAAAGATGAAATGAGTGTCAGGTGTTTTCAATCAATAGGATGACAATCAGATGTTGAGTGGGGCCCTGTTTTATTTAAAAACCTGGAATCCCTCAATGTCTGATTTTCAAAACACATGTTTTTGGAAGTGTATCATGGCATGAACGAAGGAGATTTCTGAGGACCTCAGGAGTTGTTGATATTCATGAGGCTGGAAAAGGTTACCATGTCTAAAGTGTTTGGACTCCATGCAATCCACAGTCAGACAGATTGTGTACAAATGGAGGAAATTCAAGTCCATTGTTACCCTCTCCATGAGTGGTTGACCAACAAAATTCACTCCAAGAGCAAGGCATGTAATAGTCTGTGAGGTAACCCAGGGTAAGCAACTAAAGGCCTCTCTCACATTGACTAATGTTTTATAATTGGCTAAAATTAAAAAGCTTCCAAAAATGTGTTTAGAAATATTCCACATAATCTATAGTGACCTGCTAGTGAACGCAGATTTAGAAAATGGAAGACATGTTATGATATGATATAACTGACCATCAATCTCAAGTTTATGGTCGCCCATCAAATTTATGGTTACCCATCTTCATGTTATGATATGATCTCACATGCATAACTATTTCTTCTTCATTTACTTAAAAGATAACTATGAGGTTGTTGTCTCAGCGATTAAAGGGCAGGCACAGGCAAGATTGCAACATGATACTAGCCCAGGCTGGCATAAGGGGCTGTCCAGATGGATCTGAAATGTGTTGACAGATGCTGGAACCAGACACCAGCACTGGGGCCACCACTAACATGTCCCCACTATATTTCCCTCTGTATCCATCACTTATTTAGGTTAGTGAAGAAACTAGCCTGTTCTAATAAAGATGAATCCATAGACCATGGCAGGCGTTTGATAGAAATCAATTCCATAGTCATGAATAAAACATGAGTATAGCTCACAATACAGAATTAAATGACTCCTAGGGCTCTATAGGATTTATCTGACTACTGAATGACAGACTAAGGAGCAGTTTTAAATCTTTTTCAAGAGATTTTTTGTAATAATATACACTGGTAGTACCATTTTATTTTAAAATATCTATGTCCAGTAAGATAAAATTTCTGCTATCATAGAAGGGTTGAGATAAAAGAATAAGATAAAGCACTGCAGCAATTCTACACTAAACCTAACACATTTGACTTACTATCCTTGTGGGGACCTTAAAGTTATATAATGATGATTATAACTGAAAAATACTATGCCTACATCGAAATCTAACTCTAGAATTAACCCCAGTAACCAACAGGAAATCTGTTTCCTATCCGTATATATATATATATATATATTCCTATCCTTATGAGGACTCACACACACTCACACAAATTACTAGATATAACGGCCTACTTTCTGGACCACATTTTCAGCCTTACTTTTTTATGCCCACTAAAATAAGACATGCTTTGCAAACCCCTTTGTTGTATTTGACAATACATTAATGTTACTAGATATATACTTACTGTGTTTCTTGGATCATTTATGACATTTCTCAAATAGCTATCTGCGCTTTCTTTCTTCACATTTCATCCATCTCTGTAGGGAGTAGCACATATCCTGCATGTACAGCAATGAAGATGACGACTTCATCCAGCATGACAACTGATAACAAATATTAAAAAAAAAAAAATCCCTATGGTGAAGTTGAATATGAGCTTTTTTTATGTTTTGACAACCTGTTTCATCATACATGGTGTGCAATTATTCTTGATTACACACCAGGACCTGTCAATCAAAGTCTTCCTCGTCCTTTACCAAAAAAAAAAATTATTCCTGGACAAAAATAAATCCAATACTTTAACTTTGCTGATGAGTCAACCTGAGAATTCACTGTTTCCACTACAGAAGAACAAAATCAGTTATAGTTATATTATTAAATACTATTACTTTTAATTAATAATAGGTGTAATAGTTCTACTGTATTTGTAAATGATGCATTACTAGCTTTCCTGTTGGGTGAAAAAAGGAACACTCAATAAAGAACAAGTGAGGTGTTTGGCATTTAGCTTCTGACTATAGTTATAAAAAGTTATAACTCTATATTTAGTTCAAAGATTAGCTTTATAAATCAGCAAATGACTTGCAAGAGAAACAGTTATATTGGTGAATTTCTAAGCGATGACTCAGTATGAGTCACATTACACTGGATTTCCTTAGTTCTGTGATATTGAGAAACACCAATATTGTGTCACAATTTGTGAACTCTGAGCTGGAAATAAATGTCCAATTCTGAAGTAGGGAATAACTCAATGGTGGCCAGTCATTAATATAGTGAATCCAATCCTATCTGAGCGCAGCATTAGTGCAGCGGGGAATTTTTTTGAATCACAAAACAATGTGATAAACAGGCAAACGGAGATGCCTCTTTTTCCTGATTGGATATTGGTCCACGTCTTAATTTTTTTTTTTACAAAAACCTTTCAACAAATTCTGTTGATATCTGTTGGTATGTAAAGGGAAAATTGACAAGTAGTACAAAAGTGCTTTGTTTTAAAAGTATTATGTGATGTGCTTAACAATTCTGGGGCTAATTTGCTGGTTGGTACAGTACTTCCTCCTAATAATACTCCTGTGAGTAGTTAGTGGTTACCTGCTGCACTGACATCACAGGCGAGACGTTGCTAGCATATGTACAATGCTGTTTAATAGAAGGGGAAAAAAATCAGTGCTCTCAAAGCTAAGTGATAATGAGCATTCTCTGATTAGTCCTAAAAATAAAAAAGTAAAACCTTCTTTTCTCACTCACCATTTTCCAGTGACATGTGATGTCATATAAATGAAAAATCTAGCATAGTAATACTGAAGGACAGCAAGCACTGAACATAATTTAATGAAACTCATTTGCCACAGTTGCGTTGAGCTACAACAGACAATCGGAATGGTTAGTTAGCGATCTGCAAGATGACAAGGATGATGGCATTGACGGTGATATCAGCATGAAAGATGAAGCTTTGGAACTCTGTATTTGAGCAGCGTGCTGTGTACATATGAGGGGAAAAGAGAGCTGGACAGAATAAAGAACTAAAGTGCTGCTGCATTACTCTTTAGATAGACGGCCAAATTCAACTCACTCCACCATCAGCTGGTAAAGTAAGATAGCATTGTGGGTAATATAGGAAACTCCTGTATAGACAAAGTGAAAATAGAGCAAAATATTAATAAAGGATGTTTACTCAGGATTTCATTACAAAATACCTGTTTGGAAATGTATTGAGGTTCACATGTTAAGAATAGGGCAGCATGGAAGAGCAGTAGTTAGCACTATTGCCTCAAAGCAAGAAGGTTCTGGGTTTGAACCTGGCAGCGGCCTTTCTGTGCGGAGTTTGCATGTTCTCCCTGTAACTGCGTGGGTTTCCTCCAGTTTCCACCCAAAGATATACAGGTCCACTGGTTACTCTAAATTGCCCACTGGTGTGAATGGTTATTTGTCTCTGTTATAGATTGGTGACTGGGATTACTGGGATTGGCCCCAGCTTTCCCTTAACGCATAAGCAGTAGCCTATAGCTAATGGCTGTTTGAATGGATGTTAATTATAAAAATTAATGTGCAGGCCAGGGTGGATTTATCCTTTCCCAAGTGGGCCAGGAATTCAAAATTAATACCTAAATGAATTCCTACCCGCTGGCATAAGGACTATCCAAAAACAATAAACGTTTTTACATATAATGTAACTTAGCATTTAAATGATGTACACAATGACATAAACAAAACAACAAAAACACACTCGTATTATTATACCTATGCCTGCTTCAGATTTGAAATAATGAGCTACTTGACATGGCGACCGTTAATCTGTTGGAACGCACGCGCTGGTGTTTTGAAAAACTGCCTCCGAGAATAATATGCCTCTTATTCAAAGCAGACAATGAGATTTTTAATTTATGCAAGCAAGCAAGCCGCTCTCTGATTGGTCGCGATGGCGAGGCGCCTCTCCGCTTCCTGCCAGTGGCGTCTGATTACAACATGAGCACGCGCAGGAGGGCTGTAATAAACACCATTATTTACTTTTTTGGGAGAAGTGCGGAGTGGTGTTCCCTCCGATATGAAAGGGTGAGCTGGAGAGCTCTCTGCTCTGCGTGGTCTGAGCGTTTCAACCTGCTTCTAACCTACCCATGGATTTAAAAGAGTCGGGAAGCGTCGTTTTAACCGCCTACCATTCATTCACTGCCTCAAGGATACATTTGGTGGATGATGAGAGCTATGAGTCGTTCACATCCACTCATTCTTCTGCTAGCAGGTAAATGGACCACCGCACGTTGACTTTAGATGCATTGTTATTTGTATCATTTATCCAGTTCATGCACAGTTTACACACTATACATTTATATGCTTGTACCTGTGACAGACCTGTCTTTTGCAAACAATGGGAAATTGTAGGCAAACCACACACAATCCAGTAAGGTCATTTAAATGCCTGATTTAAAAATAAATAAATTCAATATTCCTTTGGAATTGGCACAGTTGTTAAAGGTGCAGTCAGTAACTTTAAATCAAAACACATCTTATAATATTTGGCAAGTTTGCATACTGATATTGGTTTTTTGGCAAGATAATTTATGGAAAGCTCCACAAATGAAAAAGCTCACTAATATGATCTCTGTGACTATACCTGATGACTAATGCCTTTTAAACGGAATAGACTATTTCCCATTGTGTACACATTGAGAAAAAAAATAGTACTACACTGTTCTGTGGAGAGGTCACATAATTCTACATCTTTTGTACATATAATGTGTACATCTCATCCAGAAATGTCAATATAGTGTATGATTTAAGGAACAGTTAAGGTGGACTGTAATCAGTTTCTAGAGAAAAACATTAGATACACTACATTCACCATTCTAGATCAGAGATACAAACTAAATGTACAAAAGTTACAGTTCAGTCTCTTTTCTTCCTGAGAGTGTACAAGCTCTGTAAAATGAGTCTAGGGCTGTATAATATATCATTTACCTGTTATCACTATATTGGACTTTTGACATTCTTGCGCATTCTTGCACAAGCCTGCAGCATGATGTTTTACCCTTTAACCAATGTATAATCATCATGATCGATATCAGAGGCATCAGATTAGTGCGTTGTTTATGGAACCACAGCATTTCCTTGACACATTCTGTGACGTGTTTTAAAAAAAATACTTTAAACCTGATTGAAAATTGGTCTACTTAATATACATCCACAGGCATTAATAATATCAGTATGTGTCTTTTATAATCACAGTATAGTAAAGAAATATGATATATACACTTGGTGATTGACTTGATCAATCTAAAACCTTCCAGTTTTGTCGGTGATGAAGTCCTTTGTTGTGTTGGCAGTGTATTTTGGGTCATTGTCTTGCTGCATAACGAAGTTCCTCCTGTTGTCTGGTTGTTACTACACCATTGAACACCCCCTGCCCCAGGACCTTCAAAATTGTTATTTTGTCAGTGCCCAATGTTTGTGCAATGGCGCAGATCGATTTGATCTCTTTCCTCAGCTTCACAATGGTTTGCTTTTCTCCCATTGACAGCTCTCTGGTCTTCAGGTTGGTTTATCCGTTTTAACAAGCGCTGTCTTCGCAAGAAGACAGGAAAACCAGGGCTCAAACCAAGAGTAGACATTCAGAGCTATTGAGTGTTTAAACAATCAGTCTAACCTGGCACACCTGGGCAACGAACACCTGTCAGTCCCAATGTCCCAATATTTTTGATCACTTGAAAAATGGGTATTGGATGTATACTTGGTGATTTGTACAAGAGGATTGTATATTCTGCTCACACAGCTGTAGTTAGACAAGTGTGTGTTAAGATATTTTGGTGATTCTAATATTCCCAAAATAAATTTCACACTGTGTTGATGGTGATCCAGTGGCAAATAAATATATAGAAAATAGTTTTTTCTTTTTTTTCTCTTTTCCTCTTGTGACTGATGAGCTTCCCAAATCTAACTTAATTGAGATTGTTGGCTGATCCACTAATTACGTAAATCAATTTTCTAGATGTCTGCCATAGCAGTCAGAAGTGACTCATTGGCAATCAAGCAATTATACTCTGAATCCTTATCTGTCAGGATGTACAATTCTCGTTTTCCAGACAACACATCTCTTGGAAATGTGGTGACTGAATTATTTCATGTGTCCAAAACATAATGCCCTCATTGTACTGAATCACTGCTCCCTAGTCAGTGCCTTATTCATTAACTCGGGACAGGTGATCCAAAAGCATTACCAGAAAAATCACACCCTGACTAGTCTGTAACAAAAACGACTATCAACAGGTTGTTTTTAAAAAAAATACAAACTGAAATGCCAGTTTGTCTAGAAAAAGCATAGCCACTTATCCAGGATTGTAGATAACCAATATAGTTTAATGCATTGGATAGAAAGAATGGTTAAACCCTAATCAGGCTTATTGATCTAATATTATTTTAAGCAATTTGTAGAATAATGAAATGCAAAGGATGTATGAAATAAAGTATTACAGTTCCACAGGGTGGAAGGGATCGTTAAAGCACATGCTGGGTTTTGAATGTTAAATACTCATTATGGGTCAAGGCAAAAGAATAACTCCTCTCTCCTTACACACACACACAAACACACTCACACACACACACACACACACACACACACACACACAGAATGTGGCCTGGAAGTGTGTGTTAGTGTCTGCCCTTGTGGTGCACCACTCTGTACACATCTCCATACTCTGATTGGCCTCCTCCTCTATGGATCTCATCAGGGAATGATGTAAGTGCAGAGTGGCGAGTGGTGACAGTGTATACTGTCTTTTCTTTCTTGCTTGCTTTTTTACTCCCTGTGTCCTCTTTTCTCTCTTTCTCACGCTATTATGCTCTCATCTGTGTCACATCACTAACAGCTTAGGTTTACATCACATCACTGACAGCTTGGAGCTGTGATTCACAACCCTGAATTGATTTGGCGAGCTCAGAACTGTGCTCTTTCAAATTTCCAAATGCTACATTATCGCAGCATTTTAGTGTTCGTTTCATAACGATTTTGCTTACATTCATCTCATTCCTCACATGCTTTATTTTCTTGGTTCATTAAAGATGTCTTTCTTTACTTTCTTTCTTGATTTCTTGCTTGATTTTGTGATTGGTATCTTGCTTGCTTTCTTTTTTGCTTGCCGCCTTTGATTTCTTGCTTGTTTGCTTTCTTTCCTTTGTTTCTTTCTTGCTTGAGTTCTTGCTCTTGTGCTGGCTTTTGTTTTTGGTCGCTTTCTTCCGTGCTTACTTTCTTTTTTGCTCGCCCGATCGTTCTCATTCCAAAATTACAGCTAATCTACTTTCAGCCTAACCGGCTGACACAGCTAGATCAAACATAGGCTTGTCTTAAAAATATTTGCATTACACAGTACATAGTCAGTTTACCTGTGGGCTAGAAATGTCTTGGCAGGAGAGCTTCTGAAACCTGCTTTTCATATATTATAATATTATTCCACCTTGTCCCATCCACAGTTGTAACAAGGGTACTATTGTACATATATATTATGCGCTTTAATAATCCTAAAATGAATTTCTTGCTGATTGATATTTTTTACGTGTTGTTGGTGACCGACAGTAATGTTCTATTATGTTCTACCAATAGAGTAGAGCATATAGACTTGATTCAGTTTTTGTACTTATTATTTGCAGTCTTATCAGCTGTTTTGTGCAGATTATAGTCAGTTATGTTGGTGACTTTAGTCTATTAATCTCTAAAAGAAATTAATTAAACATCTCCAGATCGCTAATAGTTCAGAAGTGACCTACTGTCTCTTAATAAACATTCATTAACACTAAGCCCTTATCTCAGAATGTACAAAGCATACCGAGGTGACTCCTGTAAGCTTGTAATTGTGTTGACATTAACTTTTAGAGGTGGCGCATTGGTGTGAGCATTTGGGTCACGAGCATGAGCAGGATTATTTTCAAAGCTATGCTCTATTGTGTGTTGTCTCGCACACAAAGGCAACCGCTGGTGCTCGGATTCTCAGATGAAGGCGGTTTTTGTAATTTGTCAAAGAAAGCAATACACTCCCTATACAGTGTGGTTATGTGTACTGTTTACTTCTACACGTTTCCATACATTGGAGGTCAACCATGCGCTCCACACCTGTGCATAGACATGCAACCGCACTAATGGAGATCAACCACCTGGGATTTGCAGCTTAATAATCAAACACTACTGAAGATATTGACTAGCTAGGTCAAAAGTGTTATTGGAACTAAGATATGCAGAGCACCAGATGCATGCTGGGAGGGTTGGGCAGCCATGCCCTGTGTTATTGTGTGTCCTGGCATTTAAATCATGACCACATTATGTACTACTTAAAAGATAATGGCGGCTTTCTTCAATAATTTTTTAGAATTTGTTTCATTGTACTTGTACAAGTACAGAAGTCCCAACTGGCAAGTTGTAGGAAATAATGCTGGAGTACGTCTTTTGAAATAACATATGTTGAATAACAGAATGAGATATTATCTTCTATTTTACTTTCTTTCATTACTGACAGCTGTGACCATTGTGGAATTCCATCAGTATAAGTGTTAGGAGTTGATTTACCAGTCATTAGATGCAAGTCAACTGAATTCCACTAAAGCAACTTATTATTTACTTATTATCCAGGAAACCGAATACAGAATATTATAAGCTGGTATGTAATAAATTAGTCTACGATGTAATAAATTATTAACTTGAAATGAGAAAATACTTCAGAAGTCTAAATAACTCGATATTAATATCAAGTACACAGTGACATACAATGTTGAAATAATGAGCTATTAAGTTAAAATATCGACATCATATCTTGAAATAAGATATTACACAGAAATAAGGACATCGTAGGTTTCAGATGTTCTTTAATGAACACGTGTGTTTGTTTTGTTATTGTAATTTTATTCCGCGCCATTTGTGATTTGAAGTGAGTCATTGTTCGCCTGGAACCCTGCACAGAAGAGGAGGAGAGAGGAAGCTGACTGTTTGAAGTGACATCATCTTTGCTGTGAAGTGAGATGTGACACTGTATGCGAAACCCACAGGTTTCAAAAGCTTGTAGAATTTAGCTTTCAAACACTTCTAACCGATAATGAGTGAGTGAAAAGCCTACATAGTCTCTAAGTCACTCCGACTTAATTTTCAAATGAAGCCCATCAATTCTGACCAGTGCCGATTCGTACGATAAGTGAAAAGCAGTGGAAACTTGACATTCTCGGTGTGTTGGTTTTGGCAAAAAGTCTATCGCCATAAATCGCCAAACCGCCATGCTGGCTTGACTCGCAGAGATTATTACCTCATGAGCGTAAGAGGAAATAGCTTCAGAATGTGCTGCTTTTCATAGTGCTGCTCTGCCACATTCCAGAGCTCATGCAGGTAGAAAGCAAGAACTGGAACCTTCTCAGTCGTCATCTATGCAGCCATGAGGAAAGGAGGTCCGTATTTACAGCAGGCTCGTACGGACAAAGAGCCTGCTAATATGCACAGGTAAACATTACTGATCACTAATCTCCCCAGTGAATTCGTACAAAGCCAGCGCTAGAAGAATTGTGCTACTGAGCCCTTCTTTTTTCTTTTTTTTTTTTCTTTTTCCAAAGGAGTTGCTTGGATAAGGAATTGTGCTGAATCCCACATCTTGACAGTTTAACTTTGGTTTATTAGGTGTTGCTAAAATTTTATTGCTTCTGATAAGGAAAATGCCATTCTTCACAGTTTGACCCCTTTATGCTTTTTATGTGGTATGTATATTTGCTTTATAGGCCTGTAAATGCTATGTTCATGTATGCAAATTGTGGCAATTTGAGATATAACGTTCACATGATAAGTAATGATTTTGACTAAAGTTTGTCCACTCTGATTAAAAACCATTCCGTCTTTCATCCTTCTGTTAAAGACTATTTAAAAGTGATTAACTACCCACTCAGAATGTTTACACGCAAGCTCATGTTCTCGTTTCACTGGAGTTACATTAATGTCCTGAGTTAGAAATGGATACGGTTACACAAGGCTTCGTTCAAAGATTTGTTTAAAAATGCATGTGAGAAGTTCTGAAGAATTGAGCATAAAGGTTAAGAGTTTTATTTTCCAGCTGTCTTGCATAACCCGAAGCATGACCAGGGGTTACATAGCACTTTTTTTTTTATTATTATTAGTATTATTTTTTCCTTTGGAATGTGGATTGTTTTAGACTGGAGAATGAATCGTTAACACCGAATTTGAAAACCTTGTCAAGAACTTGCGTACTAAGCATTCAGTTAATTGTGCTGTTCTTTGTGTGAATGATAATTAGGTTTTTGAGCTAACTATAACCGCCGGTATTCTGTCGCAAATTGGCAACATGCTGTAGTGAGGATACAGAATTTGCATAGTAAATGTGTGGAGTTGGTGTCTCTGCATGGAAGTGTGTGTGAAGCAGAGAGAGAAAGGTGTTGAGGAGGTTTACAAATGAGAAGGCGCACTTTTGCTTTTGTGTTTGTGATAACTTCAAATTGTAAAAAAAACAAAAAAACAATGCTTGTCTAATGAACGACAGGCATATACATGGGAATTCTGGTTCCATCTATTTTTGCTATTGTATTATTAATGGTTTATCTTGTGATACTTGTTTTGATCAGCACAAATTTATCATGGTTAGAAGGAATTGGAATATAATATCCGGGACTTTTATGACTTTACATTTATTCGACATGGATTAAAAGAGAGATCTGGACAGTAGTGGTGGGCAATTTGGTACAAACGTTTAAATCACGATGCTTCAAGAATTATTTACGATCCACACTGTTTAGATTTGCTAAAAGTATTTAAGTATGTATATTGTGACATCTGTGAAAACAACTAGTATCGCACCACAAGTGAGTGGGCTTTTGTATTGAATGTCAGCACGGTTGTGATCCGACTGTAGGCACAATATAGCAGGTAATCACGGCTATGCTGATATTCAGTACGACAGCGCTTTTGCTTGTGTGATCAAGTTTTTATGCAACAGTTTTCTAAGCAAGAAGTTTATTCCAACATTTGCAAGCAAACAAGTGGTCTGAGGAGTTAGTTCTTGGGGAACAAACCTGGACGCTGGACTAACTTGTCTGTCAGTTACGTTGGTATTTTTTTGAAAGTCTCTTTTTTGTGTGCTATCGTTATCAATCATTAGTAAGGGATCATATTGCTTTCCGTGGTTTATTTTAGGCTAACTCGCATACATCACATACAGCTAAAGCGTTGGTTATTTAAATCACAAAAGTTCAACAAAAATTGGCACCAGTCTCTGACACACAGTCAACTCCAGAATTATTGGCACCCCTGGATAAGATGGGTAAAAAAGACATTAAAAATGTATTTGTGGTTAATTAGTCTTAATCTCGCACTGAACATATGAGAGAAATCTAACTTTTAAGGAATTGTTATTAACAACTGAAGCATGCTCACGTTTATATTTTCCTTTAATGTACCCAATTAAGCAGAGTTCCTAAACACAGGCGCCAAATTCCCCTAGTCATTCATGGGGAAGATACAGTGTACAAAAGCAATGACTATAATAAATAACTACACATTTGAAAATCTACT
Organism: Notoglanidium macrostoma; assembly: GCA_030068235.1. Lineage (NCBI taxonomy): Eukaryota > Metazoa > Chordata > Actinopteri > Siluriformes > Auchenoglanididae > Notoglanidium > Notoglanidium macrostoma. The sequence goes on from JAQQZR010000033.1 coordinate 20,113,485, forward strand.
GTAAGGGCTGTCATTAAAAAGCTTAAAACACAGTGAGCTGTAATGAACCTGCATAGAAGAGGATGCCCAAGTGCACATTGAAGAGGGCGATTATAGATCACCGTTTGCAGAAGATGGGAGGATTTTGGAGTCCTCAAGAACATCTTGCGGTCTCTGAAAAGAAGCTGCAACTGGGTCATGGTTGGATCTTTTAGCAGGGCACATTCAAAAATGTACACACAAATTATTCAATTACAGAATCAAGCTTTTGTCATGGCCATGTCAAACCCCTGACCTAAACCCCCTTTTGCAAACCTGTGAGGTGAATTGAAGAGGAGAAGACTGAGGGAGAGATTGTGTATCGAGGCGTTTTCCAGATCTCCTGCTCTGTATTCTCCTATCTCCTCTGTTATTGGAGGAGTCTCAGTGTTGTGATGATGGCACGAAGTGCAGGGTGCCAATAATTATGACATGCATATTTTTGCTAAGCATTTTTTATTTCCTGTAGAATACATGTACTTCAGTTAAAGGTTAGATTTCTCTCATATTTTCAGTGTGAGATGACGCGTGTTAATCACAAAGACATTTTTTCCATATCTTTTTGTTTTGTTTGTTTAGCAAGCGTGCCAGTAATTCTTGAAATCACTCTCTAAGGACTGATAAAATCTCAGAAACGTGTATTGTGATCATGGCATTAATAGTATATTGTTGTATTGCTCAGGCCTAGTGGGTAAAAGGTTATTTTGTAATGGACCGTCTCGGTGGAAACAAAGCAGTTTGGAAAACAGAACTTCCCAAAGGGAAATTTTATGAAATTTATATTTAAACACGCACTTCTGCTGCCAATCCGTCGTTTCCACTTCTTTACTCAATTGCAACCAAAGATCACCATACCTACATGGAATGTTCTCATGTATTTCGTGTTGCAGAGGTAAATTTGCATTTTAAAGCCTTGGATTGACTCCGCAGTCTTTCCTACGTCCGTAACCAAAACAGGAAGCATCAGAGACAGCGTAGTTCCTCTCCGTAATGTTAGTAAAGAATGACCATAGCAACTGTAACATATACCACGGAGTGAGAAAAATGCTTTTAAAATTGAAATTAAGTAACGCTGAAGGAATTCATAATTATAAAGACACTGTGCTCTAGGAATTGGGTATTTGTCTCGTGAAAGAACAAATAAATGGTGTTTGAGTGATGCTTTTTAAAGGTATAAACATGTACACATCCCATACAGAAATGCAGTCGACAATAAAGCATTTCACAGTGACAAGCTGGTTAACAAAGACATTCTTATGGCGGCTTTGCCTTCAGCTCATGGGATCAGAGGTTACAGCTTTCTGAGGGTAAAAAAAACCCATTAGTCACCAGCTGACTACTATTGCTCATATCAACCACAAGGATTCAGTTGTGTTTGTGACGAGGCTGAACACTGAAGCCTTAAACAACTTGACTCGTCAGTACTGTTCCACCGCGGTGTTAATGAGTTATTAAAGTTGTATGCGGATTTCTTCATAACCCTGTCAGGGTTATTAATCATCTTGAGACCCAGCTGCACTTCAATGCTGTATTGATTGGTTTTGTAGGACGTCCTGCCTTTAAATCATTTTTGAGTAATACTTTGTGCTCTCATGGTGCCTGCCTAATGCTCCAGCCCTAATGAGCAAAGACCAGTTTATAGAATAACGGGCATGGCAGCTATATTTACTCAGCATGGCCTGTCATTAGAGGTTTCCCTAAACCAGCACTATAAATGCCACTTGTCTCCTTTTGCATAAGCCATGTGGGGTACTTTGGCTGCGTGATGATTTGAATTGGCAAATATTGTTAGTGCTTACCGGTCTATAACTGAGATAGATAATTTCTTCAAATCTAAGTCTAACCAGTAGTATTGTTCAATATGTGAAGTGCTTATAATTTAAATAAAACTGTACTTTCTGTTGGCCAAATAAGCTTTTATAGGAGTAACCAGCTCTACAGTAAAAGTACTTTTTGGAGATCTTCAAGACCATTTCCAGGTGATGGCCCTTTAATGCTTTCAGTGCAGTGTGAAGATTTGCTGAGAATAAAGTTTTAAATAAACGGTTAAGATTATATACTCCTCTTAAGCCACATCTAAATGTTGTATATGCATTCATACTATTAAGATTTGTGATGACTATCTGCTCTAGCTGCATCATAAAACCAAATGAGTCCATTGTGTTTTGGTCATCATTAAGGCCCATTTCTGACGCCCTCCATTTCACACCGAGTGGAACCTGGAGCAGTCTTGTTTAAAGGCATCTTTATGAAACATGTGTTTCCTATTTTAGCCGAAGACTAGTTGGGGGTGGTTGACATACCTTTCCGATAAAATCATCAACTCTTGATTTCATTCATGCTTCTGCGCATAGTTGAGAAGCTTTTTGTATAACGACTCAACATTTCCGCATTTGACCATTTTGCAGCGACGTGCCACACTCAGCAGTTTGGCACTCCGTTTTGATTTTATCAGCACTGAAGTAGATGCCCATTTTAATCAATATGGAAGATGGAAAATGTTTTAGTCGATTAAATAAATGGCCAGAGAGGCCATATGTAGTACATTGATTGAAATGTTTTCCAGTCCAAGCAGTGTTTGAAACCTGCTTTCTTGGACTTGCTAGAAAAGTTGCTCAAAGACAAAAGTTTTTGCCTACATGTTGCTTTTGGATGGCGGCCTTGGCAGCTCTGCTCCCGTGTTTACATTCTTGAAGGAATTAGGTCATGATTTTTGAGGGATCTTTAGCTTTCTTCTGTGGTTTAAGCAGCCTCGCAGGGTGAACGCTAGTACCACTTTTCTAGTTTGGTCCCCTTTTATTTCTGAGCTGTGGAATCTGTATGAATCTTTTAGCTGTTTTTTAGTCATGTATAACAAGGAATAGCTAGCTTATTATTTTTTTATCTATTTCTTCTACCTAGAATTTTATTTCGGAAAAGGGGATGCATGCTACGGGTGCATGTTTACTGTCCGAGCAGATTATTCTGTATATATGCAAAACACCTTGTGCAGTGCAAAATTTCCAGAAACTAGAGCACTAGTTTCTATATTTGGCACTTTTTAATGGAACATTTGTTCTACATTTGTTTGTCAGGTATGTCTGTAAAAGGTTTGTTTTGAAATGAAAATGAGAGATGATATGAATGGTTTTGCTGATTACCCACATATGGGACTGGTTTTCCAAAATTCCCCCCCCCCCCCCCCCTTCAATGCTCCAGCTCACTGAACACCTCATCACATCCAAACTGTCCTCACTTTCTAGTCTCACTGTGAAGGGTTCAGGAGACGGCTTGGCATAAACAGTGAAGACATCGGGCATTTAACTCCTTCCTTCTAAAGGGAAGTGGTTGGGCTGTAAAGATTAAAGCAGGGAGTGGCTTCTAGCAGAGCCGGAGAGAGAGAACAGGACAGGATGGGGTGAGAGAGAGAGGGAGGGGTGGACCAAAGAGAGAGAGAGAGAGAGAGAGAGAAAGACCGAGGGGGCAGGGAAGGAAGAAATGCGTGTGCTGGAAAGTTGTTCGCCTCCCATGGAGTGGGATGGATAGATGGAGCGAGGTATGTGGGAGGGGAGATGAGTTTAGGTTACACACAGGGTTCCTGCTGTCACTGGAGGAAATCCTGAGATTGGGTCAGTCGAGCCTCGTTGTATCTCTTTCTGTTCCTCTCTCTCTTTATGTGTTGCTCTCTTTCTCGCCCTCTTTGTGCTTTTTAAGTGGCTTTGTTTTTATGATCTACATCTTGGATCAGAGCAGACTACTCCACTCCAATGCCCTTCCCTGTCCTCCACAGCTGGATGAGACACTGAAAGGTAATCTGCGTTTTCTGCCCAGACCTTAGTCCGTTTTCAAGGAGTATTGATTCTTTCTGGCTGGAACATCAGGAATAAAAATATCAGTTGCTGTAAAATATGGCTTGGAGGATCTGCAAAAGCAGCCTGCAGTAGGCTGTGTTCATTTTCATATTAGTCATGTGTTTGCTAAGGTCCTGGCTTTGTCTGGATTTGTGCCAAGCCAAATTCTTTTTAAGTCAGGAAGTCAGACTTATGTTCTGTTGGCATGTTCATCTGGTGCACTCAGTACTCAGACCTGTATTATATAGAGCTCTAAATACAGTTCTTATTTCTTTTATCATATTATAAAATCTGTATTGGGTAGCACTTTGATTGTTTTTGACTTTTTGTGAATGAAACGTATTGATTGTCTCAGTCCATTGGTGGTTCCTCATGTAATTTTATCCCTTAAGTGTAGTGAGATGAGTAACCCTTCCCAGTATATGTTTGGATTGAAAGCACTTATGCCAAGATTTTGTTGCATGCTCCGAATATAGGACACACACCCACTAACATTATTTATATACATGCACACCTTTCTACTAGGGGGGAGTTATGGTAATGGCCAATCACACTGATGATTGCAGGTGTTAGCATGACAAAGGTCTGTTATGGAAAATGATGCTAGATTATTATAGCTGTTATACCATCCTAGCATGGACATTATAGGTCAGGTCTATATATATATTTTTTTTTTCTTTAAGGCATGGATAGTCAGTACAACAACATGACTTTCAAAAGTAGCCACACTCACTTTATAGCACGGCAGCTATATGGCTAGCTAGCACTGATCTGTCCATTCACGCTTCCTGTAAAATTGGCATTCCTGCTTCCTGTTCATCTTCGTCTGAAGAGCTTTCATAATTTAAGCCAAAAGTCATATTCCTGAATAGTATCGTTTGCCATGTCCACTGATGATTTTGCCAACACTTAATTGTTGTTGTTTCGAACTAGGAAGTGGAATTGTATGTGGCACAGTGATGTGCGCAGTGAAACATCCTAGTGCCGTTATAAGAAATCTCCCCTCTTATGGAACGAGAGTCAACCAATCCAACATTTATGTACACACACTTCCAGTCCACTAATTTGATTGTTTTAGTGGCTTTCCAAGAGTGCTGGGATTTCCTATAAATATATTCCCTATATACATGTGGACTTTATCTCAAGCTGGGTTGTAGTGCACAAGACCGTTACCAAGATAATTGTCTTAGGCTTGCAGTTGTAGTATTTTAAAATTAATACTTGAACAGTGTATTAAGTGTTAACAGTAAAATCTTGGCCAAATCCTATGTCCGACTGCGATGTGTTCCCCATATCACCTATACGATGAAAACTGTCTTTCGATAGATCTGCTATTAAAGAAAATTACTGCGTTCTGCTTAATTAGTGATCTGGGCTCGTGCGAAATGTGACCCCATAAAAGGAAATATTCTTTAACGTGAACTTGATGTAATATGGATATTTTTCTGTCTGTTGTAATTTGTTTCTTCATTGCCACTGCCATATTTGTAGCTGTCCTGTGTGTTTGGATTTGTCCTCTGGGACCTATTGGTGGCTTTCATATGATATCGTATGTTGTTGCAATAGTCACACTCTGAGACCCATGCCTCTGTTTCATGGTATGACTTAGATATGCATCTGAATTTCTTCTCATTGATTGATAGCAGGTCAGCCAAAGATTTCAGTGATGCCAAGACACATTACCATTGTGGAGGAACTTTTCTTAAGCTCATTAGTGAACTCCTTAGTGGCTATAATGCCTGCGCTTTTCCTGAAAGCATGATTGATATATAGGAAATGATTTGTTTATTGTACATTATAGTGAACACTATAGATATCTTTGATAACTACCTTAGTGAGTACATTGGCAGCTGAATGACGTTTCATTGCTTAATAGTCTCCATCTTCTCCCCTAAATGTGGCTATTAAAGCTTGGCTTGTCCTAGGACCAAATTTTTAAAGGAGGACCTCGCATCTCCGATGTAATAAACATAGATGACCGCTCATTTTTACTGAGATGGACACAGACATGTATGAGTGAGAGGAATTTTTTTTTTTATCAATAATGACATTGTATTGCTCAGCCAACATCATCCTACAATTCTCGATGTGTAAGAATTGGTGCAAACAAACCACCGTACTGGTTGTAAGAATTTTCCTATAAAGTTGTAATCAGTACTACAGAGTCACACAGTAAGTAATTGGGCTGTAAACCCAGTTTTAAACCAGCATGGCATACTTGTGCAACTGAGACTCCGAAGTATGTTGATGTTGAAGAGATAAAACTTGTCGGAAGCTGAGAGCAGAGGCCTCTTAGGGAATTTGGAGGCTATTAGAATGGAGTTCTCTTAACACAGAAGTCATCTTGCATGGTTGTGATCAATAACATCCTCTAAGTGAAGCCTGCTTCCTGGCAGAGAAAGGGAGAGAGAGCGAATAAGAGACACGGCGATAACAGTTCATAGTCAGCTAGTTTTTCCTTATCAATATTTCAGTAGGAAAGTTCAAACCTAAATTGAATTAGATTGCTTTGCTTCGCAGGGCTTTTTGGGACTATAATGTTAACTTTGTTCTCTAGAACTACTGAAATGCTAAGATTGTTCTGCAGTCTTCCTTGCTTTGATGATTGCTTTTGATTGATGAAGCTTACCAGGAGAGCTTTAATCTAGAAGATTCTATTGTGAAAGAGTTGGGTTGGTCGGTCATCCTTCTACCTCCATCTCCGTTCCATCCCAGCACCTGCTGGCAGAGAAAAAGGGTGAAGGTCTGTGTGGTGTCACCAGCCCTTTCATCTCTGGGTCCGTACACACTCCGAGTGTCCTGAAATTAGAGGGAAAGATGGACGTCCTGTGAGAACTGGGTTTTGAATTTTGGCTATGCATTGTTGGTTATAATGTCAAATTCTGTAAAGACATGGTAAAAATCCCTGGCTCTCTCAGTTTATCTATATGCTCTGGTTCTTTTTATAGTACCTGCTGTGTAATGCTCCTACATTTACACCTACACACTGAATCACGACAGCCATGTAGCCTGATTCGTTGTGCGTTACTGTGTCTCTTGGTTTGTTTGCCTGAGTAAATGGACTCCTCCTGTTTTGTTTTCATTAGGAAAGCACAGCGTCGGGGGTTAGTGAGGATGACTTCGGCAGGAGCGATGCCTCCCTCTCCTCCTGATCGCTCCGTATCCCAAGACTCGCAGGATTCCATGGAGGATTACTGGAGTGAAGTGAGGTACATCGAGGAGGACTGCCACGGAGGCCAAGAGGAGATGATGGAGAAGGGCAGCATCGATGGTGAGTGCAGAGCACTCTACATGAACCATCACTTTGACGAGATCTTGCAGATCACATTTCTTTGGCTTTCAGCATGGGGTTCTGCATTAAAGACAGCTGGATATAATAACGATTAAAGCTTATGTTTTATTTTTATTGTGCTAAATATGAAATGTGGATCTGTTGGATTTGGGCCTGCTTCTGCATCTTTGGACTGTTTTTATGCTTGGCAGCATTGGATAAAATATTTGGCCCTGTACATATGCAGGAAATGGTTAACAGGTGTTTTTGCTCATGTTGTTTCTGTTGGTATTTCTTTCTACTTTTGTTTGACATGGTGATTTTCTGTTCGTAAGGGAACGCAAGAAAAGCGTTAGGGGTTCATGCTTCAACCACAATTAGGCAAATTTAAATAAATAATGTATGTAAGCCAGACTGAACCATTTGAACTTTTGGGTGGGGAGACAGTCCTCCAATGTTTTTTCTTAAGGCACTAAGTTTGTGTCTCTGCAAGTGTTACATTATTGTTCTGATTACCTACAAACTTAATATTGGTGACCAAAGCAAACATTCCATACTAGCCTTTTTAAAGGCAATGATTAGGAAGTGATTAGGGTCCACTATTTCCCTCGTTCTGATTGCCCCAGCACGGAGATGTTTATCACATGCGAAAAATCAGGAATGACTGTTGCTGTAGATGCACAGGATTTTCAGCATTCCGACTGCAATTTTTGTGTAATCTTGCTTGGTAGAAGCAGAACTGGAGGAAGCATGGCTGCATGAAGCGGGTCTCTCCACACTGGTGTCCGGCACTCTTGCTGACAGTCCAGCTGAGGCTCTCCTGACCACGCTCACTCGCTCTCAAGCCGCCATGGTGAAGAAACGCCTGGACAACTACACTCAAACCCTACGCAAGAGGAACAAGCAACCCATACGCCATGTCCGGGATGTCTTCTCCACCGCTGACACGTCGGTAAGCAGAAGGCACGATATACTGGAGATTTATGATCATAAGGCTCTTAGGAGGTCGTAACAGTTTTTCAGATACTATAATGTAGTAAAATTAAATTAAAGATGCCGGCTTGATATATTTGGATTTTCCTTTTGAGTATATTTTTATTAACTCTTGGCCTCTGACAGGAATATGGATTCAGTAATGAGCAGTAGGCCGTTGTCTATTTTTGGGATTTTGGGATACTCAAGGCTGAGTATCTCGCAGGATTAAGTCATTCCTGCCCCCCACAATTTCAGATTAGCTGCACAATCTCTTCTCCCTAACCTGTCTGAGATGATGAGTAAGGTATGCCGCAGATAAAGTTGCTACTCGTTCTTACATCTCGTGTTGTCCTCAGTCACTGTGGAGCCTTTCAGGTGTCCGTCTCATTTAGCAACCTACTGATGATAAGAGTCACAGCTGTGTTTAGTGTAGGGACAGGAAAGGCGAGACATTCCTGAGCATGTCACCCATTTGCCAGGTCAGCTGCTCTCTACTCATCTCAAAACAAATCTTTCTTTCTGGAATGTGGAAGGGCTAGAATGTGGTGCGTTTAAATCAGCCGTCAGCAATGCTGTGTTCGTATCCGATGACCCAAGCAAACAGTATGGAGAATTTAAGACCGCTCAAGTTGCAGTTTAAATAAATATGGGCATTGATTTAGATTTAGCATAACTGATGCAAAGCTGTCAACAAAATAGACCTGACCGTAATTTGATTGAACCGTGCTTCAGTGGATACTGTATGCTTGTTCACCTGGATACTGTAGATTTGCAACTTCTAAGAACTTTATAATTATAAAAACTGTCCTGTGCTCATTCCATGCTCATGCTGAGTATTCTTTCAACACATACTGTTTGCCTTTACTCTTCTACTACCTTTCTGTCAGATGGTACCCAGCTGTACTTTTCCTCGTCATTGGGGGGGGTACCCTTGGTATTATCTTTTGGTCCTTTAGTATGTCTATTATACCTGGAAATCTTTAAAACAGGTACATATTTGGACAATAAGGACCACTACTGAGTTAAAGGTACACCATGTTAACGTTCCTAGGTAGATGACACATACTAGGGTACAAAACATGCACCCTGTTACTATCCCAACAACAAGGAAAAGTACAGGTTGGTACATTTTTATTCCTGAGAGCGTGTAATGATTTATAATCCCACTATCCGGTATCTCCCACAAGAGGAGGAGTTCCATTTTGAGTCTGGTTTCCTTGCCATATCAAAGAGTTTTTATTACTGCTGCTGCGGCCTTTGGCTTGCTACGTCTGCATTTCTGTACAGCTCTTTGTGACAATGTGCATTGTTTAAAGCTCTATACAAATTGAAATGAACTGAGAGTCATTTATGTCTGGAAATTCAGTAATAAACACCAAAATAAAGGCAGCTCTCAAGACCACCCTAGAGTGACTCTGTGACTAAGAGCATGTGAAGTGGATGAGTAACTGGTCGGTCCTGCCAGGGGCCGACCAGAATGAGAGTTACAGAGGAACAGCATCCAAAGGAAAAAAACTGGAACGTGTTAGTACATGCAGTGAATTAGTCTTTGAAAGTTCTACCATATCAATATCATGTAGCAAAAAATAGGGTGTAGGGGGAATGATTTTAGTGGCCATCTGGTCAACAAATGGTGTTTTATGGAGCAAGGGATTCGACATGCTGGCAGAGAATGTAGGGCAGTGACTCCTAGCCAGCTGGACTGGCAACTGAGACTCACTGTGTGTCTATGGTAAGCATGCAGTCATGAGTAGAGCATGGCACACTGGGCTACTGTACTAAACTTAGATCATGTAAGGTGATCTAGATTACAGAATAGCATGATGGGTCATTAAGGATCTTTCTGGTGGAATGGAGGCAAAGTGAGGGATGGACCACAACAGGAAGTCTGGCTAGGAATATGAACCATTATCATTTGTTATGATATGATGTAGCATTGTTGTGCAGATTTGCAGCATTTAATGTACTATTGAGAGCAGATATTCACAAATAACCATATGGAAGAGGTTGAAACTATGAAACTGTTTTGCACCCAGAGATCCTTTAAATTATAAAACAAATTCATGAACATTTTGTGCACATTTAAATATGTAATATTGAAATATTACAGTGTGTAGTTTATCTGTTTGATGCATAGAGCTTTCTAGTCCTGAACTTTCCATCAAATGAACAGATTCAAGTGGATATTATTTAAAGGTGACTTGTTTTTGAGTTATTGAGGATTAGATTAGACCATTTCGATTTATATGGCCACTCAAATAATCTTTCTGATAATGGTGAGCTGTGGTTTCCACCATGTAACTAAATTTTAAAAATAAAATCACTGACTCCTGGCTCCGTGATTGTTTCATGATCACCTAGACCCCACTCTGACAACCACTGCCATACGTGGTTCTGTTGCATGGAGAGAACTGCCGATGACCATAAAACAGAAGTCCTATACACATGAAGTCAACAAACAACAAGGATGCCTCTGTACTGTACTGATAAACATTAAAGTGTTAACCATGGGATTTGTAGCTTGGAGTACTTTTGAAACTTGCATCACATTTTTGTTTTTCTTTATTACGTCTTAAAATAGGTATTTTTGGTGACGGATGGGTTCATTTGCATTGATCATTATGAAATTCCATTGTTCTTATAGTCGGCTGAACCAACACCCACAGTGTCCCCAAATGGGCCAATTACGCCAATACTGCCCCATTGGACACCTCCCAAAGGTTAGTCTGAGGCTTTTACTGCTGGCAAAACACTGTACCAGCCCATTATGAGATTTCTGCTCATGCTTAGTGCTCTATCCTGACTAAACCCTAATATATATGTATGGTATGACTGAACCCACAATTTTGGGTATTACAGATTGTCTGTATGCATGTGTCTACTTTAGCTCGCCAGTCATGCCCAGTGTTCACCCCTTTGGAGAGCAGCATGTCAGCTTGCCAGTCGGGGCCGAACATCTTGTCCTTTGATGTGCCGTACTCTGAGGGAGCGACGGCTCATCGGAAAGGCCGCGACTGCCTTGACTGCCAGAGGATCTGGAAAGGAGACAAGGATTTGCCAGTTAGTGTTTGCCTTCGGCTTTGCTTTTCCACAGTTCTCTATATTCACACACACAAAGCTTCTGTGGGCCACGGAACCTTTCCCTCACCATCTGTCATCATTGTATTTTATTGCTTTTTCATTTTTATTGATTGCACTAAGAGCAGAAAGAAAGGATGGTGAAAGAGGTCACTACTACAATACTCGATCTCTTAAAAACAATCCTCCAGAGCAGTATAACGCTTTCAGTTTTACCTGAGGCAATATTCATTTAGAATATATTTCCTCTTCTATAGCTCATGATGAAATATATAGTAAGCATACTCAATTTAGATTGTAGTTTAATTTTCTTATACTTTGTCTTACTCAGACATTTCAGATTGTGAAGCCCAAGCAGGGGCTGACCAGAGTTCAAGACCTGTCCTCAGAAGACGTCAAGAAGATCGGCTATATCAGTCTGATAGAGCTAACAACATTTTATGATGCCCTGGGCATTGAGCTGAAGAGGAACCGGGTAGTTCGTAGCAAGGTGCGGGGTGAGTACTGCTGAAATCTGAACATTTCATATGTTCTCACTTATTCTCCAGGCATGTTTTGGTTGGTGTGATCACTGCCTTCTTCTCTCTGCAGAAACTGGCATATTTGGAGTCCCCCTGACTACATTGCTGGAACATGACCAAAAGAAATTTCCTGGCTCTAAAGTTCCTCTTGTTTTCAAAAAGGTGCGTAGCTTATCTCTTGGAGTCGGTCTTGTTTTGCTGGGCTGTGGAGCAGCGGTTTGAACCACAGCAGTGCTTCTTTTGGTTCGTCCCAAAGTGGAAACTTCCACACAGCGATTCTTTGCACTTGGACATTCTGGAAAGAGGTTAATCAGCACTTCGCCGGGTTAGGTCTCAGGTCCCACCCTCCACCTAAGCTCTAGTCACAGCGTGACATCTTTTATTATCCTGACATGTATAGCCTTTCTTCTCATTCTTAACAAGTGTTTTCCAAAAGCCTATCAGGTCTCAGCCTTGTTTTTGCAGTTTCCTCTTGAATATAGGAGAGTTGCTAAGATCTGTTTGTTCTTGTGTGTTTTTGTCTGGAAGGTCTGAGACAGCGTTGTAGTAAAGGACTGCAGAGTCACCTGTCTTTCCGCTTCATATCACATCACACTGTATCATCACTGCCATTTTGAGGTCCGAATAGAGAGCTGGCTGCATCAGTGTTTAATGTGTCTGTGCTTCATTAAAAGGATTTATTTTCATTCATGCTGATAATCAATTACCCTCATACATGTGAATACATATACTTAATGTATCAAGCGAATCCTCCCTGACATGCTGCTTTGTATCTACATGAGCTAGCTAGCTGCGTTGTGGGATAAATACGGTAACAAATCGTTCATCTCAGATCGTGTCGTTCTTCCCTATGCCAAGCAAGCCATACTGTACGCAAGTCCTTATGCTGGGTGTCAAGTGTGCTGAACAGGGACATGTGGGGGAATCTAGAAATAGAGCAGACCAAGTCTTTGATTTTGTGTCAAAAAAAATGTATGTCTTCATACGAGTGATGCAATGGAAATTGGATGCTCAATAAGGTATGCAGAATTACTGCGCCCAGTTCATATGCTATCCCAGTATAGGACAACTTTTTCGGAAATAAATGATAATTAATCGTTAGGTATGTAATTCCTAATCAGTACCGTGACATTTACTGCAATAATCACAACACTGATGCGAGGTATGTGTTGTCTGGGACACGGCTACCTTTTTGGGCAGCGCAGTATTAGTCTGCTTGGAGATTACGCCAAATCCCTAAGCGACTTTATTTACCGAGGAGAATCCTCTTGACGGTGTAATTTGCCTAAAGACCAGCTAGCTTTAATCTGTGTTAAGAAATCAGACTGTGTGCAGGATAGACGTTTTACTGAATTTTGCTTTGTGTCTGTTTTTAGATAGCGTGTAGGAGGGATGGAGTTCAATAGTCCACCACATGCTGAGAATTTAATGTTCTGTACAGATTCCTCACGGTTTGAGAGCAACCTGATCCAGTTTAAAGAGGAATTAACTAGAACATTCCATTACAACCATGAAACATTAAGTCATATTAAAAGAGTAGTACGTGTAAATGTAACTGAAAGAACATGGTATGTCGTGCAAGAATATTGTACACAAGTCTTTGTTTTTTCATGCCGTCATCCATGCGATCAGTGATTGGTGCAAGATTAAACAAGTAGGTTCTTAAATGACGAGAGAACCTTTTTTAGCAGATCACAAGGCATGCATAACCTTCACGGTGGAGGATAGAATTGTTTAGTTTTTTTTTTCCTCATATAATCTCAAGCAGCTGTATTTACACTAATTGCTACGTCTGATATCCAGCACTACAGGGTGACTTTCTGTTCAGTGCCGAGTAAAACTGCACTGGGGATAGGAGAGAGGAGGAGGAAGCTTCCCCGTTTGTGTTCTTAGTTTAGGATTCACTATTTGAGCAAGAGCCTTGTCGTCTGATTGGCTTATCAGTGAGAGATAAAGCAGCTTCTATCTGTTCTTAAAAGGAGTGGAATGCTGAAAAAGCTCACACGGCGCACTGCGTTATCTCTAAACAATGTGAGGCGTGTATCAGAGGGGCTGAGAGAGAAATACAGGCTAAACAAAACATGCTGGAATAAGCAGATGCCATATATTTAGTTGATTGAGTGAACAAGGGGCCCATAGTGAGCTCTGAGAGCTTATCATGAGCATGACGGTTCTGTGTATCTGTGTTCGTTTGCAGTTGTTGTCGAAGTTGGAGCAGACAGGGCTGCAGACGGAAGGAATTCTCAGGGTGCCTGGCTCCGCCTCTAGAGTAAAGGTAAAACACCTTAAAACTCTTTTCACTCTTTAAAATGGAATCATCTTTTCAGCCACCGAGTTGAGTTCAGCTTCATTGAAGTTCATGCCACTTAAAAAAAAAAAAAAAAAAAAAAAAAAAAAAAAAAAAAAAAAAGGAAGACGCATCATAGCATGCTGAATGTTTTCCAAAATTTGGTTTTGATGTCATTCAACATCAGCTAGTTTTTAAACCCTAGACACACCACATTTCCATCACCACGTTACCTCAGGTTTTAACCCCCACATCATGTTCCATGCAAGGAAATTAAAAAAAGGCACTTGACTGCCTGATGACGCACACGTGTTTAGCATTTTACAGACCTGTTTAGCCACGCCTTCTGTCTGTTACCGCTACAATTCAGTTTCACTCCCTGCTACACGCACATTCTTTGTGCCCATGTTGATCTTTCCGTGTGTAACTGCTCAGGACTAAGGAAAGCTGTGCCTGTATGGGGCTGGCTCGCTGATGGAAATCTGTTAAGAGGCTGTGAGGCTTCGCGGCTCATTCGGGTGGTCTAATCCAATCCGGGTCTAGCAGAAATTAACCCATTAAGGCAGCTCATCTTTAAGAAGGAGTAGAGCACGCAATCCCAGAAAAGCATTTAGGTTCGACCGTTCCCGTGTGTGTGTGTGTGTGTGTGTGTGTGTGGACTGCTACATTATCTACGAGCAGTATCCGCATCTGCACAATGTGTTCTCCAGTGTAGTGTATCAGGTAGTCAGGAGCCGAGTTGAAAACATCTTGAATAACAATCTTTCAATGAATAGGTCAGAGACAAACTTGTTAAGAGTAACAAAAGCATCAGTGCAGATGCTTATATTAGTTTTAATCATACTTTGTTGGTTTCCAGTATTGCCTTTTCATGCAGTTTTAACAGAAATCGCAGTTGCGTTCTTGGTATGGCGAGACCCCGGATCATCCTGAGTGTTTTTGTGCGCTGAACCTTTAGAAGGAATTTACTTTGCATGGCACCATTGCAGACCAGCTGTTTTACTTTAGTACTGCTGACACATGTACACCACATATGCGCCATGCTGAGATGCACACGGAGCTGATGGAGCTAGGCATGACTATTTGTGTGTAAAATGGAACGCTAAGCTTAAAGGAAAAATCCTTTAGGTTTCAACTTGATACTTTGCTCTGTTTTCACTTTAGTTAATGATTTTGTACATGACCCACAGCCTGCTGATAGGGGCGCCAGTGGGATTGAGCTCATGCGTCTTCTCTGACTAAAGAGAGCGATGCAGCAGTGCTTTAGTCTGCCCAGCTGTCTCACTTCCTCTTCTGTACAAACAGAACAGGTTCCTTTCATGCTAATACCACAGTCAACACCGCTGTGCTTGTCGTCTCACAGATCACGAACTTGCTGAGCCGAGTCTGCAGTAACGTAGCGTGATCACACTCCCCAACTAACCCAAAGTTTGCTCACAATGATGCTTCGCTACGTCTGCATGGGATTTTTTATGATTAGGACTTTGATGGATAATGGTGAAAAAGTTCTCCTATTCAAACACCATTGTAACAGGATATGTTTCAATATAAGCTTTTTTCACGGTTGAGTTTTCCATCAATATTTGGTACACAGCAAAATTCTCAGAGTGGATTTTCCGGTGTTCACCAAAAGTGTTGAATATCGAGTTGGATCAACATTTTAAAAATATGGTTTAACACTAAAGGAATCAGTTTGGTTCAAGAGAGTTGTTGGAACTGAAAGTGTTCAAGTGTACATTTTTTAAGTATGCATAGTTATTTTAACTCTGCATCAGAGTCATATTAACACTTTCGAAAGTGTTATATTAACACTGCAGATTGGGATTGTGACTAAAATAAACACCAGCATCGTGTTCAAATGAGCTCTGAGTTGATTTAGCACTATTGAATTAGCTGCGTAAGGATGCCTCGGAGGTTTTGATGCATGGTCATGACTGATCGTAAATAAAAGAAAATCGAACCATAATTCAAATGCAATTAAATAATCACAATGCAATTAATCGGTGCGACTCCCACAGCATTTGCGTCAGGAGTTGGAGGCGAAGTTTTACGACGACAGTTTCGACTGGGAGCAGGTGAGACAAAACGACGCAGCTGGTCTGCTGAAGATGTTCATCAGAGAGCTGCCGTACCCTCTGCTCACGCTCCAGCACTTGCCTGCCTTCACCGCCGCACAAAGTGAGCACCTGAAAAACACTCTTACTCTTCCTCGTGCCTTCACTGGAAAGATATATATAAAAAAAAAAAAAAAAAACAGCCTTTCCTTCACAGTTCACTTGATGCAGGCTAAACTGTGTGATTAGTTACGCCAAGAATTATGAAGAATTATTGGTTGGAATTAACATATATATGCTTGGTTTACTTCGCAACAAATATTTGTGTAACCACAAAAGTCACAGTCGCTGATGGCAAGCAGATAATGTAGCTTCTGTATCACTGAGTATGGTGAGATTAACAGCTCTGTCTCGGGTGTGTCAGATATCACGTCGCACAAACACCAGCTGCAGGCTCTGCACCTCCTCATCCTGCTTCTGCCCGAGGCTAACCGAGACACGCTGAAGGTAAGAAACTCATCTGCTTTTTCAAACACTGCTGCCTTTCTTATATATCAATAACAGCATGTCCCAAAGTGTTACAATTTCAGTTTGTCATTGAGCATCATGTGATGTTTAAACATGATCTGAAACAGAAGATAATGAGCCAAAAATAAAGCAGCTTGTAGTGTTACAGAGAACATCGAAAGATCAATACAGGGTATTGATTCACGTTAAATCGATTGGAGAAAGACAGATTTCGGTACCTGAGAGCGCAGCTGAGTGAGAGAGTAATGTATATGCTCGAGAAAGAGGAGCGAGACCATGTGACGTCACCCCTGAAACGTGTTCAAGCCCAACACACAGTCAGGACAGCGAGCTCACGCTATGCCCAGTGACAGGCTGGAGGTTGCAGGGATGGTTTTGAGAGGGCGGTAGAGAGGGCTTTTTTTTTTTTTTATGTACGGTCCGGAAAATGTTCTAAATGACTAGCAAAATGTTGACATTGGGAAGGTTGGACATTGAAATGATGTTTTTTGTTATTGCAGAGAAAACCTGAAAAAAAAAGTACCGTTTGGTACCAGAAGTGAATTCCAGGTACCGGTACTGGTTGTGAACAGTACACAAGCCTAGTGCTGCACCCCCATCATACAAGTCCCCCGTTAATGGGTTGTTAATATGGAAACGATGATGTATTAGGGACCACCAGGTGAAAATTCAACAAGGCTGTGATATAAATAAAAAATAAATCCTGGCTGTTTATTTGTGTTCAGGAATGGATTTAAGGAGTCTTATCGCTAATCAAGTCGTGTGACTGTGTTTTGGGTTAGGACCTCCATCTGGTATTTCTGATTACGTTCTGTGGCTTTGGTATAAAACAATAGTACATTTCTTTTTCTTTGGCTTCGGCGGTAAGTCTGGGAGCGAGCAAAAGAGCAGTTGTGTAGGTTGGCCATGTCTGCCGATTTAATGCTAGTCACCTTGGTGAAGGCAGCAGGAGGAGCGTAATTACAGGAAGAGTGTGTGTGTGTGTGTGTGGTTGCGTGTACACGTGCGCGCATATTTTCATTCCTAGACATTTGAATGAGCTTCCAGTTGAAAAACAGGTCAGTCGGGTCCTGTGTGACGTCGGTTTCTCTTTTAATGAGCAAAAAATGAAACAAAACAACCCCGAATATTAAAAGCTAGGTAGGTCGAAGGTACATTTAGAGGTAGACATCTGAATTATTGTTTATATGCTTACGCTGTTTAGCATGTGCCCAGTTATCCTGAAGCAGCCCGGGGATTTGGAGAACATCTGCCAGGGCATTACTTATATCCGCACTTCCTCTCTGCACTGACAGAAGGGGGAATGTCTCATGACTTTAATTTGTCATATGAGAATGAGGAATTATTTAAAGAAGATGATGTGCCTCATACCAGACAACACAATGCACGACGGTGAAGATATGTAAATTACTTCAAATTTAGAAATAGTTTTACATTGTTATGAGTTGGCTGCTCTGCCATGTTAACAACATGGCTGCATGTTTGTATTTATTACCTTCAAGAGAGGGCAAGAAGGGAGCGGCTGGTGAAGGAATGGCTATTTATAGCTGCTATAACAAAGTGATAACGTCTTATGGATGAACATGAAGTGAAACTATAAAGGAATCATTAAATATGACGTGTTATTTCATGAATAAAAAAATTCTATTAGTCGGCACTCTGCTGTGGTAGGAGAGGAATAAAACGCACTATAAGGAAAAAAATAAACTTCAGGGTGATGACAGTAATACCAGCATAGGCTGAGATCATTGATTGATTATTTAGATGTAGCTGCACATCTTTACATAAGGATCACAGTTCTTTTGACAGTTCAGGGTTTTATTCTGTATTACTGATCCCTGCTGTGCGTGCGTGCGTGCGTGCATGTGTGCATGTGTGTGTGTGTGTGTTTTATGATCAGGCTCTGTTGGAGTTTCTAAGGAAGGTAGTGGCGTATGAGGAAAAGAACCGCATGAGTCTGTGGAACGTTTCCATGATTGTAGCGCCGAATCTGTTCACGTTCAGGGGAAAGAAGGCCAAGCAGGAGGAGATGCAGGGGGCAGCAGGTGCAGCTCACCTGGTCCGCCTTCTCATCGTTCAGCAGGACCTTCTGTGGACGGTGAGGCTCGTACAAGTTTCAGCTGCCTAAAGCATGACCTCGTCGCTAGTCTTAAATCCTCTTTAGTTATTTTGGATGAATGAGGTCCGAGTCCATCTTCAAGTGTTAAGTCTTTCCCGATCACATGCCACACCTGTCCTAACACATAGATGTTCGCTGTTGTTTCAGGTGCCCTGTTTCCTCCTCTCTCACGTGCGGAAAATGAACGAGGCGTCCACGAGCAAGAAGACTCCCAGCTCAGAGAAGACAAAGAGGAAACTGCTGAGGAGACGCAACACCGACAGAGAAAAAGAAAGGAGTGAGGTGGGCTTTAGGAACGTCCATGGCACTTGCGTGTAATCAGTCAGGTGTCATGTGACTAACGCATGCACTAAATGCTGACACTGATTGCTAGAACTGTTGTGCAGCGTTATTAAGCGTCCTTAACCCTCCGATTTCAGGTCACTGACCTTCGGGAAGGGGTCATCAGGGTGCAGGCACCACTACATGCCAAGATCTCCATGGCGATCCAGCTGGACAGTAAGACGAAGGCTCGGGACGTGATGGCGCGATTTGATTTCGAGAACGGGTGCGTGATTAGCTGTTCTTTAATTCTACACTAAGAGTAAAGCAGCTGACCAGATGTCTAATTCCTTCTTTCTCTTTTGTAGGCAAGCGTCTCGAAATAGCAGCAGGAAACAGAAGCATTTTTTGTTTGAGGTTGGAGGGAATATAGGTAAGTCAGCGATGACGGAAAAACGGCATCAATTTATCATTGATTTAGAGTAACGCTAAAATGCGCACGTAAAAGTATAGGCAAATGTGTGGATTGTAACCATCAAAAACCTAGACGTTTTACACAGCTAAATCCTTAAGCGGTGTTCTAAGATGTATAGAAATAGTGAAATGGATGTCCGTGTAAATTAACTTTCAAAATATATATAAAAAAATATATATATTTTTTATAAAATAGTTACTTTTGGGGCGGCGCGGTGGTTAGCACTGTCGCCTCACCGCAAGAAGGTCCTGGGTTCGAGCCCCGGGTCACCCAGGGTGCCTTTCTGTGCGGAGTTTGCATGTTCTCCCCGTGCA
>JAQQZR010000033.1:20138998-20150386 GCA_030068235.1 Notoglanidium macrostoma
CATGTCTTTGGACTGTGGGAGGAAACCGGAGCACCCGGCGGAAACCCACGCATGCACGGGGAGAACATGCAAACTCCTCACAGAAAGGCACACTGGGTGACCCAGGGATCGAACCCAGGACCTTCTTGCTGTGAGGCGACAGTGCTAACCACCACACCACCGTGCTGCCTTATTATTATTTTATTTCATTTTTACCATTATTTATCTCAGTATGTATGAGGTGGTTGTATGTTAATATATATTTTTTTATACTTTTTATTTCTGTCTTTTTTTCCTATGGTCCTTTTTCGTGGAAGCTTAAAAAACATTCATTTAAATTTTAAATCCGGCACTAACAGGACGTTGCAGCTTCACAAGGTTTTCTAACAAAATAGCTTGGATGTTCTTAAGTTCCTACACAAACAGTATAATTCTTGTAAAGGATCAGTTAAGGAAACAGATAAACACTAACGTTTCCAATCCTCTTGGCTGTATATCCTGTCGGCAATCCACCCACATAGAGTTTCCCTTCCACGTCCAGACTCTGGCCTTTAATGGCTGTTTTCTCCGACTCGGCTCCATCAACACTGATCACTATGCTCTTCTTACTGAAGTCAGTCCTCACCTGTGCAGATGCAAACACACACACACACACAAACAAATAAATCCCATAAAGCATGCTCTCTAATGCAGGACACAAGGAGCCTCAAGCATATGAAGCACTAACTCACAGTGTGCCACTGTCCATCATTGATGTGTGTGTGTGATGTGGTCATGGCAGGTCCTTTGCCCAGGTCACAAGAGAACAGCAGTCGACCTCCCAGCAGCTGCAGCACTGCGTAATCCTGTTGATTGGCATTAGCTATGTAGTACAGGATCCCACTGGGAGCTAGTGTACGGATTGACAGCTCAACTGTAAAACTACAGAGAAAGAGCATAGCAATTAGATGGAACAAAACTAAACACCTGTTAAGTGGAGATGAAAAAAGAGATACTGTGACCATATTAACAGACCACGTGGTTTATGGGTTGTATCCAATCCTTCTGGGTAGCTAGCTGGCTATGAGTGCTTCTCTGACTGATTTAAAGCAAGCTGTTTCCTTGTCAGGATTAAACATTCAGGAAAATGATTAGCTAGTGAAAGTGAGTGTGAATGGCTGTTCGTCTCTGTGTTAGCCCTGCAATAGATTGACGACCTGCCAAGGGTGTACCCTGCCTCTCGCCTGAAGTTAACTGGGATTGGCAACAGCTTCCCTGCGACCCTGACAAATAAGTGGTATAACTAATGCATGGCAGGATATCTAGCTAGCCTGTATAATGAGATACAAACCAGATCTGAGCAGTGAGTCGTTATGGTTACTGTAGCTGCTTTTGCATATCAGTGCAACAGCCGTGACCTACTGATTAACCATTTATTTATGTTTCTATACAACAGTATTGCTGGTCATGACGTGGATGCACTAAGCCATAGCTGAGAACTGGCGAGGATGTGAAAGTTTATAAAAGTTAATGAGGTTCTGGCTCCTGAAGAATGCACATGTAAACATTTGAGGTCATGTTCTCTACACTGTTCAGGAATAAACACCTGTAGTATATGAGATAATAATGAGAGATTATACTCAACAGAATGGCAGACTAAAGCACAATAGAAATGCAAGAGAAGCCAAAGAACCTCATGAATGGCTTTAACAAGCCGTGCCAGTAATCTGATAATAAATCAGAGTGGAAAGTTTTCTTTGTCCTAAAACTTCATCTCAGCGCTCTGTTTTTAAGCCTGTTGCATATCAGTCCATGCTGGAAATGTGGATGAAAAATAAATATACTGGGAAATATGGAAGATTCGGACGAAAGGGTTTAGTTTCTTCTAGCTTACCTCGACCTGACTGTTTTATTCTTGAAGCCAAACATCAAGTGACTGTTTTTGGAGAATCCAAGTTGGTGTGCATCTGGAATACTTCCGGTGTTGTCCATGACCGTGCACTAAGAAAATACAATTGCCATATTAGTTCATGCCAAGGTGCAACATTCCTATCACTCACATAAAGCTGAATCTTGTTTCGACAACACACAACGGAATCTAAGGAATGTGACAGAGTGACTACATTCCTTTAGATGTAGTTTTCCGTATATAGATTAGTGACTAATATAATGCATTATAGTAAATAGTGGTCCTTCCATTTGCATTAAAGTGCCACCAAGAAGCATTTTCTCCAGTGATTGTGTCATATCTATATGATGATTATTGTCTCTGTTCTTAAACATTTAAAATTATTTTTTACTATGCACAGCAGAAGATACATTTAATCATATGAGCTTCAAACTGTTTATATTAGGTTAAATGAATCAGAAATAATTAGGCCAATCCTATAAACATTTATGAATCTGAAACCACTCAAATAAATGAATTTCTTCCACATTGATGTAAAAATTATTTGTGGATATAAATACTTAATACAGTGTTAAACTGTTTCACGCATGTTGGAAGTCTCAGTAGGCTTTTGCTCAAATGTGCGTCATTAGGGATTAGAGCTAAATTTGGGGAGGTAAAGCTGTTCTAATCCAAACCCCCTCCACTATCCAAACAGATGAAGTGGAAAAAATAGAACTGAGGCTTTCAGGAAGCTGCTGCCAAGTTTCAGCTAAACCTTTAATTCTGTTTACAGCATTGAGAAAGTCCAAATGTTATCATTTTATTAGATCAACTTCTTATTTTTTTCCCCATTAACAGCACCACTTAAACAGTATTTGTTAATTTGGGTAACCCTTCATCTCACAGTCCCCTAATTACTAAGCATTTACCCATTAAATTTATGGTAAATTATAGAATCGTACTGGATAATTACCACAGGTAATAAGTAGCTAAATACAGAGAAACTACAGCTGAAATCCCAGTGGAGATATTTCTTAGTATTTAAGCTGTAGATTCTCTGTATTTACCTACTTACTTATTACCTGTGGTAATTACCTAATAATATACTCTAATTTACCATAGATTTAATGGCTACGTACATAGTAATTGGGGAACTGAAAAGGGAAGGGTTATCTTAATTTAAATATTGTGTCTGTGTGTTAGTGCACACTCACAGTGGTGGCTCCAGGTGTAACAGCACTGAGTTCACCAGGACGTGACAGGGGTCCCTGTTCGTGGCCAGCAGTGGGCTCTGGCTCCACGTCGCCCTCGTCTGGCAGAAGCGGGCGTTTAGGACGCTCCTCCAGCAGGCAGCTGTCCATGTCCACTCCCTCATACTTCACTGCCCCCGAAAGGTCCAACAGACTAACACACACACAAAGAACCTTTACATTACACACTGGACAACCATGCAAGTTACGTCCTAAAGAAATTATCTCCTAATCATTCTGTTCAGGTGATGACTCTTATTCTTGATAGAAAAACAACTGGTATGTAAAGAATGTCACAATTTGGTACAGTACGTCATGTTTTCTGTAAATCCAGGCTGTACATTGGTGCAGTGTGACAACTGTCACATGAACGTTCCAGGAAGAACAGTCTCCGACAAGTTTTTTTTTTCCTTTTTACACTACTAATTTAACAACATATAATACTGTACGCGATACTTGCAATAGTTCGGATTTAAGTTTTTTTTTTGTGTAATTGGTAAACTGAACAAACTTTATTTACTATATTATGTTAAACTAGCTAGCCATGATACAATACATTTATGTTAAATGTAAAATTAAAGAGTTTTTGAAAATAATGAAGCTAAATAAGCTAAATAACGTGTAACAAACTTGATTACTTAGTGAACATTACTTACTATTGATTGTTGTAGTTTTTAGAGCAGTAATACAGTAAATAATGCCAGTTTAGTGCAATGTTAAGAATGACCATAACAACCATTTTGTATATAGTAGTTTTTCAATTTCTGTCCAAAATAACAAAGAACAAGAAAAGAATTAAATGCTAAATAAAGTATTTAGGATAAAGAACAGAAATGCCTAATTAAATGACTACAAATCTATGAACATGTTTTGCAAAAATATAAAATGTATATATAAAAATATAAAAGGCCAGGATATTGTGGATTTAAAAACAATAACAGTGTGTGCTCCTAATGATCTCTGAATCACTATATCAGAATAGTCTGAACTGTGCATGATTAACAATGCATCAGACTGAAGTAAAGTTCTCAGGATGGGTTCAGTACATCAGCAGAGCTAAAGCAAAAACCATTTAGAACTTTAAATGTTTTAACCAGGACTCTGTAGTCAATGCAAAACATAACAAACAACACATTACATAACACTGGGGTTAAGTAATGCTTGGAATTTACTTTCCTGGTAAGTATGAAGAATGCTGCATTCTAAACTAGCTGCAGGACAACTTATCTACCTAAATGCAGGTAAAACTGCTTCAGGATGTTTTAGGATTGAACAGAGTCTTAATAACTCACGTGGTGTCCACAGCCATGTTCCTGATGCAGCCATAGAACGATGTGGTGGAGACGAGCACTCCTGTGACGTCTCCTGGTGGAACGCCTCCAATGTAGAAATTACTCAGAGTAAAA
The DNA here is from genome assembly GCA_030068235.1 of Notoglanidium macrostoma. Classification (NCBI taxonomy): domain Eukaryota; kingdom Metazoa; phylum Chordata; class Actinopteri; order Siluriformes; family Auchenoglanididae; genus Notoglanidium; species Notoglanidium macrostoma. The sequence goes on from JAQQZR010000033.1 coordinate 20,143,504, forward strand.
ACTTTCTCTGCAGTTAAACCCAGCCTTACTGTTTCCTGCTGGTCCTCATCCAGATACACCGTCAATGTTCTGTGTTAAAATATATACCATGTACCATACTTTATAGTTCTCCTAGGTTAAGAGGGTAAACAGTAACAAATGGAAGTACATGAGAATACAGTTACTGCAACATCACAGGGCAGTTGAGTGTTCCTGAAAATGAACAATGATTGTAATCTCCATTATATAAATGAACAGACAGCCACCTTGTCTAATACAACTCTGATTGACAGTTAAGGGAGTAAGGTCAATCTCTCAGCGATATAATAAAACCTTAGGTCATGGCACCATTTGGGAGCTTATATTTTTATATTTATACTAAAGTGCATTTATCAAAGGACAACATGAACCATGATAATGGGTCCAGACCTTTTGTTCCTCTGTAGGATGAGGGAGTGCTCCTGTCCATCACTGAATGTGCCATTTTGGGATTTGACTACAGCTTTGTGCACGCCTCCTCCCTCTGTCATGCTCACGTGGACTTCTACTCTGCCTGACACCAGCATCACAGCCAGGAAAGGCTAGAGAGAGAGAGAGAGAGAGAGAGAGAGGTTAATTGCATTTCTTCATCCCACTACCTCACCACATCCCGCTCATTGTATTTCCTTGAAGAAAATCTCAAGGGGATACAATAATTACAAAAAGCTATCACTTCATGTGCTCCATATATGTAGATTAAGTTCATGCTCTTTCACACTACTGCTGAGGAGAAGCGTTTTGAGTTTAGCTTGCGTTTATACCTGCTGCGTGTGTCGGCGTTTGTGGCCGCTAGTTGAGCTGAATCCTGCCAGGATGAGGCCGCTGCTGTTTCTACTAGAGAAGCTGCTCATGATCTCACTCTGAGGACCAACAGTGACTTCAGGCATCTGCACATAACCCCTACCCAGCACAGACACACTGCGGATAGGCTGCAACACACACACACACACACACACACACACACATACATACAAACATTAGTATAACAAAGACTCGACGGCTCTTGTTTCAGCACAAGAAAGAAATCAGTTATGTACAGTAGTAATTCACAATTCTCCACACAGCCTTGAGTAAGAAGACTTATTTGTTCATTCCTACACTCTAGCTTGAAACTAAATTAACAAAGATTGCATAGCCTCAGACGGCATGTTGCTGATACTCAGGACTGGGCAACATGATGATATGATATTGATATTGAGTATCGTCAATACATCTGCAACTCTGACTATTCCAGATATTTCTCAAAGGAACAAATAACTGATTAAAAAACACATTTTATAAATGTTGACAGTTTTGTTGCCATATAGTTAGCAGAGTATATTGTGATTATATAGCATACTGTGAAAATATCTTAATAGATCATATGATATTTCTGCCATTTGCTAATGACATCTCCAGAGCCTCTGAGGTTATATCAGTTTTACATGCTGTGTTATTTGCAATGTTTTTCCAATTCAGTCAACTGCCACAGACTGCCCTCCAGTGGCGAATATCTCTATTGTTGCCCAGTGGAAATAAATTTCATTTCTGTAACTCCTGGCTTAGTTTCAGTTAATCACCAAACCAATGCCTGAAAGCAGTGATGTAATAAACCTAAGCTGCTAGTGTGAAACATCAACTTCGAAAGCATCCCATTATTCAGGCTGGCATCTTACCTTTAGGATACAGCCTTTTTTTACACCGTAGGCGTCTTTTAGTAGGTCAAAGTTTGTACGTGCAATTTCAACATTCTTAATACAGCCCACATATGACCGTGCAACAACCTGCCGCCTGAAAGAGTGGAGAAGTAAGGAGTTTATTTCCAAGAACAAATGAAAGAATGGCTTGAATATACCATATGAAACATTATAGAAAGAATTGATGTACAGTTGATGGCAGACATTACCTGATTGGCCTGGATGCAGGCAGCCCACCAATGTAGATGGGGTCCAGATCTGAGCGGTTGAGATCAGAGGCAGTTCCAGGAGACTCTCCCTCCATGACCTCTCTCTCTGATGGGGTGTCAGCAGTCATTATGGATAAATAGCCTGCAGACAAAATTGATTTAATCTCTTAAAACATTCTTAATGACATCAATAGGTTACAAATAAAAGAAAATAGCTTTTTGAAACAATACCTTTACGTTTGTTGCGTTGCAGGGCAATCTTGTACCACACTCCTGTATTGTACGCTTTTGTGGAGGTCAATGTGAGCGGTCCAGAACCCAGTTCAAAGGTCAGGTGTACTTTGCCTTCCACCAATTCAATGGACAAAAAATCTCTCTGCAAAAATACAAGAAAAAAAAGTATTAATTAATAAATATAACATGACATGCAAGCTTAGGCAATAACAAAAAACACTATCAAATTAGTATTAAGCATTAAAAGGAACATACATTGCCATTGGAAGCCAGATAGAGCAGCAGGCCATTAGGTGAGAGAGTTTTGAAGAACATGACGATGCTTGTGGATATGGAGCGCAGGGACTTCTTTACAACTGAATATCCACTGCCGTCAAAGTAGAAAGAGGTCTCCTCTGTCTGAGGCCTAAAATCATCAATAGTCGCAACCACAACCACGGATTAGTAAACATTAAAAGGGCATCACCTGTACCATTAAGCAATCTAAATGTCTCAGAGCTTATATAGACACTTACAGTACAGTACAGCCAAGTAGCCTGACTACATTACCTCATGAAGCAACCACCACAGCTTCCTTCCCTTTCAGCGTAGTTCCAGAGCCCGATGTTCTTCTCGTTCAGAGATGCTTCACCAATACATCCTGTAAAGTGAGTCATCTTCACTGATGAAGATTTCTGGGAAGATATCGAACAAAATGTAAGTTGAATGAATACACAACCCACATGAACCCTTTTTTTTTTTTAGGTTAAAGCCACTTTGCCTACCTTAACCTGTCCACCCAGGCCTCCCACAAATACCCACGTGGACTTGTTGACTTCCATGACCGTGGATGAACCTGGTGCCGTGGTCTTTACTGAGGGCATTGGCTCTGAGTCCAACTGCTGAACGGTGAGGGAACCTTGCCTTCCAAATCTACAAAATAGCAGCACAATAGTTTCTCTCATTCCAACTCACATAAAGATAATGATTTAATAAACAGCTATGATCAGAATCCTGAAACAGTAGTCAGTAGTGATAAACTGATGAAGCCTCAGGAAGCTTTTCAGCTTTTCAGCTTGACCAAAAGAGCAGAGTGACATCAAGTGGTTTGAGGAAATTATAACAGCCATAAAAAGAAGCTTCATGTGTTTTTCTTAAAACAATTATTCAGTGAATGCATTACGATTAATTCACTTGGTACAATAGTAATGAATGAGTGATTGATTTAGTGCCAAAAGTAGTGAAACCTGTTCAAGTGTCAAGTGACATTCAAATCTTCAGACGTCATCAGTTACTTGGAACTGGAAATTTTATACAAGCTTCAACACACCATGTCATATTACCTCCAGCTGTATGAGGTTGAAAAATAGTGTTATTACTGCACTGTGGATATAATACAGATTGCAAAACATACCGAGTAGCATTAATTCTGTGCCATTTGTTGTTGTTTATCTGCAAGTTGGGGTACTCCAGTTTAATATGACCTGAGCCTGAATCCCACAGAAAGGCCACTTTTCCATGCCTCATCTCAAGAGCCATGAAATCCACCTGGTAATGACATAACAGCTCAATTAGTATCTGAACCCCAAAAACACATTAAGAAACAAAGGAAGTTAACAGTGAGCATAACGGCTTACACTGGAACTGCTGCCCATGTAGAAAAGCAGGTTGTCTGGTTCAGTAGTTTTCACTGTTAGGGTGAGTGTGTTGAAATTGCTGGAGGTGATTTCTGGTTTGTATGCACGCACACAATCCCGATCTGCTGACACTGCAACTTTGATCTGCACCAAAGAAGGATCCAACATCGAGGGAATAATTGTCATAACAGTTTTAGTGAATCATTTAATCAATCACTAATTTAATAGAAGAGACATAATAATAACTATAATGCAATATGTTGTAACTCTGACCGAGGCTGCTTGCTTTCGGGCCTGGTTGATCATCTCCTTTATCTCCGACAGGTTCCTGCTCAAGTTCTCCCCCAGCAACTTCAAGGGCTGTAACCTGTCAAGCAGTCTCTCTGTCCGCACCTGAGCCTCTTTTAGCTTAGATTCAGCTGCGCTGGCTAATAAAAGAAAAAGTAATAATTAACACTGAATACATGCAGAGCTGTGTTGTATACTAAGGGTTTGTACAGTTCATGAATGCCTATGCAAATCAAAAAATGTTCTTTCTATAAACAATTTATGAACCCACCTGATTCCTCAGAGTCTTTAACCATTGCATTAACAGTGCTAGCGCTGCTGTTGGCTGAGCTCACAGCTGAAGACGATGCCTCTAGCTTTATGCTGTAGTCCTCCAAATGCTCTAGAGCTTTCTGTAATGAGGCATTGGCTTTGGCTGCTTGCTGCTTTGCCTTCAGAACCTGCTCTCTATTTCCTGCACAAAGAGTAGTACTGAATCAGATAACACGTAAAGATTATAGTATGTACATGTTAAGATTTAAAATCACGATTGCTGTATTTGTATCTGTATTAATAAGTTAGGTTGTGTACTAATTGTAGCATCAGTAGACAGCAGGAATATATACAGTGCTAGTCACAGAGACAGGCCCTGACACATTGGTTATGTTTGAAATGTGTGTGGAGACTCACTACTGGGCAGGCTCTCCAGGTTGATCAGAGCCTCAGGGAGCAGCTGGGAGAAGTTGTGTACACTTGCTCTGACTACAATGAGCTTGCTATTTACAGCACTAACATTCAGCACAAGCTCTGGGAAATGAAATAAGAATAAATAAGATATAACCAGGATATATAGATTCGTTTACATTTCTGTTGTATAGTCATTTATATATCTTTGTGTGTGTGTGTGCACGTGTGTGCGTGTGTGTGTGTGTGTGTGTGTGTGAACACTTACCTACAGTGTAGTTACTCAAATCTGTACTTTCATTTAGAAGATTTAAGCTTCTCTTCACAGCCTGCTTGCCCAGTTCATTTAAGGAATCATTTGAATGTAGAGTCTTTTAGGAAAAGTTTAAAAAAAAAAAAAAAACAAGCCATGTGACACTGCATTCTTTTTTAATCTACATTAACAACCAAGATTTAATTCGCCAAGTTTAGGACTTATTACAAAAATCCTCAAATGTTTGTTTGATTGACTCACCAGGTTAAAGGCATAACTAGCGTTCTGAGTGACTGCGAGTGCCACATCTTCAGCCTGCTGGATGTTGGCACTGATGTTGAAGATTCCCCGAGAAGTGCTGGTGACATTCAGCGATGCTTCTCTAACTCCAAACAAAGTACTGCACAACAACAAAAAAACAAATCACACCTACTGCATAAGGGCTTTTATATCTGACCCTCAAAGATTTATAAATATCCTTAATAACACTTCACCAGTGCACAAAGGCACGACGTGTGATAAATGTAACTAGGTAGTTTGAAAAAAATCTTTTAAAACTTATGTATATACGATACACTTTAAACATCAAACATCTCTCTCTCTCTGACACACATGGATACACACCTGTGCATTGCTTGTGCCTCTGTCCTGAGTGCTTGGGCATGGTCCTCTGCTTTGTACACTAGCTGAAGTGCGTCTCTTTTGGTCAGCTCCATCACTAGAGAGTCCACATGTTTCCTTACAATGGGGCTCCATTGCAGCAACTCCTCATTAGCCTCCTCTACCCTCTGATTAGGCAGTGAGAAATACCAACATCACACACATGATCACACCAACATCATACCTGTATCATGTGACTTCATACTCAAAGCAACACCCATCAAACACATTAACATATTCTGCAAAACTAGATACATACTGTGTATCTAGGTTCACAATAGAGCATTGGGAGTATTATATTCTTTGCATGAGTTGCTGCATAAAGGTTTACTAATTGAATGTAACAGTAAAATATCAGGCCTCACCGCCGTGAGATTACGCATGTCTTCAGCGATGTGGAGTGCGTCTGTCAAAAAATCCTGAGATTCCTCCAGATGCGCTTCCACTGACTGATTCAGACTGCTCACATTATGCCTCAATGTCTGTTGAAAAATTCATGTCCCATTCATTTCCATGATAATTAAGTATTTTCCATATATTCATCCATTCCTTTATTGGGAATCCCATCCTAATAAACAGCCAAGCATCTGAACAAACACCTAACTATCAGCTCGGCTCAAGTGAATACCACTTACCTTGTACTCCTCCAGATTGGTGTAGATGTTCATCAGAAGATGTTCTGTGCGATTATTGCGATTCTTGGCTGTGTTCAGGAGCTCCAGGACATCCTGGAGATGCTGGTGATGGCTAGCTAGTTTAGTAGAGATGTTGTGCTTAAAATTCTCTGTTTGATCGGAGGGTTCCGCTATTTCCTTCTGTACACTTTCAAGCACTGCAACTGCAGCACTGCAAACATAACATGTTACGCATTTATAGACTGAATAATCCAGCTTTAGTGTGTTGGACATGATTTTTTCCACAAACTCATATAGCTAATTGTTAATAAGCTACATGCTAAGTTAGCTGGTTAACTAACCTAGCTAATGTAAATGAATAAGCAAAATAGAATACAAATAACACCATGGTGAAGCATGTTAAATGGCTTACCTGAGTTCTTCTACAGCAGTGCTGTTGACCAAGTCAATGGTCCTAATCTTCTCCAACATGACCTCCACCTGCTCCAGGAGAACAGCACTATGTCCTGCACCCATCTCCCGTCTCGCTGTGTCATTGAGATTGCTCACTTCCTCCCCCACAACTAGACCAAGCAAAACCAATGAGTGACAGTTTATTTCAACTGGTTTGCGACAAGTACTGCCTCATCAT
>JAQQZR010000033.1:20150546-20167363 GCA_030068235.1 Notoglanidium macrostoma
ATATCTCATATCTATATATCACATATCATATATATATATATCTCACTCTATCTGAAAGGTATGGGACTATATAAAAACCACTGTCACAACAATGGTTTGTTATATGTACTCATATAAATAGTAAACTACTACAAAATCTAGTTATGAATACAGCAATGATGTACCTTGGATGGCAGTGTGAATGTTAGAAATCACATCAAGAAGGCCTTTTCCTTGATTAACACTCTCTTCAGAAGCCCACAGGACATCTTCACCAAAATCTGATACATTCATAGCCTAAGTGAAGAAAGAAAGGTGTTGAAAGAGCTACCAGGTATATTTCGCTCCTCTATCAGACATGATATATGATGTGGTAGGAAAACCTTTTGTTGCAGCTGATCCACTTGTTTAGTGAGATGCATTACATCTTCATTTCCCCCGTTCACCTGATAGCTTGAGTTCTGCTTCAATGACAACTTGGCCTGTATAAACAATAATATTTAATACACTCATTAGTTTTTTAAACTGAACTGCAAGTTTTCAAAAAATTAGGGTGTATTCTTATCCCGAACAGATTTAAACACTAAAAATGAGTTGATATCTGTTTCAGATTGGTTAATAATCAGTAAAGTGATCATGATTGTGCACCCACCTGAAGCTCCTGGGTCTGGTTCTCCAGGCTTATCAGCAGGCTATATGGAGCCAAGATGACACCACTGAAGTTCAGGGACTGTATCGAGGCCTCTATAGCATCTACATCATCCAGCAGCACCCCAGTGCATTCATCATTGCATGCTGAAGAAAGCGTTAGTTAATTATTAGTTAGCATTAAGTTTTATTACTTTATTCATATCATTAAACATAAAGGAAGGTTAAATGCTTTTTTCAGGACTTCATATTTTCCAAATAATTACTTACACACACACTGGTCGTCAGTGAGGACATGTCTGTCTTCACAATGGTCACAGAGATGACCTCTGAACCCAGGCTTGCACTCGCACTTCCCTGTTTGCGCGTCACACATGTTGTGCAGTGAGCCGCTCTCACTGCACACACACTCCTCACACTTCCCACCTGTCTGTGAGGGGTTACCATAGTAACCCAATGAACACCTCTCACAGTAGCGTCCCTCGTAGCCAGGTTTACATGCATTACAGAGGAAATCGCCAACACCATCCAATACACACGTGGGACTGAAACTGCACAGATACACCACCAACAGTTGCCATTTATTACTTTTATTATCAACTGTTACATTTGTCAAGCATTTCACGTGCCATGAGCATTTAATATTAATAGCCATTTAAAACCCATTGACATTATAATTGAAAGAATCGGGTGTTTTTGGGTTTAGGAGTGAGATTTGTTACCTGTTGCCTTGTAGCGGACAAGCACAAAGTGAGCAGTCACTGACGGATCCCTTCACCTGGCCATAATACCCAGGGGCACATATATTACAGTGCTCTCCTGCTGTGTGGTGCTGACAGCCCTGGATAAAAAGGGAATAATCAGCTCTGTGTATTTCACTACTGATTACTATTCATAGAAATAAAAAGACATAAAATAGCACAAACCCTGTACACCTAAAATTGTGTCAATGATGTTGTAATAGAACTAAATGCAGTACAAAATTTGAGGATCAAATCTGATAATATGAAGTAGGCTGTCTTACCAAGCACTCGCCTGTGTCCAGGTCACATGCCAAGCTATGGTTATTACACCGGCAGGGCACACAGGGCTGAATCAGAGGCCTATTCTTGCCCTTCATATCGAGCTCAGATACTGGCTGTCTGTAGTAACCTGGAGCACATTCCTACAATAACACATGCAAGCATGATCAGTGTTAATTGACACAGAAACACATACTCTGGAAAATTTTCATAAAGGATTAGCATTGAATATTTAGGAAAGAACCAAAAACCTGTTCACTGACACTCACTTTTTATGAAAGTATAATAGCAGGTGTTAGATTAGTGGTTTAAATCAGTGGTTTATGTAAAATGCAAATCAAAGTTTATGTAAAATTCATATTTTCTGGAATGCCTTAATGATTTTTAAATCATGAAGGTATTTGTAAATTAAGGTAACCAAATTGGTATAAATTGTGTGTGGGACAGTAATATGAAGGGATTATTAAGAGTAATATAAAGTGCATTTGCTTGTTTTTCTCTAGTTGCTTACATGTATTAGTGTAGGGTGCAAAATAATTAAAGTTATGTAAATTATGATTGAATTAGGTTTACAGTGTGTAGGAAGTGGGTGTATGTGATTTAAATGTTTCTCTGTGGGAGTTATGCTTCAGTTACCAGTGCGCGTGAAAAAACATTGAGATCAACAATGTGATTATACGCATGTAGGTCACGTCTCAGGTGCGAGACTTGGATTGAAACGGAATGAAACATGTGATCATTAAAGGTGTGTTTAACACCTCCATTGTGAACTGGACTTTACACTTCAATACCATGAATGTTTGTTTTGTAAATGTACTGTAGTTTTGTTCCTGATTTGCTTCCTGCAGAAAAAAATGCCAATGCTACTACAGTAGTCCTCGTGGACTACGAATGACTGGTGTTAGTAGTGAAGAGATCAGGAGTCCTGGACTTACCTGACAGGACAGGCCTGCATAACCTGGAGGGCATTCACACATCTCCACCAGCCTGGCCACCTCCATTCCCTCAGGAGCTTCATCCACATCTACTGCTGTCTCCATGGAGATATTTGAGATCCTGGCCAGAGACAGAAAGATGATTTTTAGATTTGCAGAAAAAAACTGACAACCATACAGCCGGTCCAATATCCTAAAGATGAAATGTAATCTGTAAATGAAATACTACTATATAAAATTGCCAAACAAACTGAAATTATAATTGACTATTATTATAAAGGCAGAACTGAAAGGTAAGTTAAAAAGAACTGTCATTACAGGGTGCTGACCTGCTTTGCTGGAGTCCTGTCCCATATGAGGCTTTGATGATGATGTACTCTACATTACTCAGGATAGACATGAAATCTTCGTGACTCACAGCTTTCTCAGACACTGCATTGAAGTACTTCCACTTGTGCTGTCATAAATGTACAGTCATAAATAGATTAGTACTTTACTAAACAACCTCTAATTGGTCTAATTACTCCACCCCTGTGTTCAGTTATATGTAATCTGCATGCCGTGTGTGTGTGAGTGAAGCTCACCTCGGTGAGAGGGACACGCTGTGTGGTGCGAATGCCGTTCTCTGGAGCAGGCATGTCACTGTAAATCACCAGCTTCCTCAGGTGCCCTCCCTTCATCAGCACTTGAGGCTCATGATTGGACAGACCTGATCCGTCCATAGCAGCGAAGGTCACAGCATAAGAGAGTTCGCCTCCATAGGACAGCAACTGCAGAGAAATATAAGATATCAGCTCAACTCTTCTACTCATATCATATCTCGAATAGTGAATTTATACAGCGAGTGAAGGAAAGATTTGCTTTATTACTGTATGACTCTAGCATGCAGTGTGGCTGTGAGAACAAATTATACAGTTTAAAAACTATTCAGATATTCATCGTATATTTAAATTGGCATTTGAACGCTTAAGGTCCAGTGTACTCTGCAAAATGTGGGCTGTGTTTGAATATACAGTATAAATATTTTAAATGGTGTATAGCGCACTTTGTAGTCTCTGTAGTAGGCAAATATAGTAATATGAAGTCATTTTGTATTTGCCTTAATGTGTGTTGAGGTCTAAAATATAAAATTTAGAAACACTAAAATTATAGGCTAATTAATATTTTGGTGCGTTTTTTATGTAACTTGACAGTCCTGGTGTGCGGTGTTGTACCTTGCTGCCCTGAAAGGGTTGGTGCAGTCGCCAGTAATAAGGTCCGGTGAGAGTTGAACCAGTCTGGAGCTGAGCCACATCCAGCAGAATTTCTCCCTGTGTGTGATAAACACCCTCTAGTGTCCCCTGCAGGTCACTCTGGCTCACAACATGCAGATGCTCGGTCGTAGGACCGACCATGATCTAAAAGAGACAGTAGCAGAAAGAATTGTGTTCAAAATGTAAATCGTTAATGAGCTGTCAACCTCCAGAGCAAATGATCTTAATCTTATAAAAGCGATAAATATGTCTGACAAATCTGATGTTTCCTGTTCTTGTTCATCATGCATATGATTACACTTTTGGTTACGCACACACTGCAGGTAAAACTGGCCCAAATCTGACTTACTTCTCACATGTAGCCTAGTTGTTTTATTCACAACAGCAGAAGGCATAACAAATCTGATATTTTCAAATCCAATTCCAGCCTATTCTATTTCATGTAGTAATAACATCATGGTGTAATAACATTATATACAGTACATATCTGATACGGGACCTCTGTTTGAACTGTGAAATTAAAATTTATGCAACAACGATAACGATAACAGAATTAAAAATCATGAATACGGAAGCGGGGTTGTAAATCACTGGATATAATATAATCATGTCATTTTCTGGTACATATTCTATTTAAACCCACCCAGACGAACAATAAACAGCTTTGACACCATGCAGACTTGAATACATGCTAGCCTGTAGTTACACCCTTTAGACATCCCATTCCATTCTGCCTGTCTCCAAACTCTCAATTCAAATTAAACTGCATTTGATTCAGCCTTTTCTTTCTTTGCCTTGTTTGAGAAATGCACACTGCTGCTGTTTCCCACAGAGCAGCTGTTCCATTATACAGTATGGCTTTGCTCTAATTTAATAACTTTTATGTTGGGTGCATAACACTGAGACATGAAAAAAATATCAATAATGCTCTTTTCATACGGTGCATCATAGGAATGGTAGAATCTGAAAAGGACAGTGTACTCACTGGCACTCTGACCAGTCCACCGAGCTCCTCACAGATGGAGGAGACTCCAAAACAGAAGCAGGGACTGCAGCCAGCTGGATTCTGCCTCCACAGACCAAATGTCCCACTCTTACACTCATCACAACCACCACCACCTACATTCTCCTGAGAGAGCGAGAGAGAGAGATCAGAATGTAAAAGGGAAATATGTGCACAATCTTTTGTGCCATTAAGAGGGATATCTGTGTGATTTTAATATCACACAATACCCATTAATATTCCAATAGTGAACAGGAATTTCACTTTAATATTTGCTAAAAATATAGACATTTTGTACAGTTATTAAAAGTCATGTCAAATCAGATCTGATAGCAATAACTTGTTTATAGATTTGCAATTTCTTTTTTTAGATACAGTGGGGGAAATAATGTAAGTTTGCTCACTTACAAAGAAATGAACAGTCTAATTTTATGGAAGTTTAATTTTAATGGAGAGAGACAGAACATCAAGCAAAAATCCAGAAAAAACACATTACATAAAACTTAGAAATTGATTTGCATGCCATTGAGAGAAATAAGTATTCGATACCCAAGCAAAGCATGACTTAGTACTTAGTGGAGAAACCCGGTAAGACATTTCTTGTAGTTGGTCAACAGGTTTGCACACATGACAGGAGGGATTCTGACTCACTCCTCTTTACAGAAACTCTCTAAATCCTTTAGGTTTCTTGGCTGCAGCTTGGCAACTTGAAGCTTCAGCTCCCTCCATGGACCACAGGATTGAGGTCTGGAGACTGGCTAGGCCACTCCATGACCTTAATGTGCTTCTTTTTTAGCCACTCCTTTGTTGCCTTGGTTGTATGTTTTAGGTCATTGTCATGCTGGAACACCCATCTTCAGTGTTCTGGCTGAGGGAAGGCGGTTCTTGTCCAAGATTTTATGGTACATGGCCCCGTTCATTGGCCCCTCAATGCGGTGAAGTCATCTTGTACATTTAGCAGAAAAACAGCCCCAAAGCATTATGTTTCCATCTCTGTGCTTGACTGTGGGGACAAGCAATGTGGGTCATACTCAGCATTTTTCTTCCTCCATACATGGCGGGTCGAATTGATTCTAAAGAGCTCGATTTCGGTTTCATCTGACCACAGCACTTTCTCCCAAGCCTTCTCTGAATCATTCAGATGTTCACTGGCAAACATAAGGCGAGCCTGTACATGTGCCTTCTTGAGCAGGGGACCTTGCGGGCACCCCAAGATTTAAATCCATTATGGTGTAGTGTGTTACCATTGGTGTTCTTGGTGACTGTGGTTCCAACTGCCTTCAGATCATTAACAAGCTCCTCCTGTGTAATTTTGGGCCGATCCCTCAGCTTTCTCATGATCATCCTCACCCAATGATGCAAGATCTTGCATGGAGCTCCCGACCGAGGGCGATTTATGGTCTTTTTAATACTTCTTCCATTTCCGAACAATCACACCAACAGCTGTCACCTTCTCACCAAGCTTCTTGCTGATGGTCTTCCAGCTTTCTGCAGCTCTACAATCTTGTCCCTGATGCCCTTTGACATCTCTTTGGTCTTGCCCATAGTGGTAGCGATGTTGTAATGGAAGAAATTGATTCTGTGGACACGTGTACTTTATACACATAATGAGTTGAGATCAGGAGTATCTATAATTGATTGATTGATTGTAATCTGTGGAAGCCAGAATTCTGGCTGGGTTGCAGGGGATCAAATACTTATTTCTCTCAATGACATGCTAATCAATTTCTAAGTTTTATGTAATGTGCTTTTTTCTGGATTTTTGGATCTCTCTCCATTAAAATGAAACTACCATAAAAAAATAGAGACTGTTCATTTCTTTGTAAGTGAGCAAACTTACAAATTCAGCAGGGGATCAAAGAATTATTTCCCCCACTGTATATTTTTATTTACTTTTCCCTTTTAAACCAATTTTAACATGGAAATTTTTTTTAAAAGACCAAAATAACAATTCACACCAATTAACAGAATATTAAAACATTAGCCTGGATATTAGAGTCCTTCAGTCACATTCCTTTAACAGAACACAAAGGTAACAGCTCTAACACAAGAGGGTGCCGTAACACTACCTTGCACACACACTGTCCGTCGTCCTCACATCCACACACTCCCAGTTCAACATCACAAAACTCCTCATGGGTGCCATCAGCATTGCAGTTGCACGCAGTGCACTCTGGGAAATTCCTAAAGCCTAGAGTGCATCGGTCACATTTCTGAGAGGTGAAGTGCAAGCTACACACGCACTGACCGCTGAGCAGGTCACACTGAGATGAGTTTGATCCGGCTGCATTGCATTCACATGGCTGGGGAGATCAAGAAAACGATTGTTCAGTTACAAACTCAAAAAAAAGAAATCTTGGGAATAATTACATTCACTTGTATCCATTATTGGTCTACATGAAGGCAGCTAATTTCTAAATATATATTGAATGCCTTGCAACTTGCCAAAAAACTTGCTAAAGACAAAGACATTTTTTTAAACATGAAGTTTCTTTACCGGCCAATGTTTATTTAGCGCATGGAATGGAAAATGGAATGGTGTACTTACTCAAGCTGTCACGTCTATAGTGTTAATTAAAGAAACAGTATTGGTAACAATCCAATTATTGGGCTGAAATTGAGATGCTGTTATTAAATTTGAGTGAATTATTGTATGTTTTTTTACAGGACCACCTGAATAATCTGATAATTGCCAGGAATTTATTTATGTATGTTGTTACCGTGCATCCCGTCATTCCATCATGACCCCAGTGATCATCGTCACACATTTCACACTTCTCTCCTCTGGTGTTTGGTGGGCAGATACATTCACCAGTTTCAGCATTGCAGTTACCATGTGTGTGAGCGCAGTCGCAAGCTATATGTAAGAATAGACAGTCAAATGAGTAAGTACAAACTTCAATCAAATCTCAAATCAAAAAGGTCATTTCTGCAGCTCTCATGTTTAATTATTTTACACAGCATCTGTGATGATGTTTTGTTAAAATGCAGAAAGAGAGGTCTCACGTGTGCAGCCATTGTGTGTGAAATTGTAGTAGCCGTGCTGGCAGCGGTCACATTTATTGCCTCCGACACCAAGAGTACACTGGCACTGGCCATCTTCATCGCATGCTTCTGATACTGATCCTGACTGGTTGCATTTGCACTTCCTGCAGCCATCGCCACTGTTAATGCCGAAGAAACCAACCTGATGAACACACGACAGCCACATGTTACCAAGAATTCTGACTTAACGAAAAAAGCAAGAGCAATTGCAATACATTCAATTACAACAACTGGAAAATATAAAAGACATGGTTAGTCTTTGTTAGGTTTTGGCAAGAGAGTGCGAGTGCGAGAGAGAGAGAGAGAGAGAGAGAGAGAGAGAGAGAGAGAGAGTGAGAGAGAGTCGCATGTGCTTACAAATGCCCTACAGAACAGCTTGCCATAACAAACTGTGAACAATTATTATCCAAATAACAAATGTGAGCTCTGTCATTCATCTTGATTAGATCTGTTTTGGCCAAATGTCAGGCATCACATCCAACAGGGACCCACTGGAGCTCCAGACTGCCTGCGACTCAATTGTCACCACTTACCCCAGCCCAGGCATCTGACACTGGGCTTGAGGAACAGCTGCGCTCTTTTTACGCCTGATTTCTCGCCAAAAAATCTCTGCCCTCTTTCAACAGCATCTCCCTCCATCCATCCAAATGAGGGAACATATGATCAATCCCATGCACGTTTCATAGCCATTTTTTCAGTGCCAAAGACCAGCGAGTGGCATTTACAGTAAATACAATGATCTGTTAGTCTTAAAATATCTAAATTAATGGAAGGAAAAATGTGTACAGCTCATCTAACTTATCATGGCAATTCTATGGTACATACCTGAACATCATATTCACATATGTTCATACTGGAGTGTATATAAATAAATAATGAAGAAAAATAAGAAAGCCTTCAGCATACCTGACAGCGGTCACACTTGTCTCCCACCACATTGGCTTTACACTCGCACTGGCCGGTTATAATGTTACACACAGTGGAAATTGAACTGTTAGCATGGCAGCCACAGGCTAAACACAAAAAAACACAAAAATAACACTGACTAATGCAAAAACTAAATTACAAAAAGAGTGCAACAGACCTGCAATACAATTATTGTCCTCTGGATGGCCCTAAATATTCATTTTAAAAAGTTATTTCCCACAAGTCATTTGTGTAATTAAGAAAGGTTATACACAAACTAAATGAAGCACTATCAAATTCAGTCTCTGTGTTTAGTGAAATAATATTCTCATTAGTGAAAAGTAATTTCAAACTTTTTTAATAAGCTTTAAATTGTTTTTCTTTGATGCACATACCTTGGCAGTTCTTAGCTATAATAGCATCGCCGTAGTAACCATCCTCACAGCGTTCACAGTGTCGGCCTGCTGTGTGTCTCACACACTTTAAACATTCGCCAGTGACAGAGTCACAGTAGCCTGGCTCAGATGGGTCCACATTCCCGTTGCACTCACACGGTGAACATCTCTGACCAGGGATGGTGGGGTTGCCATAATAACCATTTGCACACCTGGAAAAATAGAGATGCACATATGAATGGCATTATGTCCAGCAAAAAAAAAAATGGTTTCCTGTATTTCAGAAAGCACCCAGGATAGGTTTCCCTGTAAATGTAGTATTCCAATATAGCCTGTTTAGAAACCTTTCTAAATATAGCCCTATTAAAGTGGCACTGCTTTTACATGGGGTTATCTTCATCCTTTACAGGTTCCACTCTGTCTCTGTGTGTTTCCGTTGAGATTTCCTCCTTTCTAGAGAAACTTCTGGTTCAAAATGCCTACTGTTTTTTTCTAGTAAATCAAATGCTATCTTATAATTAAAATTTTTTCCAGATAAAATTAGTTTTTTTCTAAATGCTGCTACACACCTTCACAAATTTCCCTTGTGTGTGCATAAATAGAATTTGATGAACACTTTGGAAAATTTGGAACATTTAGCTATGGGACAGATCACTTTGTCCCCATACAGTTTTCAGTGAGCATGCATTAGAAGAGAAAAGAAAGCCAGTGAAAAGAAAAGTCAAGCTAATCTAATAGTTGATTCATTTGGCCATTATAATGAAATCTACAGCTGGTACAAAGCCTTCATTTTCACCCACATACACCACAATCTTATAATTGTAGCTTTCTGGAAATAAATTCTAGCAAATTATCTCACCATGTATGACACCAACATCTGACTTATTGTAATAAAGCCTATCGAGATCCTTCATTAATTCATAACTATCCAATTGTACCACACAGGAAATTGAAGAAGTTGGCCTAAGAAATTAACACCAATCAATTAGGGCTCATGGCTGATAATGTCAGTTAATACATTCTCTTGTTCAGGCATGATCATGCTAGGTTTACCTCTCACACTTGGCCCCTGTGTATCCTTGCTCACACTGGTCACATGTGACCTCTCCAGGACCTCGTAGAGTACAAGTAGGACTAAAGCTGTAAATATACAAATAAACAACTGACATTTTGCACATCTATTATTGAGTCATGCAGTGTTAAGATTCTTAAAGTGAGTTTTTACCAGTCACCCCAGCTCTCTGACAGACATTCCCTGATTCCAAGGCTACAAAAGGCAGCTGAGGCCTGAGTGCCAGTGCCACACACTAACTCACTTGTTGGACGCCAGTGTCAGCGGGCAGGCGCATCGCTGACAGTCTTCCTCCGTGCCTTCAGTGGGGTCACCATAGTAACCTGGCAGGCACTGGTCACAATGTGGCCCTGTAGTGTTGTGAGAGCAGTCCTGAGGAAGAATCAGAGTGTTTCATACACACACACATGCACATGCACATAGACACACATATCTGGTGACATAAAGAATATGATTTACATCATTTTCATATTCATTTTCAAATTACAAATATGTTTCAGAGTCATCAGATAATATAATAGTGGCAGATGAAACTTTCTTTAAGAACTTGTACTCACCAGACACACTCCATTGATGTCACACTCGGTGGCATGATCATTACATTCACACTGCAGACAGTTCCCTCCAAACAGGATACCTCCAACTCGGTAAAAGCCAGAAATACAGGTCTATAGAGCACAAAATCCAGGAGAAAAATGAAATTTAGAGAAATAGAAAAAAGAGGAATATTCTAATATATTGGAATATTAATAGTCTAACAAAGAATTTCTAACAAAAACATTTTGTGCCAGTTTGACACAACTGGGTAATAAAGCCTCATGCCATGTGTGTGTGTACTCGCACCTCACAGGATGTCCCGGAGTATCCCCAAGGGCACTCACACTGCTCCACATCTGGAGAAATGTCAGAGCTTGTGGAGCTGGGATCAGCTACGGCCATGTGCACAGTGCTCATCCTGTGAATAGAAAATAAACAAAGATGTGTTTTCAGAAGACTAAATGCATCTGGGGTGTTTGAAGAGTTTTGAGTATCAGGATTAAAGCTAGATAGGGATTATTTATCTAAAAATGCAGGGGGAAATGCACCCAAAAAAACACTCATCTTTTTAAGCCACATTTGACAATTAAATATCTCACTAAGACTGTACATCATAACACATATCACATACATGCATGAATTTGGCATTTTTCAAGAAATTAAAAACAGCATACAAAATCACAATTTTTCATTAGACTACTTTGAATAGACTACTTAAAAGGAGGAACAGCACAGGAGGTTGATGTGGTAATGACTTGATTTGCATATTACATATGATACAGACATTTCAATTAAATGAACCTGAGATGAAAAGTATGAATGTGGTTAAAATCTTATCTGAACAGAATTGGGATTCCAGATGCATAAAATGGATAGTGTGAGTCTCCATGTGTCTGACTCATAAGCAAAGAGCATTTATTATTAAACTCATTCCTTTCTTTACAGATAATCAGAGCCAAGCCTATTTATTTGAATCATAGGCAAGCAAAGCTGAGTGCTATGATAGACAGATTAGGCCGGTAGGTGTTCATGTGAAAGTCTCTCACCTTAGCACCCCGTCCACACTGGTGTTGAGGTGAGCTCTGATCCTGAGACTTGCCACGTCAGCCAATACACTCATCAGCTCGTCCCTCTGAACCCTTCGCTCTGCGTGAGCATCCATGAAAACATGAGGCAGGAGCTCCAGTGCCACCTGCTGCTCTCTGTGAGGATTCAGGAATACACGCCTGGGTGGAAGCTGGCGTAGTGTCCTCCCATTTCCCTGGTGATGTTACGCAGGAGAGATCACCCATAGGATATGTCAGTGAATTATTATATATTTTTTATTTTATTTTATTACAATTGCCCATAATTTTGGGGGGGATTTTTCCCCAATTTCTCCACAATTTAGTCATGGTCAATTCCCACCCACCAGATGTCACATGACATGACATCTACCAACCTAGCAGGGCGAAGGCTATCATGTACTTCCGCCGAGACATGTGAAGCTAGCCGACTACGTCTTTTTGAACTGCTGCTCAGGCAACATCAGGGAGGGCTTAACACACTCAGAGGAAAGCACTATCTGGCCATTTCTGCATGCATGAGCTCACAGATGCCCATGATTGGCCACTGTCACTGTGATTGACAGTACATGCAAATTTTGCTCTCTTGGACTTATCCAACTAGACTTTTGAACATTATTTGTAACTATAACAATATTGTGCAAGGATTGCAGGAAATGTAGCTTACAGTACTCAAAATAACATGTAGCTTACCTCAATAATCACATCAAAGTGCAATGGGAGAGTTTTGTCCACATTATTGTCAACGGATACATCATACGCCACGCTGAAGTTTAGAAAATTTCCATACGCAGTCAGCTACAGTGAAAAAGAAACATGCAAATATCAGCTCCAACTCTGTTCAACAAACACTTCATTAGGGGAAAAGCCTATCAACGATAATAACAGCTGGACATTTGTTAGATTTTTTACATGTACACTAACATGGGAATAGGACCCCTAAACGAGAACAGTTCCTATTGCTAATTACCTTCCTCTTCACTAAGAGCTGGTGATGCTGAGAGGGATAATTACATATTTCAATTTAATTAATCACCCAGGGGATCAACCAGCTACAAATATTAAGTGTCACCCTGGTCATGTATAAGCTCATTATTTTCACATGTAGTAATGAGTCTGTCAGTGATTAGGTGTAATTAGAGGGCAGGAAGGACGAGTGAAGGAGTATGAAAGAGAGAGAGAGAAAAGAAATTGACAGAAAGACAGACCTTGTTGCCGAGGAAGGGTTCTGGAGCAGTCCAGGTAGACACAGAGAGGTAGCTCCTAGCAGCAGTAGCATTATTAGCAATGATGAGGTTGTCCTCTATGATAGGGGCCGTGTAGACTGAAGTGCTGTAAGGTGAGGTACGGAGCCAACCATCTCTGTGTACTATCTGGAAAGAATGACACTTTCATTACTTTCACATTACTTAAAATTCAAGCTGAATCAAGCATGTCTCATAAGAAGTACATTGCTAGATTGTGTTTGTGTAAGTCTACCAAGGAGGTGGTCCAGGTGGAGCTCTCACACACGTCAGAGACTCCGAAACAGAAACATTCAGTGCAGCCCTCTGGGTTACTGGCCTGCAGGTTGTAAAAGCCCTGCTTACAGAGATCACAGTTCGCCCCCATCACATTGACCTGAGGACGCACAGACACAACACACTCGGTCAAAACAGCAGAAATATGAGAAACACTTTACAAGCTGAAGAGCTCTTTACTGAAGCGTCTAATAATTCATTAATATTTCGTATGACAGCTCAATCAGAATAAAAATGTTTATACACTTCATACAAAACAGAAAAAGCCATCCAAATAAAATTTCTACTGAAATCAAACAAGGTTGGTAATCTGCTTAATAATCTATTAAACAACAACAACAAAAAAAACATTCAATCCTGTGAGCCTTTGCATGCAAACATAGGCTCTGTGATTCGTTCTTACCTTGCAGATACACTCTCTACAGGGGTCAATGTTATGGCTTCCTTCAAGGCTGCACTCACAGCGTGTGCACGAGGGAAAGTCCCTGTAGCCGAAAGCACAGCGGGCACACTTCTCTCCTGCGAACCCTTCTTTACACACACACTGACCTGGAAGAACAGCTGTACAACAACACAAGAAACAAAGCTAACATGACTTATAATGAATGGAAGATAAATACAACTGCATTAGTAAGATATCATGTGCTTAATCCTGTCTGATTCTACATGCTTAATGATGAAACACAGCAGGAAGGATTTTGCATTTTCCACCAGCGCAGGATCTTCCGCAATACTGAAATCACACTTATTTATCACAATTATGCAGTCAACTTATTATTCAGGAATCTGCCACTTTATCCACAGAAAGCAGTCTTTTCTATCACATTGTACTACTTCAAGCCTATACATTTTTATCCACACAGTTTTAAATCAAAATGGATGCCCCTTTCAAATGCTAAATATAAATGAATTGCATTCAGTGTTAAAATATTTGCAGCCTAGTTGATTTAATGCACCAGTCAACAAAAATAAAATCTAATATTAACCACTGAGCCAACCGTGACTAAGCTCGCCAACATGGAATATGATGTCTAAAGGAATTAAGAATTAATTAAGAAAAACTAAAATAATTGTCATGATTAAATTACCACTGACTGTGCAACCCTAATGCTTTGTAATTACCAGGATAATATTTGCAGGAGCATTTTGGCATTTCAATATTCAGTAGTTTCCAATTTCCTATGTGTGTATGTGTGTTTGACTATGTGTACATGTGTGCATGTGTGTGCATAAATTAGCTACCTTTTCCAGGATTTGCCTGGTTGTCATCTTTAATGCAGACATGGCTGACTGAGCCTCTCATGTCACAGTTAC
Source organism: Notoglanidium macrostoma (assembly GCA_030068235.1). Taxonomy (NCBI): domain Eukaryota; kingdom Metazoa; phylum Chordata; class Actinopteri; order Siluriformes; family Auchenoglanididae; genus Notoglanidium; species Notoglanidium macrostoma. The sequence continues at coordinate 20,165,240 of JAQQZR010000033.1, forward strand.
ACGCCACACAGGGCTCATCAGCATATGGAGACACCTAAGAACAAGGGCATAAAGAAACAAATCTGCAATTAAACACTTTTAATTGTACAAGTGGAAGACAATTAAGATATCCCTTATTATCACAAATACATTACAGCTACATTATTGTCAAAATGTTTTTTTTTTGCCACATATCCCAGCTTATTAGGAAGCTGGATTAAGAGTACCGGACGTAAAGAGGGTTAAGAGCCTTCCTTAAGCGCCCAGCTAGGTGAAACCGGGGCTTGAACTCAATAAACTAACCCAAATCCATGAAACTAAAAGGGCGAGCACGGATGCCTGCCAAGGATAATAGTCAATTCTGCTACGATGTGTAAATCTGCAACTGTAACCTCTTTATATGTCTGGATATATTTACAGTGGAGTTATCCTATTTCTACATTGGCTATGTTTTGTCGCTTTTGAACTTTTCTGCCATCTACTGGAGTTTAATATGCATGGCATTGCCGTGCGCAGACTTCCGCCTAACCCAAATGCCGTTTCTCTCAACATTAGTGGAAGAGAATCTAAATTTGTCGCCCCGTGACTTGGATTTACTATGAAATTTAATGGGCTCTAGCTTGGTCCATGATACACCCTGCCACCAATTACATGAAAATCAGCATGGTAGTTTTTGTGCAATTCTGCTTACAGGCAAACAGACAAAGAAACAAACCGCACTGATATGATAACCGAACCGACAATATAATGTCCTTGGCAGAGCTAATAGACAGTGAGTCATGTGAGTCTGCAACAAAGAAATGCTGTATCCAATAAAGAACTATCACTATAACTCACTAAAAAGGATATTTCTGCTGCAGCTTTCAGGTTGGACTAATACCCTCCTTCTTTCAAACATTAACTTGTCCTTGTTGTTGAAACGTGACCACACACAAACCACTACTGGTCAACACAATAGACACAGATGACAATTGCAATTCAGATACAATAAAACTAGCACAGAAAGAGTGGCAGGGGGTTTACTGGGCCACACAAACACAGACAAAAGATAAACATGGGAGCTTTACCTTGTGTGGTCTGTAGTAACCATCAGCACAAGTTTCACAGTTAACTCCTGCAGTGTTCTGTGTGCAGTTGATACACACACCTCCTCCCACAAACTGGCCATGTGTGTTCATGCTCATCTTCAGATCAGCCACTGTCTGGTTGTAATAACAGTCCTCTGCTTTGTCATGACAGTTGCACTCTAGAGATTCATTTAGGGAGAAGAAATGAAGTGAGAAAAATAATTAGTGTTGTTTTTAAGAAGTAAAGAAAGTACAGTGGATTAATGTACACCCTACATCTATTGTATGTTTTTATTTGTCAGGGCCTAAATAACAATGCTAACGATGGTCCTCACCATTTTCTGTAAACAAACAAATAATGTCAGGTGACAACAAAGAAACATCACAGTAGTCATTATTTAAAAAAATAAATAAAAACACAGAATTGAAGGAGTGTGTACTTTCGTTTTCCCATGACTGCGGAAAAGGTCCCAGGTTGTAATAGGAGTAATGATGTATGTAATGCTGGGATCAGACTACATGAATTCAGCTTGAATTTGACACAATTTCCAGAATTGTGCCTGAATATGTACATCAGGAATGAAAAACGGGCCTTGTAGCCTGGCATAATTGAAGAAAAGCGATGTGGCTTCAGGGATGCTCCATAACACCCTGACGAAAAGTCTGAATTTTTTGCATTATTTCACTTAGGCTCCTACGACGTGTTGCTTGACGTTCTGTCTGTAGCCATAATTGTCCCTGTTTGACCTTCCTCCCCAACAACATGCATGGATGTTAACAGTGATTGGTCACTTGTAGTGTTGCCAGTCTCCCGAACAATTTATGGCATTATGATTGCCTACTCTGACAACGTGACCATTGCCAAAGGCAAAAATATCATGTAGTCTGATCCCAGCATAAGAATATTTATAATATATTAATCCATCCATCCATCCATTAATTATCTATACTGCTTTATCCATCTGGGTCGCGGGGAAGCTGGAGCCAATCCCAGCATCTTTGGCCGAGAGGCGGGGTACACCCTGGGCAGGTCGCCAGTCCACCACAGGGCCAACACAGACAAACAACCACACACGCT
>JAQQZR010000033.1:20167463-20182068 GCA_030068235.1 Notoglanidium macrostoma
AATTTAGAGTAGCCAGTTGACCTAATCTGCATGTCTTTGGACTGTGGGAGGAAACCGGAGCACCCGGAGGAAACCTATGCATGCACGGGGAGAACACGCAAACTCCACACAGAAAGGCACCCTGGGTGATCCGGGGATCGAACCCAGGACCTTCTTGCTGTGAGGTGACACTGCTAACCACTGCACCGCTAATATATTAATATATATACAAAATATATTTTGGCCAAAACCCAATATTTTGTCATTTTGGCTGTTTGCCAGAATTTAAGCCACAGCCACATCCAACAGATTCTCCCAGCATGCCACATATATGTAATATTGTTGTACTCATTGTCCAAGTGGCACTCGAGTGTCCCATGTGTGCTTCTCTGCCTTACTCTCGCATGTGTTGCCTTCAGAGATGGTCCCTGGTTGCCACAGTTCCTGGTGGTAGCTGGGACAACACTCATTACAGCTCTCCCCACAAGTGTTGTGCTCACACACACACTGCAGTTTCTGGAAGAGCGAGAGGGGAGAAGTTATATACACACACTATACACACACACACTCTCACACACTCACAAGACTCCAAGGCCACAAAAAGGAGGGCAGAGAAAATAAGAACCAAAAGGATATGCTCTTCATTTACAGACTGCCAATCAAATTCTCACACAAAACACATTCCTAGACTGAAACTCAACCAGCATCCACTTAACGCCATGTGTGTGTCTGAGTGTGTGTCTGCATGTCTGTGTGTGTGTGCGAATGTGTATGTGTGTCTTAAGAACCCCACTGATGAAGCAAGGGATTATTGCTTGCTTTCTCAGCCTCTTGTTAACGTGATTTTCACTGTTAATGAGGCAGCAAGATGCGTTTAACACAGACTGGATCAGATCATTTGCTACTAACTGCAGGGGTGTAAATGCTTTAGAGAAATAACATCTTTTATTTTATTGTAAAGGGCCTTATTATTGTAATATTGCAAGATTTCGCTAATCATTGTATAATTCTATAATTTAAAAAAAAAAAAAACATTTCTGCTGTACTCTCTATTATAGCATGAAACATTTAAATTTGAAGCTAAACAAAATTTCAAACAATAGAATAAAACAGTAAAATCACTGGTGGGGACAATATGCTTGTACGCTTGGCAGCAAACCAGCAGTGATTACGTTCTCTATGTAATTACGTTTGATTGACAGACTGCCGGCTGAGAACTGAAGAGTGGGTTCCGTTACCTTGGTAACAGGGTCCCAGGGACAGCTCTGGGCGTGGCCATAGCAGATACACATCCCGCCCACCGAAATGTCCTTGATTGAGTAGTAATACTGAAAACAAGAAAGAAGTAGACTCATATCATTAAACATGTAGCTTATCACTGGTTAGTTAATGAGGAATAAATGAGTTATCGCAGAATTTAGGATTACCCCATGCTCGCCAATATTTTTAAAAGGTCTTGTAGATAAACAAATTTCTATACTTTAAGGCTCTCATGCTGTTGACAAACAATGCTGTCACCATTAAATACTATGCTCTATTAATGCTCAAAATAATTCTGAATGATATATGTAGGCAATAAACTTCAAATACAGTTTAAGGTAAATATCGCAATCACTCAGCGTTTGAAATCAACTTCTATTTGAATGCAGCATTGTCACAATTGTTCTCCCTGAGCAAAACTGAAAGCTGAAGACTACCCGGCGAGTGACGATGGGGTCCACGTCTTTGGGGTCACGATAGCTCAGAGTCATGAGGTCGGCATTGAGTGTTCGGATGCGTTGCAGACGCAGGCGGATAAATCGGGCAGAGGTGAACTCCAGGAGCTCAGGGGAAAGGTCATCAGCACCCGGACGCCCGTTTATCAGAGACGTGTGGATCTGGGTAGATGAAGAACCAAAGCCATATTAAACCAATACTCTATTACTGACCTCAGGCAAGGAGGTATTACTAAATAAGCCTGAAAGAGCCTGATTCACAAAAGTCATTAACAGCGGTCACTGAAGGTCACCCTTCACTTTAAAATATAGGCAAATATTTAGTCAGTGGAAGCAGTTTCTGCATGCATACATACTGCATGTATGTACACATATAAACTTTGACTATGAAAGAAATATAGTATATACATGTTACATTTACAAAATAGTGTTTGTTTCTATAAAATGAAAACCTGAACATTTCTGTAGTGCTTGTCACATCGCAGTATTCAAATGTGTTTCAATGTTTGTGCCACATTAACTGGAAGTGAAAAAGATAGCATTCTATTTTTTGGAGTGTTGATACTGATAATGGTGTAAGTAACGAGTTTACATTCCAAAACTGAATAGAGACATCAATATTTATGTAAGCAATGTAGCAGAATTACATCCTATCATAGAAATATGCAGCATACAAACATAATGCAAGGCTAGCTATAGGACTGTTTATTATTCCACAGCCCAGTTTGAGCCTTTAGATTGGTCTATGGCCAGATAAGCTCTCACTGTATGGACCTCCTGACCCCCTGAACCTCCCCAGCATTCACAAAACATTTCTACATTCAGCTCTTAGAGTCCCATGAACTGCAAATTTTTGCCATGTAAGAGGATACTAGTATTAGTACTTGCATACAGCTGTATAAACAGGAAGACCAGGTAAGCTGCTCACCTCTCCATGTTCCAGAGGCACCAGTCGGGAGTAGTAGGAGGTGCAGATGACCTCATCATCTCTCTTGTAAGTGGGAGGCCCAAGGCGCGGAGTGACATTGTAACGGGTCAGGCACTCTGTATCACTGATGGCATAGTACTGCCACGGCTGGTACGTGAAACCATCCAAAGATCTCTCCAGAATCCAGTTCCCAGGCCGAGGAGAGTTTGCTGCCTTGATGATGACATAAGCGACCTGGAAGACCTGGTAGGACAGCAATACACATGGTACAAATATTAAAACACGTGTCTAGTTCTTAAAGTTGGATAATATTGGCACGTCCACTCAGACCGTGTTTGCAAATTTTGCTTTGTGCCTGAGTGAGCTGAGAATATTACACTTTCATGAGCTGTCACTTGGATTAAATTTGTCTACGGTCTCTTCTTCAAAGGGGAATATTCTTTTGGATTTTCTTATTTGATTTGTGGATATGCTCATCTCGCTGCCATTTCTATTCCTTTGGTAGGCATGCAGCATTTCAGTTCTACAGCTCTCTTTCCGACTTGTGTCTTTTTTCTAACTCGCAGTGTCTCTTTTGTTCATTCTGTTAAACAGACAAAGGGAATTCATTTCTGTTGTTCTCCCTATTCTGTCTCTTGTCCTTCTCATTCTTAGTCCATGTCTCTCCAGGCTCCCATGCAGAGCAAGTTGTGACAGGCTCTTTGAAAAATGAAACTCTTTCATGAGACCCCCCCTTCCTCCAAACCCTGACAGGAAATCCAGACATACCCCAAGTTTTCACAAACCTTGCATCTGCTTCTCATTCCTCTTCACAGTCTTCCCACATTGGCCTACTTGGAAAGCCAAAACACACTAAAGCCCTACAAACATCTAGCAGGGGTTGCATGTGTGCTTCCACAACCCCAAGGTATGGAGGAACCCCAGCCCCATAATGAGCTGAGGAACATCTAAAACAGTGCTCAAACTGTGAATGGGTGACACAAGCTGGATACGTGATACAAAAACACAGGCTTCAAAGTTCACAGTTCAACAACATCCTGCCTGTTTCATCCTTTCCTCCATTTGCCATTTGCTTTGATACCCTGGAGGTCTTGGAGCCCCATGTTTACTTGGAGCAGAGAAATGTCAAGGTGATGAGACGAACAAACATGTTAACATCTTCAGTCAAGTTAATACCAGTGTGATGAGAACGAAATAGTGCAAGCCGCAGAGGGAGGCATTTGAAATACACATCTGAAGCCACAAAGCTCAAAGTTACAAAGATATGTGAAGACTTACAAACAGAAATGAAAAGAATGTGTAAAGTACTATTATAAGGTGGTATTTTAATTTCGTTTCCAAACCACCGACATGTTTAATGTCTTTGATATGCATATAGTAATTATATGTTGTTTATGGATGGTTACTATGGAAAATAACATTGCTGAAGATTGCAAAGTCAGATGGAGCTACTGCGAGTCACGAAGTTTAAAAGTTTGAATCAAATTCATTTTTAAGCTAGAATATTTGAAGAAAAACACAATACTTAAGCATCAAAAAGGATATAACTACAGCTGTGTACTTCAGCGGATGTCAATCTTGATGAAACACAGTGTGCTATAGCTACAGAACTTTGAATGAGCTTTTGTTTCTGGTGTTTGTTTTGTATATTTCTCCTTGTCATCGTTGTTGGGTGCATTTCCCCCTGGTACAATAAAAACGCCACTTAACCTTGAGCACTAAAACATTTTGACTACAGCATCAGGGCACTGTCAAGGGTACTCCGTTCTTTTCCAAAATAAAAGCCTAAAACATGTGATATACCCGAATAAAGAAGAACAATAAGCAGTAGAAGCTTCACGTTTGCGCCATGTTTTTATCTTATCAGAGCTGCAGACACAGCACGCTGCGTTCACAGACACTGAAAACCACAAAGCAAACACTTCCCTATCAGAGAAAGACATGATAAATTACTTCACTCATCTGCTGTTGCTTGCAGTAAAATTCCTCAAGCAGAGAGACAAAACTCTTGATCCAATTAACATCACCAAAGCAAACAAATAGATGACGAAGCCATTTGGGAGTCTCTCATCCTGTTTGGCCCCCCCAGGTAGCTCAAATGTGACACCGGTCCCCTGTAAAGACACACTCTCGGCTGTCCAAACATCTTGGGAGACAGGGGGCCAGCTGTGTTGGTCCTCACACTAATACAAACAGCTTGTTCCTCACATCCTCTGAAACAAGGTGTTTTTAAAGCAGTAAATATGTTACACGACTCACAGAGGTGACGATTTAACAAGCAGTCTGTCAGCTAGGCTTCCGGTGAGCTTCATCACATCGCAAGCACATAAATATCCTGAAGAAGAATGGAAGTGAAGGTATGGTTTTAAATACTGACAAAACTGAAAAACCATGAAGAATTTGGGACATAATAGACATAAAGAATTTGGGAAATAATATTATTATTATTATAATAATTATACTGGAATAGCTGCCAGAGCTCTACAAGGTAATTTGGTCTTAAGAAAAAAGCCCAGTGCAGAACCTCATAATGATATGACACGCTATTCAATGATAAATGCCCATTACATCTATTATACCCTGAATCTGAAAACCTTTCAAATCAGCAAGAAACAATGGCCAGAATTGATTTTAGCATCACCTGCATTTTCCTCACGCTGACTAATTAGCCATTCACACAGCCCAGGTGCTTCTAGATTTTGTTTCTCATGCAGGTAGTATCAGCTAATCCTCCGTGAATGCTCCCCAGGCCCCAGGGTCTCAGACTGGCCTCTGTGACGCTGGCCTGCTTTGTCCTGGCCTGTATTATGTCCACCCATCTCACACTCCCTTCCCCCACTTTCCCCAACTCTCTCAGACAAAAGCCTGACTCATCTTTAGCCCAGACTAGGAAAGTGCTTCTGGCTAAATGAGTCTCTTTTTATGTGGTAGGACAGAGACTTAAACAAATCCTAGTGCTGGAATTATGAAGCCAAAGCAAAGTTAGAATATCTGAACTTTCCACTATGTGTGTGTGTGTGTGTGTGTGTGTGTGTGTGTGTGTCCAGAATTGTCCAGATTTGCTTTACACATCTTCAACCTTAGCAAAATACTACTCAAAATGCAAAATGTCTGAATAAATCTGAATTGAAATTGAAAATGTCTGAATTGAGTCCAAAACTGTAATATTTGTGATTTGAATGCATAGAGTAGTGTTTCTGCTATTTGTTCTGTTTGTGCCAATAATGAATTACTTATGTATTTTTCAGATTGATTTCAAAGTAAACTATAAATCTATTCCATGTTCTACTTGTGACAATGCTATGATCAAATCAAGTGACAAGTTGAACATGGAATAGATTTATAGTTGACTACTTTGAAATCAATCTGACCATAACCACCCAGCCATTATGTATGCTGCTTATCTGTCATGGTCGTAGTGAAGCTGGAGCCAATCCCAGCTGCCTTCGGGCAAAAGGCCGGGAACACCTCAGGCAGGTCACCAAACTATTGTAGGGCTAACACAGACACAGCCAGCCATTCATAGTCACATTCTCACCTATGGGCAATTTAGAGTACCCAGTTGACCTTATCTGCATGTCTTTGGGCTGTGTAAGGAAACCCAAGCGCCCGGAGGAAACCCATGCAGGCACTGGGAGAACATGCAAATTCTGCACAAGAAGTCCCCAGTTCGTGCTAACCACTGCAGAGCCTATCCCAGGACCACAAGGCACTAGGTGTTACTACAGCCTAGATAAGATGTCAGTCCACTGCAGGGCACCCACAATGCACACACATTCACAACTTATAAGCGTAGTTAATCCACCTACCAACGTACTAACACAAGGTGGGAGGAAACAGGAGAACTTGAATGAAACCTGATCTCAGGATCAAACTGGAGACCCAGCAATGCTACCCCATGCCCCTGTGCCACCTGCTATTAAGCAGTTATCAATAAATTAATTTTGTTCAGTTGACCGCTGTTCAAAGACCACACCTTGCTGTTTCCTGCTTATGTTTCTCTTTACCTGCTCCATTTATCTTATTAATACATTTAACAGAACTGCTACATAAACAAGATGAAGCATTCCTGGTTGTAAACAGATCTACTAAACAAATACTTATGCTAACTCACGTCTATGAAGAGCAGACGCTCTCAACGGATGCTGAGAACATCAAACACGAGACAAAAATATGAAACTTTTGATCCAAAATATGATCCAACCTTGATCCAAATATGCTACCACTGGTGATGTTTCGAACATTAACTAGTCATTTTCTCCACCTAACTCAATTAAAGACAGTACCTTCTTATGTGGAGCTCACAAACAACCTACACTGAAGTACATGCTTGCTGACATTGTTATCACCACACAGCCAAACATGTAATCTCTGAGAACCTCATGCAATAATGATGTAACTGCATTCAACACAGCATCCATCTTGAACTGAAAACTGGAAGCGAGATATCAGAAAACAATTTTAACAGTTAGGACAAGACCTCACAGCACTCACTGCTGAGTTTGCAGGACATCCTGATATTATATTGTTTTTGGCAAACCTACACCTGCTTACCAAATAGAGGTTTTGAATACTGTAACCGATCAAATATTCAATTACATAAGTATGTGATACAGCTGGTGGTCTCAAGTATATTCTGACTGACTGTGCAAGATTTAAGGTAAGGACAATTTAGATGTCTCTGTGTGTTCTGTGGAATTGGATCCAGTACATGGCTGTAAATCTGCAGGGCTTCAGTAGCAGGTGGGCTAATGGCTGTAAGGTAAGCTACAGGATCTGGCACAGCTGATGAAAGTCTGGTCATTTAACTGAGGAGGAGGAGAAGAAAAAGGAGGAGGAGGAGGAGGAAATACAGTGCATTTCCTGTTCTAGGGTCTGATTTCAACAAAAACCCTCTGGGCTCCCACTGCTGCTGACAGATTGTTAGAGCAGGGGAGGACTTGCCCACAGGGGATGATACTACACTCATGGTAAAAGGTTATAGTACCTGCTGTGGATTTTTTCTGTAAAGCATGAAGAGACCAGAAAGCGTTTCTATAAAGGCTTTGGTTGAGCTCACTGAAATATTAATCAAATATGACAACATTGATTTTTCTTGTCCCCAAACAAACATTATTCTGAAGATACTGTATTTCATATTTCATGTTGTGATTGTAGTGCAACCTGTCGTAGATCCAGTGTGATGGTGATCCAGTGGAACTGACGGCCGTTCTTGATGCTGGGACTCTGCCACCACTGATTGGTGCCGTCGATAGCATAAATGATGGGGTGTCTTTCTGTTGGAACAGGGTATTGATCAAATAATTGTGATTTATCATGATTTTAGACTTCATCACACAGCCCTATGTCCAACAATGTATTGGAAACCCAATAAACAAATCCATCAGTTCATAAAAGGGCGGGAATATAGAATATTCTGACACATAAATAGGGTATAATAAGATAATAAGTTAGACTGAATGAATAGGAAACGCCAAATGGACCACCTGTGACTCAGAAACTCTGAGAGTAAAGCATTTACGACAGTAAATGTACCGTATACAGCTGATTAACTAACCTTTGGGGTTCGTGCTGTTTGCATCACATGTCCTGCACTGGGGGTTTCGGATGCGTCTGCCAGGAACATGTTCCACTAGCTTACAGTACATCTCAGGAACAGGGTCCCCACATGTGGCGTTGGTGGTGATGTCAGCATTGCTGGCCAAGTTCAGAATCGCTGGAAAGAGACCTAGGCGAGAAGAAAGAAGACAAATTACTGAGAGACTGCAAGCAGACTTTCCATACAGCCATGTCATAAGATCAAACCTTGTTACTAGCAAATCATCGCAATACCAGTTTACATTCATGTTCTGGGAGAATTGTTTTTCAAAGCACATGTTTTTGAACAATCAGACCAAACGTTTGAGTAACATTTAGCTACTTCCGTCAAGTCACTAAGTGGAAACAGTCCTTTCATAGCTTCAGTCAGCACCCATCTTCAACTTCCCAATTTTCTCCTCTCCGCCTCCTCCCTCTCTCCGCAAGCTCTGTCTTTGAAGAGTGACCCCCCTGCATCAGCCCACGCCTTTGCACATAGCCACTGATGGCCCAAATTACTAGTTCTTGGACAATTAACAATGGCAGCCATCTATTCGTGTGAGCTCAGCCTTTTTAATGTCTAGAGATAACCCCCAACCCCTTTTTATCCCTGACCACTCATTACTGCAAGCAGAGACAACAGGCTTAAATATGAGGCAACTCACATGCTGGTCCTGCTTCTGGTCCAGTAAGTCATGTGTGTTTAATTTAGGATTTTAGAGCGTGCTGGACACTTTGTTCAAAGCGACATGAGAAAAGCAAATACCATAGAGCTTAACGAATTTCCCTAGTGCGGTAGAGTAGTTCCAGTGTGTGACATTTTAGTATGTTGTCATGCAGACAAATATTTACAAGTATGTATGCCTAGCTTTCTGATGACAAGGAAATAAGAGTCTCCTGACCATTTACAGTGTTCAGTATTTTCTAAATTTCAGCCTTAAAAGAAGTTCATCAACAATACAACTTGAAAAGTTAAAGATATACCTAGGTGGGATTTTAACCCTATGCTTACCAAGATTTTTCCATAGTAAGGTTGACCTTTATATAATAACTTCCTGGAGTCAGAATTTTTGTTTTGGTTCTTCTAAAAAAAAAAAAAAAAACATGGCTCACACTTGACCTTTGGTTAGCGATCTATAGGAATCTATCTGTTGCTTGCTAAGCAACAAGACTGGACTCTGGATGCAGGAGTACTCCTGGCCTGCCCTAATTTGCATGTCACTGCCATGTAGATAATTCAGAGATTGAACACTGGCTTTCTATTCAGACTAAATATGCAGCAATGCCAGTGGAAACCGAGTTATCTATTAATCTTCTTTTTTTTTATATTGTAATAGCGTATACATACAACCATTCTTTTTAAGCACACCGAGAGCAAGGTAAAACCAGAGTCCAACTCCTTGTATGTGTACATATACTTGGCCAATAAAGCTGATTCTGATTCTGATCTTCATTAGAGCATGAGTATTTTATTAGGGATGCACTGATCTAAATCCTAGGCTTACACTAATAACAAATGTTTCCTTGTTTATTGCCTCCAGTACCAGTGCAAATGCTAAAATCTTCATCTTTCATTTTACTCTAGTTATTGAGTAATTCATAGTAGTTACTGAATAATACGCTTTAAGATACATGACTAAATAATAAGCAGGGACTTCAAGGGGTTATGTCCAAAGAAATGAAAGAGATCCCCCGAATTACCTGCAATCTAGGATAATTAATTTAATTGTGGCTTTATCATTTTGAGAACACAGTCACATTGTAGTTCACTGTTCAAATAACACTACCACAAACTTCTTTCCCCAAAGCTGTATTTGAACCATTTGTTAAATCTCATCAGCACCTCTGATTCTAACACATGTCAGCTGACCTGCAATTTACAGTTTATCTAACACCTGGTCCGGCAGGAATCCCTAGCCACAGATTGCCACCCTTAACCTAGACCTCATATGGAGTTGAGAGAGGGGTTACAGGAGAGCACATCATCATGGCTCTTTTATGAGGACTGCAAGCTATAGGTCACCCTGACTGAGGAAAGCTCTGCAGTCTGTACAAGTCAGCGTTCTTCTGTGAGAAAATGAACGCCAGGCTTCTGTGTTCAGCACTGTTTGGACAACAGCATCCCTATGATTGACTGCACCAGACCAAAGCAGCTCCCAAAGGTTAACTCATCCCAGTGGCCCGGATTAAAGTGCCTAATTCTATTGGGTTTTCACTCATCTTTGGAATGTCCATTGTCTGCCAACATAAAGGTGCTTTCAACAGCTCAATACCTGATAGGATCTGCATTCTTTAGATAAAACTGCAAGTTAGCCAAATGCCAGAGACAACATTGTACATCTAATCAGTGCATCTTAAGCTGAATTGAACTCTAGAGATAACCAGGGGTAATGAGGACCTTACTTACAAATGTGATATAATCAGTAGAGGCTGGTGTAAAAACTGTGAAACAGTAGAGTTAAAGCACAGGCCAAGATTAAAACCCAAGAACATTGGTGGGATATAATACTAGATATTCGACTCAATTGAGTTTGTGTAAATTCCAGATATAAATTTATAAATGTATCCCTAATGAGCATGTCTGTGGCGATGATGGCAAGGAAAATCTATATAATGAGCAAGTGATAATGAGGCTGGGTTACATTTTATAGAGCAGTGCCACTGTTTGATTTGATTTGATTTGATTCAACTTTACTGTCATAACACATGTATAAATACAGGGTAACGAAATACAGTTTTGCATCCAGTCAGAAGTGCGAAGAGCAGCAAGTGCAATAAAAGCAGATTATGTACAGTTTATGGTAGTGTAGAATAGGAGATGGGAATAGTTATGTACAGTTATGTACAGAGGTGGGAATAGTTATGTTTAGATTATGTACAAATAAGTTAAGTATACAGATGTTCTATATTGATATACAGAAGGGCAAATATACAGATGTGTTGATGTATACAGATATACAGATGATCTGTATAGCACACAGATGTTCTATATTGCTTTACAGATGGGCAAATATACAGATGTACAATGGACACTGTTTTAAATGGCTTTGAGATCAAATCTGGAATATTTGCCCTATAAGCTCTTGGGAATACAAGGGCTTAGTAGCTCTAGATGAAAGTGCTGTCTATGATTGCAAGATTCACTTCAAAGGACTTGGCATTTACCAGAAACACTCGCTGATTACTGGTGTTTGTCTGGAACCGACGCTCTCGCTATATCCTTCACTTCATCAGAGAAAACTTTACTTAAAATCCTTTTTAGTTCTGCTAAATTCAATAGTATGTTAACTTCATTAACTAGTGAGAAATCACATCACTGAACCAAAGCTGATAGCTAACAACTTGAGCATGTTAACATGCTCTAATGAAATGCTGAGTCTCTTGGACCTTTGTTAAGATTATACAATTCGTGTTTACCCGAGATCATTGGAATGCATACCACAGTTCAGTGGTTACAGCAGTGCTGCGACAAATAAATAACATATAAGCACAAACACTTAGTTGTTTAGATAAACCTAAAAAGCTGAGTGTGCACAGTTAGTATGGTATTCCTGTTTCATGTGAAACAGTGTTTTTCGGTAACAAAGCCTACATTGAATTTGTTCAGTGCATGAAATTAGCATAACAATAGTGTTTCAGTGATCACATGGTAATTTGGGCTTGTGTCTTTGAGATGTGACCTCTGCATGTTGAGCTTTAGAGCCTCAGCCATTGTCACTGGTTTACTTGTTTTATTTTATTCAAAGTTGGAGCTTCATTCAAAAAAGTTATTCTTAGAGCTTTACCGAGGCACTAAAATATTGTTTTGAGAATGCAGAAATATTATGATGACGAAAACTACATAAAATATTTTTCCTGTCCCTAAACTTGTGCAAAGTTTTGCCTGATATATGTACAGTAGTCTATATTTTACGTAATAATTTATAATTCCCATCAGAAAAAATGAACTGCTTCACCTCAATTATTATCTCATGACATATGTTTATGTATTCATACTATTTTACACAAAAAGAAAAAAAAAAAATGCAGAAGCCCAAACTGAAGGATTAGTTCCAGCTCACCTCTTTGCTGGCAGTTCACTGAGGATGCACACAGGAGCGCGAGCGCCAGGACGAGCCTCATCTCTCCTCACACACACGTCTGGATTACTGATTATTTCCCTGAATATTTCTACAATAAGAGTTCAAACTTTTCACATGCAGTCACCGTTTCTGTCCGTAGCATGTACTCTCTCTCTCTCTCTCTCTCTCTCTCTCTCTCTCTCTCTCATTCAACTCCAACTTTTGTTTCTCAACTCTTCATTCTGTCCCGCTACAAAATACCCGGGTGGAATGTACCAATCTGTATGAAGGCGACCCCCACTTCTATCCCCCCACTACTCCCCCCACCTCCCCCCCGTCAGAAAATGGACTACTCCAGCCAAGAGCTTCTAGTTCAGTGGCGCGCGCAACTCATAGTGCACGAGCGCCAAATCAGAAACAGACTTGCATTAATACATCTATTAGGAAATAGATAGATACTTTATTGATCCCGAGGGAAATTGCAGGGGAAATCTATTAAGGAGGAAAGGAAGCTTATTTCTGTAAAAGAAATATGCAAAACATGTCAACAAAATCTGTAAACAACTACTACTGCTTCTCCTGTTCCTATTACTACTAGAAATAATAATAATAAGAATCAGAATCATTTGTACGCATACAAGGAGCTGGACTTTCCTCTTTCTCAATGTAATAATAATAATAATAATAATAATAATAATAATAATAATAATAATAGGCTCTAGTCCTGGTTCTCTCTGGATAGTGGGAGGTCAGTTCTGTTGGGACAGTAGACAGGACATTACACAGTCTAATTGCTGTGGGTCCGAATGATTTAGTACAATGCTCCTTAGTACAGCGCTGGTGTATCAGTCTCTTACTGAAGGTGCTTCTCTGTTTTTGCAGTGTGAGATGTAATGGATGTTTGTTGTTGTCCATAATGGCTAAGAGCTTGCTTGAGTGTCCTTTGTTCACAAGCCATCTCCAGTGGATCCAGTAGGACTCACTCCTATAACAAACTCGGTTGAAGAGATTTTAATTACGTGACTCTGTGCAAAACAGCTCTTCAAGCAACTCTTCAAATAATAGGTTTACATTAATGTGCTCATTCTAATAGCTTAAATGTCCTCAATGTAGAATTCAACCACCTGAATGCCCCTCCTTTACCAACCGTGTATTAGAATGTATGGTGGCCGTCAGGTGCCCGTAGCATACTTCCAATACTTACATTCACTCATCCTTGCTTTTTTCGTGCTAAATAATAAGTAATAAGTAATAAGATCCTCCATTTTCCAAAATTTGGACTCTTAAGTTAGCCAGCACCAGCAAACACTGATTCCTCTTATTTCTTCTTCCTTTCTTTGTCATCTTTCCTGCGCTTCTTCTAGATTCAGACTGCCACTTGTAAAAACATGAAACAGGGAAAGGTGCTCTCTAGAGGTTTGTCCATTCTGGGCTACCGTAGCTGCACAACATGGGGACGTCATAGAGGTGGACCTGCAACCTATGTAGATATAAAGGACTCATTCTAAGCTTACAAAAACATAGCGATTGGTAGTTACAGGAAATTATACACTAATGAAAACACACTTATGAATTCCATAAGTATATCATGGAATATGCTAATGCTAATTCTGCTAATACAGTCCCTCAAAATCCTACATAGTAGACCTTTAATTAATTGTTTATATAATAACAGTTGAATATGGAAGGAGATCCACATAATCTGAGACTAGTAATAAATGGATTTATAACTGTCTTGGTATTTAACATAAAAAAATACCCACAACTCTTTATATGGTGAAGTTTTGGTATAAACAACTTAACATTCTAACATTTTATGAAAACAATTTAACATTTAGGGTCTCTAATATCAGCACTTAGTTTTCCACTACAAAAGAGTCTTCAGGACAGAGGACGTTTAACACAAGTGATAATAAGATCTGACTTGTCTTGCTGAAGTTCCACCTCATTAAATGTAACTATAAAAGGCAAAAAATGACATATTGTTCATTATTAGATAAAAATTTGTAACCACTGGCAAATCACTGTGGTATAAGAGACATAAAACCCTCACTACATGATGTTATAAGAAAATAATCCATGATTTGGTATATGAAACTAATCCACACAGTTTAACATTGTATGTCAGTAGTATTTTTAAAAGGCTGACAGTGTTGTAGTTTTGTCCGAAGAGTAAAAGTCTCTTACATAGTTGAGGGAAAAAAAGAGATGTTAGTAAGTGTTAATGACCAGCTGGGTTACATTATAGTTTGGGTGAACTTGATTTTGCTGCTTTTAATGCCACCTAGTGGAGTCATCTCTCTCTCTCTCTCTCTCTCTCTCTCTCTCTCTCTCTCTCTCTCTCT
>JAQQZR010000033.1:20190538-20202934 GCA_030068235.1 Notoglanidium macrostoma
ACAGAAAGGCACCCTGGGTGACCCGGGGATCGAACCCAGGACCTTCTTGCTGTGAGGTGACAGTGCTAACCACCGCATCACCGTGACGCCACATGTAGACCATATGTTGCAAATAATAAATGTAAACTTAAGTATATGCATTTTTACTCTAATTGGTTCAGTTTTTCCATTGTATGTTTCACACACCGATGCTCATGTGCAGCTGAGGCTCCCCCCGTGACATAATGTGGATATCAGAGTGAGTCTTTAAAAACATACTTACAGATCATACATTAATGCAGAGAAACATTTAACCATGACTAACCATCAATAATAATAATAGCTAACATTTAGAGTAACAAGTTGCCTCTACCTGCAAACAGATCTAATTTTGTATGCTTATTAAACTGTTATTATTTCTAAACTTTCCAAAAATACATAGATTCTCTCATTCTTGTAGTCAGAGTTGAGTTAAGTGCATGTAGCAATGAGTTAATACTGAAATTGTGTATTGTGGTATTCAGACCTCAGTCATAAATACAGACTTTTCAGAGAGGTATGTGAGAAGTGGTGAAGTTTGCCAAAAAGCAGGTGTGTGTGGGTCAGTTACAGTACATTTTTCCTTTGCTCGAGTGAGAAAAGTTTCTGAAACGCCATCTAACAGAGTGTTGATGTAACCACAATATGTTATGCTGAGCTGTATGTTTTAGACTGCAAATATACTCAAACATCTATGGAATGCCATTGGAGGTCAATATTAGATACTTAAATCCATTAAATAAGTTTGGATGGTTCCTGTGTTATGGATGTGACATTCAGACTCAGTGTCCCAAGTAACAAAGGGGCATGCACATAACACTTTATATTACTATAAAAATGGGCGGAAATCTGGTTGGGACATGTCCGGAGGGTTGTCCCCCCCAACATATCATTGTAAACCTAACTATTTAATTTAAATATTAATCATAATATGTACTGAAAGCATGTGTGCAAATTATAAACGTAAAAAAGTAAAGTTTTGAAATATTTCGCCCGCCCCCTCTGCCACATAGAGGTTTGGTCCACTGCCTGCTCTCCCTGATCTCACCCCGATGTTGTAGCTCGGTGTTTATGTTTTGAGGATAGGCAAGTCTTCAAATGTTCACTTAAAACAGTGGATGTGTCAAACGAGTTTATTTACTCCGACCACTCAGTAGATTGAGTAGAATGAGATGACTAGACAGTGTTTTTGTGCTTGCGTGTTAAAATTAGTGATCTGACTCCATACAAATGTTTACTCCGTTAATTCTTGGGAAAGTTGATAAATTAGGTGTGGGTAAATTGGGTAAGTATTCCTAATAAAGGAATGAAGTACATAGGCCCATGAACATGTTGACATAATGGTGTGGTGTCATTTGATCATACTAATCCAATTACCATTCAGTTATCTAGGACCCAACATAATGTATAACGTTAATAAGTATTTCCTTTAAATTCATTTAAAACACATAGAGTACATTTGGCGTTATCTTTTGTGTCCCCCTCAGAAATTGCTCTTGGTAAATATTTCTGTTTATATTCCCCCCAAGAGTGAAATAAAATTTTGACCCCTGGATATAAATAAGCTTTGCACTGAAATTTTGGATATTGTTGCATCAACATTGTTCGTGTAGCATAAATGTATCCTATAAAACATTATGGTTGTGACTTGGCTGTGGAACTCCCCTTTTTATACATAACTTCAAAGCCATACTGGTATAGTGAAGCAAATTAGCAGTGATTATTGTAGTAATTACAACTAAGACTATTCATGCAGCAATATATTTGCAGTATGGTACTAGAGTCCTGGATAATTATTACAACACTTGGCTTCTTCTCATTCTTATATTTCCAGTTATTTATTTCTTGTTTTTTAATTTTGAATTGCATCGTTTTACATCTGACAGCAAAGGCAAGCAATGCTATTTCCTTCTTCGGTTCGTATCTCTGATTTTTTGGGGGGCAAAAAGGCAAGCGCTTGTGTTTAAAGCTGCTGGTCTAGATGCTGTTGAAAAACACAGTTCAGACACCTCTGCTTAAGAAAAACCAGACAAGTTTGCGGGCATGCAACGAGGGACAAAATAACTTGTGTGTAACCCACCTCTGAACACATCTAACTATCACCAGATAAATTTTAGACTTCAGTTGAGTTTAATAAAAACTCTTTCCGTTTGCAGAATCTGGAGTTTAAAACCTGAGTTATCTTCAGTTTATACCAATTATAGGATGCAATCTGTAAGAAACATGAACAACACATTTTAAATTTCTATTCTATTTGCATAATATCCTACATACTCTAAGCATCATAATAGACCTAGTGTACTTTATCCCATCACAGAAACCAGATCAAAAGTTGCTAACAGCATAAAAACTTTGGCAAGTAGTAAATTCATTAAAATCGTCAACACATGCCAGCTATATGAGAAGCCAAGCTATTTGCAGTACATATCCCTTGATAGACCTGACCAGCATAAATGTGTTCTCATCCACTAACAGCATTGAAGCTATTAGCCTATCTGAGTGCCTGAATGTTTTTTTTTTTTTTACACATTTTAAAATAGTAACATTTCTTTTCCTACTTTCTACTTCTGCATATTCCTTCTTAAGTAATAACAGCATTCATATCACTTCAATCCACAACTTGGAGCCTCCTGATACTAATCCACTTATTCAAAATAGCTGGTGTGATGAAACCTTAGCACTTCTTCATCTGATCATGACATTTACTATGTATATATGTATAAAATAACATGCATGTGGTTATGAGCAACTATGTATGGAAAATAGCACTGAAAAGTGTTCATCATAGTTCAGTAGTACTATTTAGAAATTCATATGCCATGCAATGCAACTAGAAAATGCGTATGTGTTGTAAAGCCTGTAATCTGCAACTCTAAATGAAAAATTTGCAATGGTAAAGCAAGATCAATCATTATACTCCATGTCCTCTTCAGAAATGGTTGTCCCATACCTGTGCCAAAATCTAGGTTAATTATTAGAGTTGAAGTGACAGGGGCAGCTGAAGACACAGGCAGTGAAACGTGGTATGAGTCTTTCCAGCAATGTTGTTTGACACTGTGATATGTTCTTGGTCCCCTCGCCCTCCACTGGCCTTTAGCACAACTCCTTTAAAATGTTCTGGACACACAAGAGGACCTTTGCTATCTCACACGCACGCAGAAGTGTGTTTACGACTCAGTCCACCAGACACAAACTTCTATCTGGATGTCAAAGGAATTTCAAACAAAATAATGTGCTTTAAACTTCTTCACCTCTACTGTCCACAGCTCAAGGCGGCTGAGATTCTGCTTTCTCTAAAGAGATTAGAAGCTATGAAGATGTTTTTTGTTGTTTAGCTGCTTAGGGAGCTATAAGCCATAAAACCTTAAGAGCTAAGCTGAACTACCGTGCTAGGATGGGAGGAAAGAAATCGAAAGAACCCACAAGCAAGGACATGAAACTTGCAGGAAGAAAGAGTGCAGCCTGTGAGGAAACTCTGACATCATCCGACAGGATCTGCAAGCACATTGTGATGAAATATGGTTACAAGGTGCTGAGCTTGGCTCGACAAGGTATGATTACACCTCCTGAGGAGATTTGGGAGCTAAAGGAACTGCAGAAGCTTAATTAATCCCTGAACTGTTTATATTTCTTGCCTTCCTCTGTGGCACTCCTTCAGAACCTGGTTGTACTTAATTTGTGGGGTGACCAACTCATCAGTCTGTCCCCTGAGATCGGGCAACTCAGGAACGTAAGGTGCTCTTTGCATACCACAACCACCTGACTAACAGCCCTGAGGAGCTAGGCTTCTGTACAAAGCTGGAGGTCTTGAGCTTGGCAAACAACCAGCTCACAAGTCTCCCAGCTCATCTGTCTTTTCTCACAAACCTGCAGAAGCTCAACCTAAGCCACAACAACATTGAGTATGACCCAGCATTTGTCTATGCCATGATAAAGCTGGTGTTCCAGCATGTGGCCTGTAATAGGCTGGAGAATATCACGGTGCATATTCAAGCACTGGCAGATCTAAAGATCCTCATTGTGGAAGAGAACTGGATTTGTTGTCAGCCAAAGATGCTCTGCCATCTGACCAATTTAGAACTGTTCAATGTGGATTACAATGACATTTAGACATTCATTCCTGCTGAAATGCACAAACAGAACAGGCTGGGGAAACTAGCTTCTCACCCACTGGATAAAGGACTCCATGTCATGCATAACCCACTGCTCAAGCCAATTAAAGAGATGTTAGATGGAAGTCTCCAAGCGCTTTATAACTATCTCAAGGCTAACTGAAATGCTGTGCAATGAGAGCTTAAAAGTGGACCATTTGATCATCAATACTATTTTTCTTCTATGGCCTCACATATCTATTTGGTAATCTTTTGCTCAAGGGTTATGTTATCTAATAGAGCTTTCCATTGCTTTGTTATACAAAAACAATTTGCTAATGTCTTTACTAGGATGACCAAAACCGAGAAAGTTTCAAACATCAAACATGAGCACAAATGTACAATTAATATTTTTAATGCTATAGAGACTAATGGTAGAAGCAAAAGAGCACATGCAGACGGTGTGAATCTCCTCGCAAAGAGGAGAACAATGTGTAAGAGCTTGCTGGCTTGGTTATTAAAGTGTAAAAAGATCCCTCTGTGTATGTGAAGGTTGCTGATACTGAAATCTTTTCATTCTGCAGTGCCAGGACTTGAGGGCACGTTTAAGGTTCCCAGGAGCATGTTAAACAAAGGGCACCAGCTTGGCAGTTGTGCTAAACAAGCACTGGATTTCTTCTCCTTTTGTGCAGCGCTGAGTTCATTTGGAACTGTCTGTGAACTTGCTGACTCAGTCACGTTGACCCTTGTTGTCCACAATCTTTTCTTGAAAGCCCCAAGAGAAGAAGAGATGCAATTATAACTGGCCTATACCATTTTCTACAAGTGTTGAACGTGTATTGGAGTGCAAAGCAGAGACATTTCAATTACTACGAAAGAAAGGTCAGCGGCGCATGCTGGTGAAAAGTACAGGGCCTTTTATTTGAAGGGCATTGGGCTTATTTTCTCTAACATTATGTGCGATATAATTTCATCAAGAACAAGATGAGAATAAGTCAGAGTCATCAGAATCTTTTCTTTTAAATATATGTCTATTGCTGGTACATCCAAGTATCATATAGTGAGTATACTCGTATGTTATTAGCATTTGGTTTTTGCCATATTTTATAATGTGAAATTTTATAATGTAAAGTACACACATACAATTCCAAAGGAGGGTACATTCAATCAAACATTTCAATGATTTTTTCAGGGTTAACTATTTAATAGATCATTTTTACTCAGGTGTTTTGGTAAATGTCACTGAATGTTATTTACTAAATGTTCTTAAAGATTTTGGATAACTGCACACTTCCAGCACCAGCAGTAATGTGTCTAAGCTGCAATGTTTTGTTCAGTTGGTGCTAATTTAGGTTTCATTGCTTGCTATTATTCTCTCTTCTCTTCAGTCCTTGTAATGTTTTCTTTTACTTAAGGAAATTGAATCTTGCTTTTTTCTTACTTTGAGGTGACTTTTAATAAAGTGTCTAGTACACATGCACACATTTGTCTGAACTTTCACCATACAGGGCTGCATCGGACTTGTGTGAATGTGTAAGATTCAGTTAACTCAGTACTTATTTTCTTAATGAAAACTTATTTAACTTATTCAATTGACTTAATAGTTAAACATTTTAGATAATTAGAGTATCATTTGTACAATGAATGTCAAGCAAGACATAATGTGCCATCTTTGTGTTATTTCTACACTGTATACTATATGTGTATTTTACTTTTACTGATTCTCCTGAAAGTATGACATTGTTATAAGTAATACCAAATTAACCAAAATGGTACCAAATGGTACCAAAACTTACCATTTACCAAAACTTTTGATTTCAGTATACAAAGTCAACAGTCCTGAAACAGAATCAATCTCTTCAATTCATTCCCCATGATATCACGTACAAGAGGCTATTTGTATGCTATTAGTTTATGTGGCCCATCAGCTGCTTGTGTCCCATTAGGTTTGTGATAAAATGGACAAAATCAGTTCGCAATAAGCTCTCACATACCACAGCTCACTGATTCTGCACAGCCAAACAAACTAAGTACTTAGCACTCCTGAGAAGATACAACCACTTTGGCCTCTTTGCGTTAGTTCGTCTTTTCTTTACCACCAGACCTAATGTTCTGTGCTCTGACTAACACTGCAGTCATGGTTATCTAATCATTTGCCTGTGCAAATTTAAATCAAACAGGGCAACATGAATGGACTCTAAATGCATTAGATTTGCTTAAATGAGTTTTGTAAACATTGAGCCATAATAGATAACTGAAAGAATCACCATTTTAGGTTCTTTTTGTTTGCTGAGAAAAGTGGCACTTTTAGGATCCTTTTTGGACCCTAAACGTAATATCATTAGGTCCAAGTAGTGGAATCTGAGGGAGAGTGGAAGAGTGACCTCTGCTGCTCACAACGGAGTTGGGGAGTTATAACATAATATAATAGGAAACAATGTCTGTAGACATACAGCTACAGGAACTATGTAATATACAGAGTGTAAGTGATTTGTATCGATATATTAATGTATCGTACAGTGCGGGTGACAGGGTGGTTTAGCAGGTAGCATTGCCACCTCACAGCTCCAGGGTCCTTGGTTCCATACCGAGCTAGATATTGACCGAGTAGAGTTTCACATGTTCTTAGCATGTTTTCATGCACTTCCTCTGGGTTATCTGATTTCCTGTCACCTCCTAAAACATGCCAGTAGGAGGAATGGCTACACTAAATGTTGGATTAGTGTGTCAGTGGGTGTGTAAATGATACCCTGTGATGCCATTCAGGAAGTATTCCCACATTACACCCATTATTCCTGGAACAGGCTCTAGATTCACTGCTACCAGGATGGAGTGGTTACTGAAGATGAATGGAAAACCTCATGATTTGTTGGCAGGCTGATTGCTTAATGAGGAGTGTTAAAGCACTAATCTAATACACCAGTTCCCTTACATGAATTGCTTTTAAGACATGATATGAAGAGAAAATGATAAAATCCAGGGATCTGTCTCTCTTTCATACACACACACACACACACACACACACACACACACACACAGAAACTTGAGTGAATGTACACATGGCGAAAAAAAAAAATAGAATGGACTGGAAAAGACATGTAGCATACTGAAGCAGTGTCTGAATCACAGCCTATCCAAGCTAAAAAACATAGTAATAAATTACTAATATGACTCATATTGCACTTGAGTCATTTCCATACACTGATGTTATATTTAGCTACACCGACCATTCACGTTTACACTATGATTGTATCCAACAATAGCTTTCTCTCACTGGAGACATGATGAGATTCATCACGGCTCTGTGCACAGCCTGAATGAAAATCTCATGTGCCAGCGAGACAGAATCACCTCAGACCCCCCTGTCTCAGTGTGAATAGGTGCATCAGGCCTGAGCACCTCCACATGAACCCCCGATTCCCTCCATCTCATACTCTGTGCTGTTTCAAGAGTGCAGTAGCTTTCTCTTATCAGACAAAATGGATCAGGGTTGCAGGGATGGCGACTGTTGCAGAGGTAATTATGTCCTTCTGGACTGAATTATATTGACCATTGCTCTAGGGGCCATTGTCCTGAAGACATTCTTGTTCATTTTTATGTGTTTTTGTAGTGCGTCATTGGTGCATTAAAAGGAAAAAAAAATTCAACAGTGCTTTATGACTAAATGGATGGTAGCTCTCTAATGGTTTGAAATTTGGGTGGAGCATGATGACCATCAATACATATATTTCCCTGTAGGCATAAACACACTGATCCTGTGACTGGGTTTTGCAGCAACACAGAAACATGGTTACCTTGACCAGTGTGCACTACTGACCTCTCCTCTTTTGGAAGTCAGAGGATATTGTTTACTCTAAACAATGCAGTTATCTCTATATGCAATGAAATAACCGGCCTCTGTGTTCCTCTCTCTATCTTGTTCCCATGTTCCTCCTGGATGCTGATTAAACCACTTCATCTCTGTCACTTCCACTCATCCATTCAGTGCGGATTTGGTCCTTTTAGGGCCGTTTCTCTCTTGTTTGTGTCCTTCGCGGGATCGTGCAGTAAATTCTGTGTCTTCTCTCAGTACCTGAACTCTCAGGAGGAAGGACAGAAGCGCTTTATGAAATTTAAGTGGAATCTATTCAGCGACAGGGAAACACAGTAGCATTGGTTTATAAAAGTACTATTATCTCAGTAGTGAAAAGGATTAGCTTGCTTTAGGTAAGACTAGAAAGCCTAAATATTACTACTACTAAGTGACTGGTAATGCTTTTTTAGAATACAAATGGCTTGATCGATTATTGTGATCCCAGGCTATGATAGGCCAAGGAGATATGAGTAACCCCTGACTCTCTCTGCTAACGCGGCGGCATCCTGAGATGTGTACGGTTCTAGTCATAGAGAAGAAGTGCAGTCTGACAAATTATTGACTGAATCACTAAACTTATCTCAGTGAAGAGGAAGCACCTGGATGATGTATGTGAAAGGGCATGTCAACATGTGCAAAGTTAGTGCACTGGGCTGCACTTTCAACAAAACAGTCTTTAAACCCCTCATAACAGTATCAGTTAAAAAAAAGTGTACCAGAGTAAGTGCCTGAACTTCAAATACAACCAAAGTACGTACATAATATCTATCTTTAATTTGTACATCTGCATGTCTGTGCCCTCTAGAGGAGGGATAACAAGAGCAGTATGACTTCTGGCTTTGACAGTCTTGACCTTTGCGTCACGGGGCTGTGGAGTGACTCCAAGATTAAGTCAATTATTTATTTAAAATTAAATATTTAAAAGGAGTCGTCATGGGAACAAACATTTATTTTTTTGACAAATGGAAAATAATGACCAATGTGGGAGGACCTAAACAGTTGCTTTTAAACCACAGACATGGTGGCATATATTTAGGAGAAAGAGCTGCACTTTTACAAGAAAAGGCCTCCTCATAGGTTCTTTGGATGATTATAATATAGCTTTCTAATGGTGTTCTTACTGGAACCTGTTCCAAAGGGGGAATTCCACTGTTGTACATGTTTAGCAATATACCTTTTAAGTTTTCCCCCAAAAGAATCCTTTTAAGGTGCTAGAGTGTTTTATTTCAAAAACACACAAGCTCATTACCAGTTTTACATTTTAACAGAATTCACATGACACATGGCAAGTGTTTTGCATATTGCAAAACTTGTATAATCAGGTTCTTTTCATTATTTCCATATTTCTCAGACCTACACAGCTTGGATTCACTGTTTTGTTCACTTAGGATTTCCCTTGTTGTTGTTTTTTTTTTTTTGGAAATGGTGCATTACAAACACCGAAAAAGGGTATGCAATTTATTCACTGAAAGTTCCCTTGTTCATAAAGATACTTGGAATCTTTTAAGACAAACATCTGAAGTCAGTCCTATAAAGTTGGTTTATTAGTTTGTTTATTTATTAGCTTCCAAGTATGATATTCCATATAATTTCAATGTCTTAGCCATTATAATTTGTCCACACCTTCTTTGACATTCATTAACTTTTTTTAAACACTAATGAATGCAAGCTGCTGTAATCCTCTCATGGTTAATACTTAATACACTGGTTATTTAGCAATCGTTCTGGTTATACTGGCTATGGTCAGATGGTCATATCTGCAGAGATGATGGAACAGTTACTCTCCAATATGCAACATACAGAGCTGAAAGCATCCTGATTGGTAAATCCAGGGCTGATTGTCAGTTCTTTCATGGACAATAGCAGGTCTTAGGACCCCAAACTCCAACATACAGACTGAAACAAATGCAATATTGCACCCTTCCTATCCACATGCTTTTCCATCCAGACCACTGAAGATGACAAATGAATGTTGATAAATGGAACTGTGGCCTAATGCCTTTTTCAGGAATAAAAGATTTTGTATTCTTGGAGCCCAGCATGCTGCAATGTAGACACAGTAACCTTTCCACCAATCAATATATAACATGTCTGGACAAAGCCTGGGCACTGAGAGACATTGATTTCCCAAGAACTCGCTCACTGGTGTGTTTTATCCCCTAAAGCCACATGCTGGAACCCAATATAAAATCTTCAGGCACAAATCAAATAGAATTTAAAAGCTTCATAATGTTCACGCTAGTAAGGCACAACCAGTCATATAGTGCTACAAAGTGAATGAAAAGGCCACAGTGTAAATCAGACTTAAACCTGCATGTTCAAGTGTATCATTCTTTGCATTTGAACCAAATAGGTCTTTTTCATCTTATGGTGTCTGTTCATGGTGTAATCTAGCTGAATGTGAGACATTTTATTAAGCCACAAAGAGGAACCAGGATTTCTTAAATAGTAAACCACTAAACTAATATTTTTAAAGGAAAAAAACAGGGTTTTTCTTCAAAAGACATCACTGCAATTACGTAAAAGTAGTCCAGTGCAAAATTTATTTATTAATCAATGCTCTCCTTCATGTCTTTGCACTCATCGTGATCAGTGCACTTATAGCAAGCTGACTACGATGAATAAATAAAATGTTTTGGTATGTGGTGGCCTTGAGCAATTTTGCTGCTAAAAACATTCATTGAGTAGTGAAGGACATTTTCATCTTCTGTCCCCGGCTACACAATACACTCATGACAAGTAGCAAAGTGAAGATCAAAAATAAAATATTTTTGTTCTATTTTCCGTTTAGATTTTTTTTTTTGCATTGATGATGGTTATAAATTGATGACCCAAATATTAGGTTCCTCATAACAACTATTACATTTGTTATGTCCAAGAGCAATATCCTAATGAACTTTCTAATTCTAATTCTAATGAATCCAAAAATAAAGACTGTAGTAATAACCACAAGGCAACAACCATCACCACAGTCATAATTTCTGTGCTTCATGGCTTGTGTATATTAGAATAGAAGAGGGGAAACGTGCTTTAGCAGAGTGGGATAAAATAATATTTTGAACAGAGTGTGATTCACCATCATCCTGACTGACCACAAACTTCTTTTTAATTGTAATTATATAATTGTAACTATTGTCTTTAACCCTTTAATTTCATGCATTGTACACACTTACGGATAGCCAATTTAAGGCTGTTTTTAGGAAAATATTACTATGTTTTTTTATAATTATTATTTTTTAAATAATTTTGGTCATCTACAATAAATATTTAGACTTATATATACTTGTCTGGGCAATGTTTTCATTTATAAAGAAATTGGAATTTTTTTCCAGGTACAATGTTTTATCCTTTTTCACTCATGGTATTCCTGCAAATAGACAATCCATTTACTTTTTAATTACTTGTAGGAAAAAAGAAAATTCATGCGACATGCAAGTTTAAGTAAGCTAAGCAGACTAATCAGGATATGTTTTCAAATAATTTATGCATGAAAGGGTTAATGGAAGTCATAATTTTGTAGCAGATGACTACTAGTGCATATTAATAGCAAAAATCCCAAGAACTCTGCTTCAAAGCAAATGACTGTAAAATTATAGACAAATTAAAGGAAAAAACAGTATTTCTGTTTTGCTGTCAACTGCATTTTACTGCCATGGTTTGAGTCTACTTGTACCCTTAGAGGGAAGTTATCGCAAATGATACAAAGGTTTTTTGACCGATCACCTTTACCCTACGATGAAATAGTTTTATCTTCCAAGATGATCCCGCCCACATCCACAAAGTACTAGCATTCACCGAATGGTTTGATGAGGATAAAATGATGTAAACCATATGCTGTGGACTTTATAGCCTTTACATGTCAACTCAGTAGATCACCAATGAGTTATTCTCCACTACCATCATCAGAGTGAGGAAATATATTTGGGAAATGAATAGCGTTCATTCTTCAAGTACAGTTCCAGAGACTTGTAGAATCTGTACCAAGGTCCGGGGAAGCTGTTCCGACTCAAATCCTTACTAAGGTTCTTTATGTCTATTTTTCCTTTAATTCTCCCATCTGTATCTAGCTGAATGTTGTTTCATTTGTGCTATTAGTCTTCTTTATGAGCTCCATGTACTGTTAAGATCACTGGCACCAACATGTAAAGACCTCCGCATAATGTACTAGTCTTATTTAACATAGAACCCTTAATGCGGCTGACAGAGTATATCACAAAATCAAATATTGTCTGCCCACATCAGTCTGCATGGCTCTTGTAAACAAAAATGATAAAATCCACTAAAATCTGACATCAGTCACATTTTCCTCTATTTAGTTTACATCTGTAGTTAAATTTATTGCATTCCTTGAAGTAATTTATATTTGGCAGATTGTAAACCCTTTTCATTTATACTGTTGTACCCCCACCCACTACCGGGGGGTGGGGGGTGGGG
>JAQQZR010000033.1:20203263-20238939 GCA_030068235.1 Notoglanidium macrostoma
CAAAACAGAGATTTACAGCTACTTTATCACATCCTAGAAAACTTGTAACTAGTGCACTTATATAGTTAAGTCCAGAGTTACTGGCACACTTCAAGAAAATAAGCAAAATAAATATACAATGTGAATAATACATACAAACTGGGATATGTTAAGCTTAAACATATGTATACACATACTGACCGAATTTTTTTAAACATCAGTCACTAACAACCATTTGTCTCTTTTGTGTTTCAAAGTTCAGTGGTTTTTCCCCTGGTGATCGATGACAAAAGGATTTTATATGAGCACATACCTCAGGAAACAGGAAATAGCCAAAGGTCACATTAGACTTCCTGGAAACTGAAACATTGTTAAAAAAAAAATTTCTTTTCAAGGATAACAATTTATACTTATTTTAAATGTCAGACACATTATAGAGAAAAAAAATGCCATTACTGACAGAGAAAGAAGTAATACGAATGTTTATGTATTTATTGTTTTTGCCATGACAATGGATGACAATCGTTCTGGGGTTGAATGTGTCTTTGCACATACAGCAAAAAATTATTGATGCTCTTCCTGGAGTTACTGCATTAGTTCAAATGTGATTCAGATGTGTTAAATAAATGTTAAATAAAAACACCGTGGTAACGAGAGAAGAAGAAGATTATGGACCTCCATGGGATTTTCAGCTCTTGGAAATATATCAAGCTCTCATGAGAAAATCAAATTCTTTAAATACTTCACGGAATTTGAACATTAATTTACTTTAATACTGGTATTTAATGATACATATTTAACTTAAACATATCCTATCCCTAATATTAAAGATTATTTTCTATTGAAGGTGTAATCACAACACATTATTTATCCTCGCATAGAACTAACACATATAAGTTTAACAACAATCAATTGCCTTAATTCCCTTGACTTGTCCTTACTTAATTCAGTCCCAACCTTTAAGCAGTCCAACTTACAGGTGAGTTTTATTGCCAGTCACTCATTCACTCCTCAGGGCAATTTAGAGCAGGCAAACCACCTACTAACATGTTTTAGGGATGTAGGAGGAAAGTGGAGCTCAGGACTGAATCATGTAACCAGGAGCTGTGTGCATCAGCACTACCTGCGCAATCATTACTGTATTTAAGTACTTCAACTTATCTGGATGTTATGCATTCAGGAAAATTAAGTCACCTTCTCTTGAAGAATCAAACAAAGAACCTCAGTAATGGAGAGGTAAAGTGAATGGGATGATGAAAGGATGAAGGACATCTAGACAATGTATCATTAAGACTGAATAGATGAATCGTGATGAGATGAGACAGTGAAATTTGGAGTCTGTCTGGAGTCTGGATTGACAGTATATGGGTCTGAATGCATCTCTTCTTTTCTGTTCTTTTTCCATATTTTTTCTATTAAAAAAATATTCAAAAGGGCATCGACGAACGCCGTACTGAAGAGAAGTGCTCACTTACAGGATGAATGTACAACAGAATACTACATATATACAACAGAGTGATACAGCATACAGGTTAACGCTCTCTTAGAACTCATTTCCAGAAAAGTTGGGACACTGTGTAAAATGTAAATAATTTTGCTGGCATCAAAATCAAAATGAGCATATATATATATATGTTTGAACATTTGATATGTTGTCTTTGCAGTGTCTGGCTGCACTCCACACCTCCTCACCCAACATCAGTGCCTGACCTCACTAATGCTCTTGTGATTGAATGTGCACAAATCCCTACAGCCACACTCCAACATCTATCGGAAAGCCTTCTCAGAAGAGTGGAGTGGTTATTATAACAGCAAATCTAGAACGAGATGCTCAAAAGGTACATATGGGTGTGATGGACAGGTGTCCACAAACATTTGACTATATGAAATATATGATACACTACCAGGATTGGGAGGGTTACATTAAAAATGTATTCCAACACAGTTACTAATTACTTGCTAAAAATGTAGTCAGTAACTTAATCTAATTACCACAAAATTAATGTAACTGATTACTTTCCGTTACTTTTGGATTACCTCAATACCCTCAATGAAATTAGCACCCACATTTTTTCACTAGAGGCCATGAAAATGAATTGGCAACTGCAAGATTAGCTCTGATCTCACTCGAGACCAGAGTGGTGATGAGAGACTCGTGAAATGTTGTGTGCACATGTGCATGTAGTTATTTTTTTATTTGATTATTTTAGGATGTTAAGCGAATAATCTTTCCTTGATTATTCAATTGGTTTTATTTTTAAAAAAATATATACAAAAGATATTTATTTTTCTCAGAACTTTTTCTTAACTAGGCTTAAATAATTAGCAATTCAGTAATTACAACATTAGTGCCATTTATCAGATAATCTGCTCATGTTAACGAAATGAATGTTTACACTCTCATTATATATGAATGGTATTTAAACACTCTTTTTAAACCATAGGTGATGGTAAGTAGCCTACATCGTTTACTGCTGATCACTTTTTTAATCACTTAAGCTGCAGCTGTGTCTGTATTTCAAGCCATGATTTGTTCAAATTTCGAACAGACAAATTCAAAATAAAGATAAAACAATCATCTGCTGCCTGTTTCACTCACTGAAACTCTCCCATGCTAAGTTCATTTTCCTTGCTGTGAGCGCACGCAAAGCGAATCATTTTCAGTGTGTGGAATTGACTAGAAAGATTTGCATTTGACTCTTAGTTTTCAATGCCTGAGATTAATGAGTCGACTCTTTTTTGGGATCGACTTGTGAATCAAAGGCAAGGTTGGAAAAATATGCTAGTTTAACTTATTACTTTTTAAGCTAATTGATACAAAAAGCTTTGCTAGTTGCTGCTTAACAAAACATGACAAAGCTGTTCTGGACAATTCAACCAGGAACATCTCGCTTCTCCTCATATTCCCACAAACGAATGATAATATTACTCAAATTAAAATACAAGTTATGTCATGAGGCCAGCAGGGTAGTGTACTGTAAAGTGTTTCATACCATAGAGAAAGTTGCACTGATGTTTCCGCTCCTCCATTTCACTCAAATGTGTTTTTATGAAGTGACTTCATTGAAGCAGTGTGCTTCATAACACAGTTCAAGTAATAATGAAATTATTGTCAATTATTTTTATTATAAATTTTTATTGATTTGTAGATTTTTGCATTTTAAATCCTGTAAATAATCTCTGCTTTTACTAAAAGTATCTGTAATCTGATTACAGCTTTTTTTTCTGTATCTATAACAGAATACAGTTAGTTTTTTTTGTATCCTAATTACATAATGCCTTACACGTATTTGGTTACTCCCAAAGTAGAACATGTGCTAATTATGGAACAATGTCCATAATTATTTTCCTGTGTTATAAAGGAATTATATTTATTATTGAGTTCTTATAGTTAACCAGTCTTTGTGTCTGCCAACAAATCAGTGTACACATCATGACAACTTTAATCTAACATATTAAGGTGGTTGAAATAAAAAAAGCTCTATGCCTATAATAAATTGTCAGAATATTATTGCACATTTAAATTAAGAGCTTACTATATGAATCTGCACTGAGTGTGCCAGTGGGATTTATTTTACAGTTCTTCACATCCCAAGGGTTCCCAGGTCATCCTGAGCTTAGGTTACTGTCTGTGTAGCATTTCAGATGTTCTCACAATGTCCATATGGGTTCTCTGGTTTCCTTCCAACACTCAAATAAATGGTAGTAGGTGCACTAAATTGCCCCTAGGTGTGAATGAGTGTGTGAATGTTTGTGTTGATGGTACCCTGTGATGAACTAGTGTCCCATCTGAGGTATATTCCCAGAATAGGCTCATAATCCTTTGTGACCCTGACCAGGAACAAGCAGATACTGATGATGACTGAAAGAACTAAATGTATGTGAAGAGATACTGCACACCAAAAGATTTTTTTTGAGCCAAAAACGAAATGATCTGACTGTACTGTGATGAAACACGGCAATGCTGGTGTTGAATTTCTTAAGAAATTTATAAAAATCTGCATTTCATGGGATGAAAATGGCTCAACACTCCATCTACTGTCTAAAATCATCCTCAACCACACAAGGCTGATGCTGACGTAGAATCAACCATCTGGGACTTCTCTATATCATTAAATGTATATAGGCTATAAAAACATAATGTTAACACCACCCTTTAATCAGACGTTTGAGCCCCACATCCAACGAGCGCCAACATTTATTTATTTATTTATTTAAAATAAAATATGCAGTTAGGTGGAGTTAGTTTTGGGGGGCGGGGGGGGGGGGGCTTGGGGGGCATGTGTGGCTAAACTATAATCATGTTCTCCATCTCTCTCTCTCTCTCTCTCTCTCTCTATATATATATATACAATTTAGAAAAGGTTTAAATTGAAATACAAACCCTGTTATTGTTATGACTGAAGGAAGAAATTAATGATGAACGCTGTCACAACAACTTAATAGCTCATGTAATCATTTAACTTAGATCACTGTGTTATACAATGAGACTGGAATGATAAAAGTTATAAAAAATTTATAATTCCATAAATGAGAATTCTACAAATAACTAAAGTTTTTTCAGGTCAAGGCAACAGCACCACAGCGACATGGAACGGTGCAATTTAGTACCTGTTTTGTTTTTATTCTGACAGTGTGTCGATTCTTATGGAAATGTCATCAGAAAGTCTTTACTCCACTGAAACTGATGAAAGTGTGTAAAGCCGTTACAGAGCTGGCGAGAAAAGCGTGACACAAAACAGACCCTCGTCCTCATCTCTCTGCAGCTCTGTGTAACACACACACACACACACACACACACACCTCTTCGTGTCTGATCTGGAGCTCAGTAAGCTTTCTGAACTCAGTCAGCAATTACAGCGCATTAAAACAAATTCCCATGCAGCAAATTCCGCCGCGCGAGCGACACAACTGTTCCTCGTGGCACAAAAAAGTTGCGCGAGACTCCAGCTTTCAGCTCTCCGACCCCGGATCCGAAAGCATATATGGCACACGTCTTATTACGCACGTACTTGTCAGGAGCAAGCGTGCTCATAACTCTTTACTCCCCAAGTCCACAGCAGTCCAACTAAATTAAACCGGTTTCAGATTAGTACGCGCGCGCCAGACAACACGCTCAAAAAAACCGCATAATACCACAACCAAACTCGTGCGCAAGTATACACAATGCACACCAAATAATGATTGCGTACCCTATAGTACGCTAGTGTGCACTTTTAGGGAGGCAGTCCTGCTTCTTTTCGCTCTGTGCGCGCGCGGTGACGTCAACGCCTCTCTGCGCTGTGTGTAGAAGTCACTCCGGCTGCTGTGTGGAGCCGCGCGCGCACGCACGCTCCCTCTCGCTTACACACACACACACACACACGCACGCTCACAGTTAACCAAGTGGAGGCAGGGAGAAAGAGAGCAGGAGAGTGAGAGAAAGACGGAGAGAGGGACGTAGCCGACTTTAGTTGAACCGTTAAAAACAGGAGTACTAAAGCAGTGGAAGTGCGGGATACACACACACACACACACACACACACACACACACACCGACACATTTGCGTTTTTTCCCCTGGAGCTCGGGGGTTAGCGTCCGCTACTCTCCTGCAATGGATAGAGTTTTAACTTGTCTCCTGGCTGTACTCAGTTTGCTGCTTTCAGTTCGCGGACAAGTATTCAGAGGTAGGTCCTGCTGCTGTTTCTAAAGAACCCCATGTTTGGGTTGATCATGCATGAGGTTTGGTTTGGCGTTGTGCTCGGTCTCCAAAGCAAAGCAGCCCAATTGCTGAACTTTTTTTTTTTTTATCAACCGGATAAGGCTTCGCATTCCTGTCGTGTGAGAATACTCCAGGCTGACCAACTTCTTTCACAGAAACTTCTTCTTCTTCTTCTTCTTCTTCTGTTTCTCATGAGGGCTCAGCTGTGAGAGGTTTCCTCGCGCAGTGACCGGACCTCTGTGTGCTCTTGGCTTTCTCAGTATGGATATGGCTTATGGCTTTACTGCTGTGTAAACTTTGGCTCGGAGCTGCAAGCCTGACTGAGTGCAGCAACATCTCAAACTATCTGCTCTTCTGGGGTCATTTGCGTCCAGAGAAAATTAGTCCAAACTTTTATTTTGTTACCCACTGGGCACGAGCAAACACAAGTGATCATGGGTGTCATTTTGGCATTGTGTGTGTGTGTGTGTGTGTGCGTATGTGTGTGCGCGCGCGCGCCGTTTTTTTGGGAGTCGGCTGAAGAAATGACTAGTAACCGTTACATTTAGACTATACTCCAACAACAACAAATGGTCAACTCGGAAGCTTTAGAGGTTCTTAATGAGCCTTGGATTATTCCATGTATTGCGAATCTTTGCTACAAGGTATCTAGAGGCACTTGTACAAGTTCAACTGGTAAAACAAGCCGAGAAAATCCCTAAAGCTCTCCCATAAACCTTTTCATTTAAGTGCACTAATTAGCTAACTAACTTTTTAGCTAATTAGTTAAAAATAGTAACTTATTTCTCCCAAACTTTTTCCCTAAGCATTGAAGTGGCCAGAGGAGTGGATAATCCGTGTTTGAACAAACACACACACACACACACACACAGCTCCCAGGCTGTTTGTTTGAACTGCTCTAACCGGCTAGAAGTCTAATCTTATCAAACCAAGCCGTTACTTTTTATAGAGGCTGATGATCCCTCTGGAGTTAGACTCCAGTTACAAGCTGACTGAACCTACTGGCATGAACAATAGTTTATTCTGCTTTATAAAGTAGAAAAAAAAGAGAAAACACACTGACTGATCCATTCAAAGGCTGCTTGAACTTTTATTTTGTCCATTCGCTTCCTTTCCTTCTCCTCTTGCTTTTCCGGCATGTGTGTTTTATTTGCTTTCAGGACAGAATCAACAACCTAGAATAAACAGACTTTTGCTCTGATCTCTGGCACTCATTCAGTGTGTTTTCCATCACTTGGTAAAGTTTGTGGATTAAGATTTCCAGTTATAGCATCTCCATCCCTCTGGCTGTTTATACTGCTGGGTGTGAACTGCCTCTTTGAAACTCTTTAGAGGAAGACAGCTGACTTGAGGAGTTCATCTGACAGCCATCACTCGTGTAACTCGTTTCATTTTTACCACCAACAAAACATACTTTATTAAAAGCAAAAACAAACAAACAAAAAAACCCAAAACAACAACAACCAAAAAGCCTCAAATCCAGTACGAATCGTCATGTCCTGTTCTTTTGTGTTGGCATGATTTTTTAAACACATGGCGCACAGCTGGCTCGGTCAGCGTGTGCCTTGTAGTTCTCAAAGTGTCCTGATGGGGGCAGCATCGCACACGCGGACCTCCAACAGTTCATACAGTTACCTCCAACATACATGAGAAAACAATACTTCCTATAGCATACACTACAAATTCCCAGCTCTGGACCTTGAACTACACCCTGTCTTGTACACATTTTAGAATTTTCCCTCCTCCACACACACACACACACACACACACACATATGCACACACATATGCACACATACTTCAACTTAGCAAGGGCTGTTAATTAACTTATTAGTTCTGATGTGTTGATTCACATGTGTTTAGACGGGCACTCCTGTGTCTTAGACAAATGTGAGTCATTTGAGACTGTCCCATCTTCGAAGAACAGACATGCTTATAATTATTTACGGCACTAATTTTTATTTAAACCTTTTTTCTTTTATCATAGGAAATATTCATTCCACCGAAATATCATAGTCTGTGATTTATAAAAAAAAAATTCCCATTGAGTCATGTTTATTATAAATGTTTGGGCCAGATATTTATTGTTTGCACAGAAGAAGATTCTTATTCTGCTTCCACATCTTACTGTCGGTTGCTAACATATCCATATCATTGTACTTGTGACCCTAATGCACCGGCTGCATTGTTATCCTTTATTTCTTTTTGGCTTGTGATGTGACAGGATATCCTGTCTGAAAATCCCAGCTGGGTCATGCTTTACATTCTTTTCCGTGGATTTACTCACACACTCACTCATCTCGACATTGTGTTTGAGTCCCATTGTTTTCTGTAAGCTCTACTGCTGGTGTGTTTACTCTCATGACCACCACAGAAGGACTTGGATCTGACTGATCACTGTATATTTCTGAGATAAACAGCTTACAACTAATTAACCCAATTACTACGGGGTAGCTGGCATACTAGAATGGCTGCATGTCTTTTTATTTAACCCCAAAAAATGCTGTTTTTATTACAACTACGTTGTATTTTAAGCAAGTACACTTTAGTACACTTTTAGTGTACACTTTTAGTACAGATAGTACACTTTTATACTAAAATACTTATAATTTGATAAAATACTTTAATATTATTATACTTTTCGAAGATGTCAGCGAGAGTCATGTACCCAAGCCTGTGTTAGTTCCTCCATCTTGTCTGTTAGTTATGTTTTAAGCTTTAAATGATATTTGAGTAATTCTACGGTCTTGGGTGATCACTCAGGTTTATGTGTAATCACAGAGGTTTAGTGTCTAAGAAATGACAGTCTCAGACCAGCTGTCAGCATGCTTTAATTGTACCATATAATGTTCGCAGTTGATCTTTTCGAGTCAATGGAGAATGAAATTGGATCCCCCTTATATGCGAGTCAGCCAGATTATAACAGCCAGGGTAATAACAGTGTTAAAATGTAGTATTAACTGAGAATATTGATATTGAGTCCCCTTCTCATTTAGGACTTGCCTCATTTTGTGTCCACACATACTCAGCCTATACAGTGTATATGCTGTGAAAATGACCTCCTGTTTGTCAATGTGCATTTTTAGCATCCTGTTACAGAATTCCAATGGCCTGGTGTTTGTACTGCCTGAGCTCTGTAAACACCTCGCACTGGATGTGTGACCCTGCTCCTGTCCAAGCCCTATCTCATTCCCCCAAAACACACACACACACACATGCTTTCAAGAGCACACACATACACACATTTGCATGTTATTTTGTTCTTTGAATGTTTTCACTTAATGCCCCAGGATACGTAATACATGATGACATGGGTGAGAACGGCCTGAATCTTGGCGAGCTTTCAAGGTTGCATAGGCTGTTCCCTGTGGTTTCGCTTTGGCTGTCATGTACCAGTGCTCCAGTACTGCAGGAGGCACTATTCAAATTTCATAACATTTTCCACAACTACAGGAAGGAGTTTGCCTGCTGCAAAGTGCCAACAACATAAACCATGCTGAACTGTTGGAAATACATAAATGATGGAACACAAGGAAGAGGAAACTTGTCAGATGTGATACTTGGAATGAATCAGTTTGGCCACGTCTCGTTTGGAACGACGAATCGCAAGCTTGATTGTGTAGTACATTTGTTGTCTTAGCTGCCATGTGCATGACATCTGTTTTCACTGCAGTTCTGCTTAGTGTTTGTCGGAGCCACTGAACATTGCCTCTGCATGAAGTATGCGCAGGCCTTTACATGTCTATATACACGTATATTTTGTGCTTTTAATTTTTTAAGTAGAATCTTTATTTTACATTTTAAGATATTCTGAGAAGAAGCACCCACGCAGGCATATATCTTGCCCTCTTTAACACCTCTCTCACAGCGTTCATCTCTAGTAATTGAAGTCCTGGGATAGTGTTGCCCCAGAATTGTTGGGTATAGTGGCAATTCCCTTTTTCCCATCAGCACTGTGACTTTGTGAAAGATGCTGAGCAAACATGGCCGCACTAATTAAAGTGGGTCTTGTCCTCAAGTGGGCCAAAAAAGCGAACATAAAAGCTAATGGATCAGCTGCTTGCCCTATCAGAGGCCTGCTGAGGAGTGCAGCGTGGACAGGTGGTCTGTTAGTGCCGCACACGATACCATCGCGCCCCATAAATGCTTGCGAATAAACCAACACAGAGGCGATTAAGCAGCCATAACAGGATAGCAGTGATTATGCTGTTATGCTGTTCAGCTGTTTACAAGAGTGAGAATCCTTTGTAGGTGACTGTGTCAAACCAAGTGCGCTTGAAAACACAGCTAATTAATCCACAACGGGCCAGCGCTGACCCAATTTCCGAGGTGGTTTTATTAGCAGTTTAAATTGCCTGGGTTATCGGCGCTTGTGTTGTGATGCTGACATCTTATTTTCGCTGAGGTGGAACCAGGTGACACGCTGGGCATTTGGCTTCTTCTTT
This sequence comes from Notoglanidium macrostoma, assembly GCA_030068235.1. NCBI lineage: Eukaryota > Metazoa > Chordata > Actinopteri > Siluriformes > Auchenoglanididae > Notoglanidium > Notoglanidium macrostoma. Next base: position 20,213,389 of record JAQQZR010000033.1, read on the forward strand.
CTGTCTCTCCTCCCTGAACAGCACCACACGCAGATATCTCTATTACTGACAGCCTGCATCTGTGCACCACCAAGAAGTCACTCCGGCTCTCCACTGAGTCATTAGCAGTTTGCAGGCCTAGTTCAACTCAACCATGGTGCTGGCTCAGTGTTTGTTCGACCTAATTGCGACCAGACCCATTGTTTTATGAAAGGAAGCCGTAAACGAAGCTCTCTCTGGTTTTAGACAGGAAATTGGTCCACCTCAGCACGGCGAGCTTGCTCACTGCAAAGGCTAAACAACACAGTGCAGGAACAATAGTCGCGTCTGTCTGGCCAGCCTGTAGCTGCCTGGGAAGAGCCTGTGAATTTAGCCTTGTGTGTTTTTCTCTTGCATATCCAGTGACATTTTTAATTGTTGCCAAGCATCAGTGGCGAGCATTAATCCCTGAGATTTATTTACGTCTACTAAATCGAGGAGCCGTGAATATTTGCTGTGAATGCAAGGACCGTGCAGGGCCAAATTGTTTTTTTAATGATGTTCTAATTATTTCCTCACGCATTTTCATCATGCTTGTGGTATTTCGTGGCAGCTGAAGTTGGTGGGACCTTTTCTGCATGTTTCTTTATTAGTCACGTTAATTGGTGACAGTGAAAGAGAGCGCCGTGAGGACATCAGCATGGTCTTTGTCCAAGACATGATTAACTGCTTCATATTTGCACATGAAATTTACAATTTTGCGCTGCCAATCAAAATGTGCACTACCCTATTCATTTTTGTCATCCCTCATTTTTTATCCATGCATCAGTAAGAGTATTTATTTGTTATTAATGAACAGTTTCCCTCTAAATTCCTCATGTATTTTCTCTGTACATGGTACGGATATGTAATCTAGTGCCACTATCTGTATCCGTATCTGTTTAATGGTACAAGTTATCTGTATTCGTATGCAGATTCAAACTAGGCCTGGGTGATAAAATGCTAGCAATATGTATCATGATAGACGCTTTATCAGTGGCAATAAGAAAATGGTTTGACGGAATGTTTCATAGTCTCACTTTAGTGCGTTAAATTCAAACCGCCAGGAAAGCACGTAATGAATTACGCAAATTTCGGTTGCATAAACAAACCCCAAGCATGCTCATTCCCTGGCTTATAAACAGCCTAACCTATCCCTGGATAATGAAGCGTGATACGCAAACAGCCAACTGTTTACCAGGTGTATTGTTCAGTTGCACCATCGACATCGTGACACAGCAACAGAAACAGCGTGGAGCGAGAAAATGAGTGCAGACGATGAGGATACTTGATAAAAGTAACATGCTTACATTCAAAACAGAGTGGTTAAATCCAACAACATTTTTCTTCCGGTAATTATAGTAGGCCATTAGAAATGATCAGTAACTATCAATATCGACTGAAATTAAATATTTTATTGTAGTGCATTTTTCAGCTATACCGCCCAGCCCTAATTGAAACGAAAATAATCACGACCCTGACCAGCCAGTTAAGGATGAATGAATGATCACTGTACATTTACTGTATGTTAAAGAACGTGCTCTTTATTTGACGCCGAGTTTCAAATCGGTGCGTGCATGACATTAAAAAAGGTTTTTTTTTGCTGTATTTCCCAGAATCCCAGTCCCAGTGTACCTGTTCTCAACCTGATGCCCTGTGAACCTTTCTGACAAAAGAAAAACCAAAGCAAAACAGGAAAACCAAAAAAGAATAGCGCACCTCCTGTTCGTATCTGAGTTTTTAAATCTTATCTTGTACACATTATTTTCAGCTCATTCCAAACAATGAACGAATTTCCAGTGACGTCCCTAGCACAAGGATACAAAGTTGAATAATTCTGAGGGACATTGTTATTATTTATTCCTTTAGTGCCGATCTTGAAGCTGTTTGCTCTCTGGGGGTGGCTCCAGGAGAAAGTGTCTGTGCGCTCACAGTCCTGATGCCCCACTGAAAAGACAGCGAGATCCAAAAAGGAGGCCTTTTCAAATCAGATAAGGGCTCATCTTGTTTGGAAGCGTCCTGCTGCTCCAGGAATAACCTCCTCATTTGGGATTCACTGATAAGAATATTCTGGGCTGGCACTGATAATCACTGTTTCTCTATCTGCGTCTGCGAAATGCGTCACGGCTTAAAACTGCTTTAGATTTATTGTATTTAAGTATAAATACGGCAAAGATCATGTTACATCAGCATTGCCAGAGTCAATAATTCTCTCTGCAGTTTGCCCCAAATTTGCCGCTGTTATAGTGTTCAATTTACTCATGATCTGTAGTCAGGCTGCACTGTATCGATATAAATGGCTTATTATGATTATATGTGACACGCCATATCAAGTCAGGTATTAAGTGGCACAGGTTAGTTTTGTGCCGTGGGCTATAAGGTAGTGTAGGTGAAATTGTAAAAATTTTCAATTTTGGCAAAAATCAGTTGATAAATACCTTATCTTTCTGATCCTTCAACAGCACTGAGAAATTTTAATCCTAAACACTGTTTTAAAGAACTTAAACGAACACTGGCCAAGCTGGTTACTCCCGTTTTGACCAAAAAACAAAATGTGCTGGTAAAGTTATGTTTAGGGATGTCAAAATGAGGCTGAGAATTCCCTCTTTTGTATTATGTCATCGAATCCTCTTTTAAATATTCTCAACACAAGATTCTGATGGATTTTTCCGAGGCCCTCCTTGTAAACGAGCTCACAGTGTTGCTGTGTTGACATATGGACATGATACACTAATGGAGCTTATTGAACCAGGCGCTGAAAATACGCAGAACTCAAATCACCCAGAATGTGACTTGATATCGCTTGATGTGATGGGTCACATGTTACTTTATACTGTTATTTTTAGATGTCTTTCCGAATATTAAAATACAGTGGTGAACACTTGGTGCATCATGGTTTAAGACAGGCTTGAAAATTCAAACAAAATTCATTTTTTTAAATAATAGCGCTACAATGATTGCAGTCGGTGCCCTTGCACCAGGATGGCCCAGGCCCTGACACCACTGTGTGGCTAATTACTTACTCTAGTCTGTGGAAGCGTGAATAACAGCACTTCCAACAGTTAAATTACTCCATTTAACCACTCCAGGGTTTGATTTTTATGCCTTTTACAAATAGGCACTCACTTTCAGTAACTGCCTTTTCGTGGTCAGGGTAGAGGTAGATCCGCAGCGTGAGGTGGGAATACACCCTGGATGGGACGTCAGTCCATTATAGGACAGGACACACACCTAGGCATGATTTAGTGTAACCAATCCAGCTACGCTCATGTTTTGGGAAGGTGGCGTGAACACGGGAAAAAAAGATTCTGCACGGAGAGTAATCCGAGCTCAGGATTAAGTCAGGGACCCGGGAGCTCTGAGATGTGGACAAAGTGAGAAGTGGACAAAGAAAATCAAATAAACCTGCTTTACTATTATATCTTATCCATTGCACTTTATATTCAGAGACATTTCCTGTGAAGGATTGCATTTTTTTGTTATTGTTGCAGAATTTGAAAGATAATCCACGGTTTTCCCAATTTTGTAGAGATCCGGGAGGTCGGGGAAATGCATATTACATCCAGTACGATACTTCTAATGTCATCCGGTGATTTAGATGTTGGTAATGGCCAGTCTAATTACATCTCTTTGCTTATTTGGAGTTGTTAATTTCTCACAGTGGAGCAGCTGCCAGCCTACTTGGCAAAAGTGTCAGAATGGCTTTTGATTATAAACATAAAAGTGGAGTCCAAAAGCAAAAAGAAAGGAAAGAGAAAGAATGGGACTGGGCAAACCACCCACGATTAGATAAATGGCTATCAAATGAGTGAGTAACCTAACTGGCTTTGCTTTGAACTAAAGCAGCAGGGCCAAAATAGTGCTGTGGGTGCAAATGCCATTATTTCTGTGTGTGTGTTTGAGTGTGTGTGTGTGTGAATGACTTGTTGCTTAGTAGCCATGCTTGTTTTCATGCTTTGCTGCTGGCTACCAGGTTACTGACAGAATATGAAATATTAACAGTGTCGGAGTATTCACATGCAAATCCTTAGGGCCTAAATATAATGCTCACACAGGGGGAACATTGTAGTTCCACCACTGGATATCAGTAATGCAGTTACCAATGTGATACTAACAATTAATCAACAATATGGTATGCAGCCTTAATCTCTACTCACAGGAACATTGTGAACGCTACAGCTGAAGAAAATAGACGGGTTCAGTATATTTCAGCTTGAGGCCTCATTTCTCCCACTGTTCTCCGTCTTCCTTAATTATTCATCCACGAGAACTTTAGGGAGCACCACGGAGTCTCCATATATAGATAATGAAAAGAGTTTTATAATGAAACAACTCTAATGAATAGCAATAAAGCTCAGTTAGTAGTTATGATGCATTTTATTATGCCCTTATAGAAGCCATGGGTTTTCATTAGAGCAGCTGCTGCCCTGGGCAGCGAGACGCTCGAGTTCCAGTGCCGTGGTCTGAAGTGATCTTAGGCTACTCTGAAATAAAAACCCAGCGTAAGCCTGCGCTGAGAAACAGGTTATTTTGGGAAGCGGATTCTCTTTGAACTTGTTTTGCAGAGGTCAGGTTCTTTGCTCTTATTCATTAATATACAGTGTGGATAGTAATTGCATAGATCATAATGTACTGCATAACATTGTTAGTTTGGTTCTTTGATCCTTTTGAAAGAAACCTGGTGTACAAAAGGTGATGCGTAGATGCTAACAATAACAATGCTGGCTGGTATAAAGTGTTTCCTGTAGAGCAGGGCAGCAGAAAGCCTTCCACTAAAAAAGTTAGAGTAATAAAAATGACACAATATTACACTGTCACTTCAAGAAGTATTTTTTTTTTTTTTTTTATATATAGAGATGAAGCTTTTGGATGTTGTACCCAGTGGACCATCATCCTTGTCTTGAGTAGATTTAATAACTGCAGATTTAATAAATCAACAGGCCAGAAAATAAATCTCTGAATTTCCTAAAGTAATCAGTTAAATGAAAACGAGTGTAAATATTGAATTGTACGTTATATCGTAATTAGCATCATATTATCCATTATTCTCACTGTTCTCAGAGTCTGTCCAAGAGTCAGTGTGTGTGCGTTAGACGGGAAAAGGTAGAGAGAAAGGGTTTTAGACTCCCCAGGCAGTAATGAGCAGAATGTAAAAAAACAGTTTACCAGAGAGAGGTTAGTGCTGCTGTCCCCATGAGAAACATGCTTAACGCGTACTGCTACTGTAAATATTCATAACAACATACTGCACACAGAATGTTCAAAGTGAGCATATAGTCAGTCTGACTTCCGCCAGGGGATTCTCGCTGGAGAGGATATGGCAAGATTTGGACGATTTAACGAATGCTTCATTTTTGTTGTTGTTGTCATTTGTTACTTTTGTGCCACGATGCCAGGTTTAGCATGTGAGATGTGTATTTGTGGTGTTACATGTGTCTGTTTTTGGATTTTGGGTCACCACACTGCAACTGGAGGATTTATGGATGTATTAAGTACCTCGGGGCTTTGCCAACTCCTCTTTGCACCCCATATTTCATCCGTGTTTGATTGATGAAGCCCTGTATGTATGTCATTTGTTTAAATGAGAGAGAGGATCAGAGATGGAGGGAGACAGGGAGAGTGAGAGAGAGAAACAGAGCGAGGTGGGGATATTTGTAAGAAACACAGGAAGAGTCTCTAGTGGCATTGTTAAAGTTAAGTGAGGTTAAGAACACTCTTAAAATTAGAGCAGTTGACCATTTTAGGTTCTAACCTTGTTATCAGAAGGAGGGCCTTCAAAGGAAAACAGGACAAGCAGCTTCACTTCGGTGCCATTAACAACTGAGCTAAGTGTAGCGTAAACATCAGGGTTGTATGATAATTAAAATATGACATTAATACAGCATATATTTGGGCGGAATGGTGGTGCATAAGGAAGTGATGCAGCCTCGCAGTCTTAGGTTTGATCCAGAGCTTTGAGCTGAACTTGTGTTCTTCAAGTGTTTGTGTGGGTTCTTCTGGGTTCTCCGGTTTAATCTCACCTTCCGAAAGCATGCTGCTAGGCGGATTGCCCCAATGTCTGAATGTCTCGGTGTGTATGGTGTGATGGGCAGGGAACCCATCCAGGGTGTATTTCTGCCTCACATTCAGTGTTCCAGGGATAGACATTGGAGCCAGGATTGCTGAAGATGAATGAATAATATGTATATATATATATATATATATATATTATTATTTTTTTTTAATTCCTCATAAATACATGAATGTTTCACACATTTGGAGGTTGAACTAGGAGGTTGGTCACATTTCCTAATGCAATACATCTAATCATCAGAAGATCATGCTTCTGGGCCCAAGAGAACCAAACAGTTTGGCCGGCTTACACCGAGGTCAGTAGAAATGCTATGAAAATCATGACTTTAAGAGAGTGGAATTGAGACACATTTTTGCAGCCGTCTTGCCTCTAGACCTTGCATTAGCGCTGCTTGAACACTGTTATTATGGAGTGCCTTCCCATGGGTTGGAGGGTTATTCTGAAGAGGACTGCTGTGGTAAACAGACTAACAGGATCACTAATACCATAGCTCACTCCAAACGTTTCAGAAGAGTTTCAGTGGAAAGTCAACACTGAAATAAACTCTCCAAGACGTTAAATGAGTCAAATCTCCAGTGGCAAAGGCTGGTTGATGCCAAATCCCTTCTCTGTTTAGATAATTGAAAAAGGAAGTCTGTATGTGTGTCGTGTGTGACTTGGCTTCGTTTCCTTCAACTTCTCCTTCCAACACTGCTAATCTCCAAAGAGAGGACAGATAGTGAAATTTGCCTCACCATAACCGTTGAGTCGGAAGGATCTGTTTGTTCATCTGTTCATCTCTCGAGCAGCACAAGCGATAAGATGCTAGAATTGTCACTCTATGGCAGACTGGCGAGTACGGTATCATTCCTTTGTTTTGCAGTGGTTTTGGCTGACTGTTAGACTGCAGACTCACACGGACAGGCAGACAGGTTGGTAAAGGCTTGTCTAGAAATTCAGGTGGAAGAATTTGAGGCAGAGTATGCTAGAGAGAGAGCGGACAGTGACTGCGGGGACTATTTGACAGGCATTGCGAGAGACAGACAGGGAGGTGAAATGACATGCCGGCATGCATGCTGTAGGAGTCACTGAGCCGCAGGCTTGTCCACGGGCGCTACATTAACAGGGACAGGCCCAGGAGCAGCCTTCCAGGCTTTCATCCCTGTCCTGACATAACTTCTAGTGCAGACATCCATTCTATATCCTTTCTATGCACATATGGAGGCTGCCATATTGAAAAATGACTCTCATATATTTGGGAAAAGGGTTGTCTTTTGTCAGACCTAAAGCAAGTAATGCAAAAATGCTTTAGCATGCATTTCGACCTATGTGTTATAAAGCACTAATCCACCGGACAGAACTGTCCATGCCCGGGTTGAGTATCAGGGTCTCTTTCTATCATGTTTAAATAGGATTTATGAAGTTATCTCAATTTCCATGTGAAGCCGGTGTTAACTAGAAAAGCTAACGACAACAATAGCCACTCTGGAGCAGCTTAAAGATCTTTTATGTGCTATTTGGTTTTATGTATAGAGACGTAACTAAACAGAAATTGTTAACAAGGATGAAGATGTATGGACTGGTAGAGAAGTGATTAGAGCAAGCTAAGCTGCACCTCAAGCCACATACTACACTGTTGCGCTGGATAGAACACCACTTGTAGATCACCAGTAGTACACAAGTAAGAAATTGTGCTGCAATATGCACTCATACTGCTCAGTACTATATGCATGCATGTTTGAGACATTGCCCTCGTGTTGTTGTTGTATTTTTTTTTTTTCTTTCAAAAATGGTCGTCGTGTGATTCACAATTCTGTGATGATCAGCATCTACACTAATGATGTACAGATGTTTAAAAGGGAAACACCTGAAATGTCCCTTGTGGTAAAATCGCCTATATGGGTCAACATTGTTGTTACATAATGAAAGTGGCTTGCTAAGAGAGAGAAAGAAGAAAATGATCAAATGATATTATAGATTAGTTCAAAGAAAAACGTTTGTGGCAAACCTACTGTGAAATAGAGTAACCAAATTCACTTGGCAATGATAAAAATAACGATAAAATGTTGGATAATCAGCAAGGCTCAGGTCTGTCACTGTATTTTTATCAACAGCTCTTTATGCAGCGATCTGCAGCATCTTAAAACATGAAGAGGAGATTACACGATCCTATAAATCCCACGAGAATAATTCTGTCATCTTTTAATCCTGCTGATCAGCTATAGCAAGTTTTATAAGCTAAAGTTCTTAATGCAGTTTTGACACTCTGAAATGTGAAATCTAATTGCCGAAAGAGCTCTAGCCTTACCTTTTGTGTATATGTGGTCATATTGCAGGCAAGTAATTAAGGCATATATTTATGGCTAATTTTCCTGAAGCAAGCAATGGATTAAATTGGAGAGCTTTGGTTTGTTGTTAGATTCTTAAGCATCTCTTTTAAGCGTGAACGGTTCCCGGGCCTCCAAGGAGGGTTTACTTAGCCGAGCTGAATAGAGTGCTCTTTCACAGCTAATAAGACTTCAGCAGCAGACTTCAGCCATCAACTTTTTTTTTCACATCCCCTGTTTAGTCACTGGAGGAGAGGCAATATCAGACAGCAGGGATGACCGTTCTGCCTTCTCAGAGGGAGCAGTGCCTTGTACACTCTCACATACACAGATACATACGAAGCTTACTAAACAGTTCAAAGGCTTAGATGCATAAACCTGACAAACATTCAGATCTCATCAGCTACTTTGTTTTTATCCACTAACTCCATTGTACATTTAGGAACCAGGTAACCTTTTTATTAATGATGGACGGTTATCAAAACAGCCATGGCTTCTCACTTCTTATACAACCAGGCCAGCACTTTTTTTGCTCTGGCTTCTAAACGTGCAAAGATCCTTTTTTTCCCTTCCTTTTTCCCCTCCTCTTCTTTTCATCCAAATCCCACACTTAAGCTGTTGGGTTCAAATGGAAAAATCTTGAACATCTTTGCTCTTTCTTGGACCTGTCATAAAACTCTGGCCTTGCTCTGAGTTCAGGGTTTCATATTTTATATGAATGTGAGATGGGAGTATCATGTTTAGGAAGAACAAAGGCTTTAAAAAAAACAAAAAAAAAACCCCACCATTGCAATATGGGCTCACTGTCCTGCTGAGACACAGGAAAGACTTCTGATCATGTGGATTTAATGGTTTTACAATTAGTTTTCTGATATCTTTAGCTGACAAATCAAAAGTGCCTTGCCTTACTGCAGACATCTCGACTTTCTTGACTTGCCTCCCAGTCAGTCTTGGTCCGTTGTCCCCTCCCTCTTCAACAAAGGCTACATCTAAAGGCATGGATAGATTCCCTATTATCTGTACTGGAAAGAATAGGCTTAAGCTGATTGCTGACGTTTTAATGAAACTGTGACACTACTAATTGCTGGAGAGAAGAGGGAGGGCTGCGGGCTCCGTTATGGCCTGTCACCAGTGTGGCAGTGCAAAATGGCCTTCCTGCTCCCTCACACCAGCAAAGCCATCAAGTGTCATGGCTTTTGTGTAGTTCTCACAGATCCATCTTGCACACAGGACTGACTGTCGCAGCACAGTCCACGGTTCGGAACGTCCAGATGACGTCTAAATCGCAAACGAGACCTGTGAGACTGGGGATGCCAGGGTTAGCGTCGGCTTTACGCGGCCACACTCTGTTAGGCAAGCAGAGCTGGATCATTTCTGTCCTGCCTGTCAGAGGCAGTACTGAGAGTATAAACACAGCAGGAAGAGAGCAAACCGATTGTGACATTACAGAGCAAGACTGGTTCAGCATTTACATTCTTATGTGTCTTTGTGTATGCTTGTTGCTATCTGCCTGCGGTAGTGTGGCATGTGTCTATTTACACTATAAACCATTGTTTACTTTAGTGCAGATCGTATTGCAGCTTTCCGCTAACAATGGAACGTCCACGGATTCGTTGCAGGGGTATACCCGGTACAGAGATCACCTAAAAAGCTATGAACATTTGAAATTGACAGCGTAGGCAAATAGGACATATTGGGAGATTACAACAGACAGGGAGATGCTTTCATTATAATGAAGTCTGACGGTTAGCAAAGATTTAATGGTTGATCTTTCAAAACTTAATACGTAGCATTCATGGTGAAAGACTTCAGTCTCTTAGTGATGGCCCAGTGCTTTATATAAAACTGTCACATTAAATGTTCTCTTGACTGAATCACTTTATAATACCTTTTTCCCCCAGACTAGACTTATTTTCATCGTATTCATGATTCAAGTGTAGACCTTTTCCCTCCCTTTTTTTACTTCTACAAGGCTGACGGTTGTCACATGTGCACACGCTGCATTTGCTTGACAACATTGTTCAGTATGAGCCAGCAATACAGAAGCAGATTCACAATGAAGCAGCTCAGGAGGAGACCTTTGTGAGTCGCGGCAAATAGGTGGAGGTCTTCGGAGGCAGCCAGACTCCTGCTGGCGGCTGGAGATGACCTTCTCACAGCCGTAGCGAGGCAGGAATATCACTCCACCAACAAAAGGTGAGAGCTGTGGCTCTCCTGGATCGTGTCTCCACTGGGGCAGGCGGGGTGGCAGCTCTGACCTTTTACAGACATTTGCCTGGATGCGTATACATGCATGAAAGTGTGTTTTAATGGAACACTGTCAAACCGCCTACATGTTTCTGAGATCAAGACCCCACGCAGTGCCACTCTCTCCTTACATCTGATGTTTGGAACACAGCCCAAAAGGCATGTCACGTGCTGATATATTCACGCTTGCGGGAATCACGCCTTTCTGGGGATTTATGCTACACAGGGTAGATAAATCTCCATGGTCCCTCATCTATCTCATCTCCTCTCTTCAATCCTGCCTGCTGTTCCTCCCTCATTCATTCTTTCTTTCTCCCTCCCACAGACCAAACGCTTTCTTTCACTTTGCTTTTCTATCTTTCATTTAGCCCATGACCCCCTCTGCTCTCTCTCAGACAATCCAGCTCTACAGGAAGTGGCAGAGAGTGAGTGCACGCTGCTGCCCGGTGAGATCAGCTTTCTCTCTGGGCAGCAGGGAGACACAGAAAGCCAGCCAAAAGAAACAGCACAGCAGAGAAACAGCGGTGGAGATCACATCAGGCTATGAGCTCATGCAGTGGAAATCAAGAGCTCGACACCATCATTTGGAAGCGCAGTTTCACAAAAGGGTGTCAACATTTCCTCTGCTCTGAGACCCTGGTTTTCACTGGAAATCAGAATAACTTTTTTAATTACTTGCAGACGTAGATCTTACTGACTAAGGCTACGTCCATGTTAGTACATTTCAGTTTTAAAATGGCATTTTAAAAATGAAAACGGTCTCCGTCCAGACGAGCGTTTTAGCTCTGTGTCAGAAATAACCTCTGTTCATACTAACATGCCTGAAAACGCACATTATCTGACCATTCATGTACACTGGGCGTGCATGTGCCGATATAAACAGGAAGCAGATTGTCTGCTCCCTGCAGTTGTTTGCCTAGTTGCAGATTGCTCGAATAATAGCTCACCTCCGGCACATGTAGGCAGTTGTAGCATTATAAAATACGGAATTTAACTGCGCAATAGATGTTAGCAAATACAACAAGGTCAGCAATGCTTGTAATTTGTTATCCATACTACATCCACCACTGGCTGATGCTGTTTGTTTTCTTTTGGAAAAGGGTCACGTGATGAGAGTGTGATGAATCACACTGCACGCGTGGGTGTCTGCGTCATCGTTTCCAAAAGTGTCTGCTGCTAGCTATCCTAAAATGTTTTAAAACTTAAACAGGGCCAGCAATGTTTCTAAAACTCTTGAGGGGCTCGGAAACTCCAGGCGTGAACGTAGCAAAAAAGTGATGCGTTTTAAAAATAAGCGTATTACCATGGCCACATTAGCATAAAGCTGAGTGCACACTAAATAATGTTAGGCACCCGCTTATTTTGTCACAAACGTGCCAGTATTTTCAAGCATGAATCGTGGCGTGCGAGCACCTCTATTACAAGTAGGAAGTCAACTTCATCAGCTCTCATGCGCAGCAGTTCCTATCATCAGTCTGTTTATTTGAGAAGGTGAAGAAGAGTAAGTGCAATAATATAGCTTGCATGAGAACTTTTTTGGCATAACATACCCAAGTGGTTTTTAGGAACAGCAAAAAAAAAAAAAAAAAAAACATGACATGATTGGTGCACAGTACAGAAACAGCTACATTTTTACCACTTCACCTCCGGTTCTCCTTGCAGAACAGACAATCCTCACGCTCCATGCCTCTCCAACTCTTATTTCTGCTTTGTTTTGGTTTAATGTGATAGATAAATAGTGCAGGAATATTCACCACACCCAAAGTTGCTGTGATAGACAGCTTGGGAATCGAGCATGCTTCAGTGTGGATCGTTTCAGGCGAAAGACTGCGTAGTGTGCGAGCCTTGTCTGTGATCACGCGTGTAGTGTGCGCACCCCTACATCCACAAAACTACTGATTGCAAGTGAAAGTGTGTCGTGTGAGCGGTCGAGCGATTCTGAGATTTTAAATCAGGCTTAATGCGCAACACTGAGAGTATATTCAGAGTGCCGGATAGCCCGTGCCTCCTTAGTACTAATCCCTGACTGTGTTTCACTTCTCTTCCACAGGGAGTTGCACATGTAGCAGAGAGCATCAATTAGGCTTCTGAATGATACAGCCGCAAATGTCTTTTATACACCTTTCTGAATTCCTGTCTTTGTGACCTTAATCCCGTGAAGCTGAGCTAAACCTCACAGAGGAAAGAACAGGGAGGTGGGGAGACAGGAGCCTTGAGGGAAGAGCTCGCCGCACAGAGATTTAGTGACAATCTGCTGAAGCACTAAAACATGGCACCCAAGTTCCACTGAATCTTATTTCATATTGATTACAGCTGGTCGATGTGTTCTGTCAGTGAAATGGAGTTTATGATGATTAAACCCCGCTGCTGTTTAAAGGATGCGATGCTGAAAAACTCCTAGTCTTGCTGCCTTTTTAAATTAGCTCAATATGGCATCCCTCCATGCTTAGTAAAAAATAAATAAATAAATAAATAGATAGATAAACAGCACGTCAGCATGTCCTGAAGGCGAAGTTTGCTGCCGTGAGACTTGACTTGAAGAGGCTACTAGTTTCTAGTTTTCTTTTGTGTTCAGATTTATAATAGATCCCTAGACCTGAGGCTTCATGTCAACAAAGAGGTGCTTTAAATCAAGTCCATTTAGCGTGAGATTTTAATAATAAATGAGCGCGCTGGAGTCAATTGCCAAGCTTCGTTTATTGCCATATTGATTGCAGCGTTCGGACTGAGAGAACTGGAGGCTTTTAGTTAAAGTCCCTCTGGGGGAGAAAAGCTTGTAGGAGTGCCTGGTGAACAACCTCAGTGGGAAATTAGAGTGAAAGCGAGAGTGGGTGTGTGTGTGTGTGAGCGTGTGCATGTGCACGTGTGTCGTTGTGTTCAGGAGGTTCAGTATTACATCAGTGCAAAGCGCTTGGGCTGGATTGCTCCATGTCCCTCTCTGAGTGAACAGGGTCATGAGGCTCAGAGGTCAGTCACTTTCCCCATGGAGTCCAGGGCTTTGACTTTCTCCTACTTTTTAATAAACCTTCTCCATTGGGCAGGAGGAAAGGCTTGAATCAGCACTCCTGCAAGAGTGTCCCAGCTGGAATGATACTTTTCTCCTGCACCTTCAGCTGCTGTAATTTTTCGGCCCAAAATGGCAACTTGTAGACAGCTGCTTTAAAGCTGATCCTGAGTCTGTAGGAGTTGGTGTGGAGGCACGCTCTACATATAGCACACTTCAGGGTAAGGTGCAATCATCCTTTAACCTAAAATAGCGACCTTCCTCCTACCATCTTGAGGTTTATTGAGTGACACAATCTAAAGACAAACATAGGATCTTTAGTCCCAGTATTTTTTATGAATCATTTTTAATTGGCACGGTGCTGCTGCAGGTAGCCTTACTGCTTGGGTTACTGTCTCTATGGTGTTTCGTATGTTTCAACATGTCCGCATGTTGTCCGAGGGCTTTCCTGTGTATCTCATGCTGCATTCGACTAAAGCTCGTATCTCGGAAAGAGTCCAACCTCCGACTAGGAAAAACCTAAGGAAATTCCAAACGTTTCCTCGACCCTGAGTTTAACATGTGAGATCATGTCAGCATGACCTCTCACACTGTCAACAGAAAATAAACTATTACTTCAGTCTTTTTAAAGACTTTACAGTAGCCCTTAATATATATCATAGAACATAGAGGCGCTACTTGTTAAATCTATAACACTGGCCATAGAGTGCGTTGTTTTTAGAAAGTAAATCCATCTTAAACTCACGATCGCAAATGTTAGCTGGCCGGCATGTAACAAAACACATGCTTTTATTCAGGCTCTGATGTTTCTTCCCACTTCTGACGTAATTCTGAGGTCAGACTTCCCACTTTCAAGTCAAATGCAGCATTATCCTGGGTGTATTCCCGCCTCACACCCGGTGTTCCTGGAATAGGCTTCTGAAATCTAACCGGGATAAAGTACAGAAGATAAATGAATGAGGAGTATTGTTATTATTATTATTATTATTTTTTGTAAATGGAAAAGCAGGTTTTGAGCATGAGCATGTCTATTTTTGGTCACAAATTGCCATTTTGAGCATGAAAACACATTCACTGCACTCTGTTTTTCAGTGTTGTTTTGAATGTATATTCTGGAACTGTCGCTTCGATGGCCGCAGCATGATAACACCTTCATACAGTGAGAGCAGAATCAGAAAAATAGCACATATTTCACATATAGACACATTTAGCTAGGCCAAACATGGATATGCACCCTGCAGGTTGCTCTGTTGTACTTTGCATGGCCTATTGATCGGAGTGTTGTGCTCTCACATGGTGGAGAATTTCTCTGGCACTGTGCTGTCGCTGTTTGAACGAGTCATTAATAACCAGAGCAGGCCAAGGAAAACAGCAAGACATAGTCAGTTAAAATATTCTGCGTCATTACTCACATAGAGACCACAGAACGTGCTAATTTTTGGATGTTTAGCGCATACGCTTCTCCTATTACGAATTTAGACTAGGTTCTTTCTTCACATTTTCAGCAGTCGCTTGCAATTTGTCCTGTCTAAGGACCTTGGAAAGCTCTTAGAGACTCGAATGGTAATTTGTTGTTTGTTGTGCATGCTGCATGAGCAAAGGAAGAGACAGTTGATGCGAAATGCATCTTTTAATAATTATTTGATATTCATGAGAAGTGTCTTCCTCATTGTCTGGCTATTGAATAAGGGCCCACTCAGTGAAGGTCAGGATTAGGAGCCTTGGGATTTCGTCTGCTCGTCTGTGCATTATCTCGTATCAGGGAAAGCAATTGCAGGAAATTCGTATTTAATCTGCATCTGCGAGCACATTCCAGACTGAAGTATGTCATTAATATTCCTAAATGGGCCATTTTTCATTAGCTGGCAGATTAAGATAAAGAAGAAAAGCCAGTAGGTGTCTTTCTTTATCTCCACAAAGACATGAAGCTAAAGAAGAGTCCGTGGGGCCTCATGATCCTCTTTAAAGAAAAGAGTTGACATTACATTTCAATTTTCGTCCTTCTTCTCCGCATTTATGATATGTCTTAATCTGGGGCTAGAGAGGATTGCCAGGTGGTGGGTTTGCTAATCCTGCTGCAAGATCCTTTGGGATGAGGTCAGGAGGCTTGTCTTGGGGCTCTCACTCTGCTTGGTATATGAAAATGACTCATTGTAGTTGCTGCAATCATTTTTTCCCTCTACCACAAGACAAGAATGTCAAATCGAGAAGTGTGTGCCTCAGAATACGGAAAGAAAGACATCGCATGTTAAAAAAAGACAGGATGGTATGTTTACAGAGTTGAAAAACAATGCCTGGGGCAATGCTTATGAGTGTGAAGCGCTTTTCTTTTGCTCCTGTGTGCATGTGTATGGACGAGAAAGAGACAGAGGGAGAGAGAGAGAGAGAGAGAGTGAAAGAGAAAGGGAGTATCAGCTGTCACTTGTGGTGATGCACAGTTAGGCTTGTGTCATAAGGTCTCTGATGTGGACTCTCGGCTGCTGGCCTGATACTGCGTGATAATAAGCAAGGTAGCAGGACGCAGTAAGAGACCACACACAATACCTCCATGGGCCTGAGGCATATAAGGACAGAGGAGGGGAATTGAGAAGAAATAGAGGGAGTGAATTAGGAATGGAGAACAGAGAAGAGAGAGAGAGGGTTGGCGTTGAGAGAGGCGGGAGAGGGATGAAGGACGAGAAAGGGCAAGGTTAGTTGCGGCTGCCAGGGGCTGCAGCAGGTTTTCTCCTGAGGTGGTGCATCTTCATGACTCTGACATATTGAGGGAGACAAGCAGCACTCAGGGGTGGAAATACCTCGACTGGGCACTCTTTGCCATTTAAAAGACTTTTTTCACTGTTGATATTTCTATCATCCTTCACACTTCTTCACACTTCCACGCACGGCAGCGGATTCCACAACATGTGGTGGACTGAAAAGTTTTACGCTGTGGCACAGAACAGCAGATTACAGTCACTGAGATGAAAACAGATTGATCTCAGTGATTTTGACTTTTTTTATGGCTAGTGTGATATTTCAGAAAATGCTAATTTCCTGAGATTTTCATGCACAATGGTTTTTAGAGCTTATACAGGATGTTGCGAAATAAAATAAATAAATAAAAAAAATACATCCAGTGAGTGGCAGTTCTGCAAGCAGAAACTCTTGCTGAGAGAGATCAGAGGAGAATGTCCAGGCTGGTTCGAGCTGACAGGAAGGCTTGGTAACGCAAATAAGCACTCGTTACGACTGTGGTGAGCAGAAAAGCAGCTCAGAATGTACAACATATCGAACCTTAAGGCGGATTAACTACAGCAGCAGAAAACCACAAGGGGCACTACACTCGACAGTCAAGAGCAGGAATTTGAGGCTACAGTGGGTAGAAAATGTGCAGTTGAAGATTGGAAAAAAGTATTTAAAAATGAATTGTTTTTTTTATTTTTATTTCTGTAATCTACATTACGGTCTTTCCTGCATGATAACTTGGCTCCCTTTAACCATCATACAGAGATTCTGGCGAGCATTTGTATTTACTGTCCTGTGATATTGGGCTTCAATCATGTAAAATTATATGAGAAGCTTTTTGTTATGGCTAAACATTAGGACAGTTTTGTTGAGGAACGTTTGTGGGCTGCTTCAGTGTAGTACTGATGAGCCCGTGCCGCGTAACGTTGGCTAGGGGTTTCACGACCTGATCACGTGCCGAATTGAGCTGGCTGTTTATAGTGATCTTGGGCATAAATTCAGCCGCCAAACAACCAGCTAGTTCCCATGCTTAACATCCTGCCCCTAATTCCCTCCTCTCGGGCACCAACAAAATGTCAACCGGTCTTTCGAGACTTCCTGTCTCCCCTTCTCCCGGCTCTAGTTTTCTGACCAATGGGTGAACGCAGACGCACCGCTCCCCTCCCTGCGTCCTTTGCCTTTTGGTTTACGCGGCCAGCGGTGCCAGTGTCGCTAAGATGTTTGCTGTAACACCATAACCCGATGAAGCGCAAGAAGCAGAGAATGGAATGAAGATAAGTGAATGACGAAGGTGCGGACAGAGGATGCGTATTTATTTGCATATTATTTAAATAGCAACGGAGAGAGGCCAGAGGAGGCTCGACATGGCGGCGTAATGAATCCAGACCCTCCCAGCTTGCAAACACCCTGCTGCATGCCACTCTGATGAATTATTCATACCAGCCCGGAGGCAATAAATCAGTCAGGCTAGAGCTAACAAAATTAGCTACCAATTAGTGTTTGTTTATGACGATCATATTTCCCCCTTTATCCAACACCGAAAGAAAATGGGAAGAGAGTAACTGGAAAAGTGAACTCTTATGCCCTTGAAAGCAGAGATCTGACAGAGAGAGGAGTTTTGTGGGAGTATATGTGTCTGTGTTTGTGAGTCTAAGGACACATTTTTGTGTCTGTCTGAGTGTGCGTTCTTATCAAAGAAGTACCGCTTACTTCCATTTGCTTAGATCACTGGATCTCCAAGTAAAGCAAGTCAGCACAAAAGTTTATACATATGATATTTTGCCTGGATTTATTGAGAGTTTTCAGGGCCTTAAGCAAGAGGTTTCAACTCCTTTTCCTAACATTTCCAAATGTGTGTAACTTGTGGCTGAGGACGGAAAAGCATTCATGAAAAGTGCAAGTGATGAGTATCAGCCGATCAGTGCACTGAAACACGCACACACACACACACACACACACATCAATACCCCATTATAGGTGGCCTTCATAGAAACGAAGTGTTAACACAGAGGGAAAACTCTGGTCCTGTGTAGTGTGCATGTGTGCAGCGAGTTTTGTCAGGGGAGGAACTAGCGGGGAGGAATTTTGGCTCTCTCTCCTGAACTTTGTTCGCAATCAATGTTCCGTTTATAGAAATCAATGTAGAAGGCGAGTGTGAGGGAGTGTGTGGGAGTGGGTTGGACTGAGACAGTGTGTGCACATTACTGTAACGTGAACCTCTGTTCCACACTGCGGCCTGCCAACTGCACTGGCTCCATACAAACATGTCCGGGATACAAAGAACCAGATAGGAGGGCTAAGAAGAGATAATAGAAAGTAAGGAGGAAGATGGCAAGCGTGAGAAAAAGTATGAGAACTGGAAGAGCCACAGAGGGTAGGAATGTAGGCAGCCATCAGTGTCACTACTCTCATACTGGGAAAGTATTGTACTATACAGTTTGGTTAGTCCTCCCATCGCCTTTTGCTTTGCCTCAACTTTTTTGCTTGATACAGCTCACACTATTCTCAGTTATGCATTTGTGTGTGTAGTGCAACTGTACCAACTTCTACACAAATGTTACCATTGTTACCACTTAGCTCATGTCTGTGCTGAAAGGAATCTGCAGAAGCTTGTAGAGTATGTCACAACATGCCGTATCACAGACAAAAGAGGCCTTTCAGACTTCAAAACCAACTCCTCATGTCCCACCATTGTCACCCATTGTCCAGCACGCTCAGTTCTGCCTTGGGCTGGAATTAATTCAGTTTGTTAGCTAGTTTTTTTTTTTTTTACATGCTGAATGATCGAGTCGCCTCTTTCTTGCTAGGCCTGTCACATGTATGAAATTTAGCCAAGTCTCGTAATTCTCATACCCATAAATGCAATTAAATATTTAATGAACTTTTCTGTTGCTTTTACTATATTTTTTGCAATACAAGAATAACTAATGTAATAATGCTCATATAAATTTTAAGACTAATAATAAAACTGGTACGCACACCAATCCACATCCAGGCATGTTTTTGGGGAAAGCTGTAGGGGAACCAGAGAACTGGAAGGAATGCTGTGTTTAAATTAAATCGGAAGTGGGAAATCAAAACTTGGAACGATGTCATCTGTGACCTCCGTGCATTCGGCTAAAATGTGGGTAAAAGCATGGAAAACTTTTGTTAGCAACAGCCTGGTATGTGAGTGATGAGTGATTATTAACTTCCTCAAAACTGTATTAAAATTAAAGAAGCACCGCTTTGATGCTGTGAGCAGCCGTGCTGATTTACAGTCACATCCCGAAATCAGATTTGACCAAGCTTCCTGGATTGGTTAGCATCCATGCTAGCTATTAAGCTATATAACTTTTATAAAACTTGTCATGCTACTGAAACTCAACGGTGGGCACGTATTCACAACAATAAGCAAAAAAGAGACAGTTATTTTTCAGGAAACGATTTTGTTTGTCAAGGAGCCGTGTATGTGTATTCCGCCGGTCTTGTAGGGATCGTTCCAAGTCATGGTGCCCTGGAAACTTCCAGTTTCCGAAGTTGGAAATTCCGAGTTTTGAGCTTTAGTCGAAAGCAGCAGCCCACATGGACATGCGAAACTGCATCGACAGCGACTTGTGTGGATAAATTACAGCTCTAAATCTAATACATACTAAATAGAAAGCATTTTTAGGATTTTGATTATATCAGGACTCTAACAATAAAACACACGATTGTGTTCACCTCAAATGTGACCATCTCAAATAATCTCGATCGGCTCAAATAAATGTGATTAGACCGTTGTATTATAATCGTGACAGACCTCTCGGCTGCACGTGATTGGACTCCTCAGTCCGTGAGCCTGTAGGCTGGCCACAGTGTGGTGTGTACATGGAGGAAGAGAGTGAAAGAGTGTGTGATGGTGCTGTGCTGCTGTCCCTCTCATGCTGTCACAGCGTATCCACTCCAGCTGCGCCGATTGTGCCAAGCTTTCCCCCAGGACGGAGACGCCGCTAACGCATGTCACCAGCCAGAGACGTGTCACACTCAATCTGCTGTCATGAGTGACACTTTCCAAACACTGCTGCATGCCTCCTGCTAATTAGAGGAGACCTTTATTGCTGCTCAGTCCTCTTGAAATAATGCAATTATTTTCCCCTGGTGCTGGTGTTTATGGATATTAGTTTCTTGAGGTTTGGAGCACCCTGTCGGGCGTGCACAGCCCGCTACTGAGAAATGCCAGCATAAATATTTCTCCACAATTACACAGCAAGAAGAGTTGCGTTCCATATTTAATTTCTTAGATATTAAATTGCTTGACTTCTAGGAACAGGCTGGCATATGACCAAATTATGGCGGAGAACTGATTGGGTGTAGGGTCGAGGTGAGGAAAGTAGATAATACACCTGCATTTATTCAGTCAGGGTCCTTTGTGTGCCCGTAGCCTTAGCGTTTTTCTCCAGGAAGTGCAATTTCCGTCCTTTCATTGTGGGTTATGGGTAAGCTGGTGATGTCCACAATGAGTGAATATGAGGTATTGGGAAGGAGGTAAAAGCTCCTTCAGCTTCTGCTGCCACATATGGCAAAACAAGATCACAAATCTTCAGACAAATCTATGCTCTCCATTGAAGATCATTAGGATTTAGTGAAATTTAATCCCGTCTCAGCGACTCCTCCCGGGCACAGAGTTAATCAAAAAAACATGCCTCTTACATATTCATCTTTGTATTTGCTTGTCAGATCATCTTAAGTGTTCTCCTTCAACAGCAGCCTCCTCATTTTCATTTTCTCTGCTGTGTTCTTAAATCTGTCTGCTCATAAATCACAGCTCCGTTCCTTGTCCATTGCACTGTCATCCATTTATTACCTACATTTCAAGGCACTTCATTTCTCCTTCCTCCTCGAATTGTTCTTCCGCGAAACGCCGTAAATTAATTTAGTGCGGTCGGAGTAAGAAACAGTTAATTGCTCAAGCTTTACTTTTAATTTCGTTAGCTTTGTGTTTATGCAGCAGTTATGTCTTGAGGAGCATTTTTTTTTTTTTGCACGTATATGGGGAATGGGGGAGGGTGAAAAATGAGGTGGCCTCTGTTGTCAAGCGTGGTATTTTCTTCCTGACTGCACCAGGCTTTTCCCTTTCCTCCCTTCACCGCTGCTCTCGCCGGTGGACTATCTACAGGATGCAGGGAGTGGGCCTGGGAGGAATGCGTGTCATAGGGAGGAAAGAGGTACCCTCATGTCCTGAGTAACACTTTCTAAATAATCACCAGAAATGACCTCATAACGTATGCAGCAAGCAAGAACTGCCAGTGAAGGAAATGGTGCTGTACTGTTAGCAGTGAGGGGGCGATCTGGACAGTACGCAGAGTGCGAGTGTGATTTTAGGTTGTGTGGGTGTGAGAAAGCTGGCCGGGAACCTCCTGAACTTCGGAACGCAGAAGGGAGGAAAGAGACGAGTGTGTCTGTGTTGCAATGTGTGTGGGAGTCTATGAGCATTGGTAGGAATCACTGTGTTCCTCTTGCACTCTCCCGCTCTCTGTCAGTAATAAAGAATCCCAGTCTGGCCCGAAGGGTGTGGTGCTTCTGCACAGAGAACGAGCCAGCATGGGCAAATGGGAGCACCTGGACAAGAACATACATAGACTAAAGTTTTCTCCTTCTGTTCTGTTAAGCTGTCCATTTAGCTGTTTCCTGCAGAGGTGTCAACTTTGTATGGTTTAGTCCTAGAATAGCATTTATAATTTTTGACTGCTTACTACTATCACGCCTTTCTGCTTTTACAGCCAAGAAACAAAATCCGTCTAGATGAAAGTCAGTCCACTGAAAGGGAAAGGACCTGGAAGACGCTCACGGAAGACGCGGAAGACATTTCGCTATGTGGCGACTTCATCCATGTTAACGTTGACCTGTGAATTTAGGAGCCACCAGAAACCTGTGGTCTCTTGACAACCGAAGAATGGCGGAGTTGATTATTATAAAATAGAGGACAGGCTGGACTTTTATCTTGCTGTTTTCTTACTGTTCCTAGGTGCATATTTAAAAAAAAAAACACCTTTCCATTGAGTGGTAAAATGTTTTTCTCTCTGCTTGCTAGGATTCTATTGTTAGCTGTTAATGCCGGCACAGCTGCTTATCTGATCACGTCTGTATACTGCTTTTAAAGAACAGCTGAATACAACTCTTCCTGTGAGTAGAATCAGCAGCAAAGCGAACAGGAAAATATAAAGCTCCTAATGGTATTTTCCTACAGCATCGAAATTACTTGCATAGACCAAAGACTCATGATTGGCTCCCTTTTTAGGTTGCAGAAGACACGCTGACCAGGTTTTTGGTCGCACCCAGATGAACAGTGGGCCTTTCATGACACAGCTCGACTGGACGTTTGCACTGAATTTGCAATTCGGTCACGTGAAACCGGACAGGGAAAAATCAGACCCGGAGCAGTCGTTTCTGTTGATTTTCTACATGGGAACAGCTCAATAATCCAGCCAATAAACTGGTGCAGAACTTGATTACTTTATGTGATTTACATTTAACTATAGCAAGACATTTGCTTCCCTCTCGCTTATAATAATGTAAAACACCCAGACAATTACCTTGTTAGTGGTTACATCAGGCCCAGGCAAGCTGTGTGGTGACTTTTCTTATTTAACCATGAGAAACCTATTTGACACATAGCCTCGAATGTTTTCTGTCATTCACACAAAGGCGAGATTTGTAACTTCTTAAGGAAGGGGCATTTGTAAAGCCCCATTTAGCCTCGGAGGGCGGAGACAGTCTCTGCATGGCTGCAGCCTTGACAATTTAATCACCATTATAAACTTTGGCCAAAAGCTTAACCGAATATTTATGAGCACAATGGGGTGTGGGGGGGGGTTGAAGATTCATTCTCACCCTGAAGTGAGCCCTCTGTGGAATGTTCAGGTCACTGGGGTGGAGAGGGGCATGAGCAGGTCATGAGGAAGGAGGCTTTCAGCAGTTAGAGCCTTGTATTCTCATTCATTTTTTTTTTTTTTTTACTTTTAACACCCACACGGGGTGGTTCATGCTTGTGGGTAGTTCAGTGGGTCATTTTAGGACATAGTGTGTTCCTGCAATCCCAGGAATGGCTCAGTGTATTAATATCACAGGGCAGGACTAAACAAAACAGACCTTCTCTGCAGTCAACAGGTGTACACTGTAGGTAACAGGGAGAAAACTGTTAGCATGAGGCCAACAGCTTGCGAATAGCTTCAGTCACAAAGTGTTGAAAGAAAAACTGGGTGCTTATTCCTGAAGTATTCTACCCCGCAAACAGACGCACACACACACACACGCACACACACACACACACACACACACACACACATTTGTCTTACTTTTCTTGTAATAAAATTTATACCTAAATTTAACTTTACTAATAAATAGGAAACTTTTGGGCTCTTTGAGTTTTTTTTTTTTTAAGATAAAACTTTTTAAAATATTTAAAAAACAAACATGTAGACCAGCCTAATGTCTCAGCAAGGAGAAAAACGATCCGATTATCTGATTGGTCCCCACCGAGATGTCATATACAGTACATAAAAATTATAGATAAGATATATGGTGCATTCCAATAAAGTTCATAACTTGTTATTTCCGACCTCAGACTAGGAAAAAAAACAAACAAAGCAAAACAACCCACCCCGCCTATTCACCTCGCACCCACAAGCACCGCAGGGCGATTAAGGAGGGGCGCTCTGTCGTGGATTTAAGGAAGTCTTTCAGACAGGAGATCCCAGACACTGATATGTCAGTTTCAGAAACCTCAATGCTAGCAGTAAATAAGGTAGAGGATGGATATGTTCATAATGAAGAACAAATATTAGCCATTAATTGTGATTAGCACTGGATGGACAGTTATGTGGTATTGTAAAGTGATCTGATTTTAACACCTGTCTCTTTGTATGACCCTGTCACTGAAACCTTTTCATGGCAAGTCTTGAGAAGTAGGATTTTTCCAGTAAGTATCTGAGTAGTGCTACTTGGATGTATTTTTCATGAGCAATTTACTCACAGACCATCCAAGGCAATTTTACACTTGACATAAAAAGGAATTAATACAATTCATGAGAAACAACAAAATTTGCTGACAGATCGCTTGTGTACTAATCGGTTCTGCTCATGCTAATAATTTAATGAAGCTTAATATTTTAATTATGATGCTATGACTGACACTGAGCCCATTAAAATGACGTGTACCTTATTTAACACACGATACAGTCAAGGCTCGATTCCAAAGGATTACCCAGAAGTCTAGTCATCCCTGAGATTGAGAGCTGGCATTTTTTTCACGTGAATAAATCAGGCCGCTTGGCAGTGTGACTGACACTAAACTTCACCAATACAGCAATTTACAAGACAACTCTCCAGCCATAATGATATTTCACAGAGAGCTGCTTTCTCTCCATAAATCCTCTGTTATAATCCCTAAGGATCGCCAAGATGGTGCCCGGAGCTTAAACTCTTGATTGAGCAGTGAGGGCAATGTGCAGGAATCTATTAAAATTCTCCCAGTAAAGGCAGATGGCTAGTAGGAGGGGTTCGATGAAGAATGGACTGTCAGTTCATCAGATGTAAATGGGTCAGGCGATGGCTCTCAGTTATGACCTTAAGCAGTTTTAGGGTCTTAAGAACAAATCAGGCTCAATTAATAACCTTGTTACAGCAAGCCAGATGAATGAGAGATTCTGTCCTAATTTTTGAATTAATGTAAAAGCCAAAAAGAAGTTTTTGTGAGCCTGTTTTCCGGTTTCATTTCATAATGGCTGTCCTTGTAGTTACATTCTTCAGGACATACGGATGGGACGCATGCTGTTTACTCCACCAGAGAGTCTGCCGATTCAACGACAGGTTTAAGGTTAATATAACAAGTGTATTCATTCCTGAAGCAAACATGACGACCGAATCACTTTTGAATTTTTTTATGAAACCACATTGCTGTGGTTCTAGTCTGGGTCTTTAGCCAATAATCATCACACATTTTTTTCTTTTAAAGCAGCGGTATAAATTTGCAGAGGAAGACTTCAGTATACGGTCTGTTTTGGGAGTTTGTCAATACTCAGAGACCAAAAATGGAAAAAGTTGGACCAGTTCTCGAAAAAGAAAAGGCTACATGGGCTTATAACGACCTGACCTCAAAGTCAGCCATCCATCCATCCATTATCTATACCGCTTTATCCGTCTGGGTCGCGGGGAAGCTGGAGCCAATCCCAGCATCTTCG
>JAQQZR010000033.1:20241653-20258396 GCA_030068235.1 Notoglanidium macrostoma
CAGAAAGGCACCCTGGGTGACCCGGGGATCGGACCCAGGACCTTCTTGCTGTGAGGCGACAGTGCTAACCACCGCACCACAAAGTCAGCTATAATTTATTAAAAGAAGGATTTGACATCCATGTTTAGAATGTCAGGAAAATGAGGTGAATGAAAATTAGGGGAATACCAAAAGAATGTTGTGAAGCGCAGCCTTATGGCTCAGATCTGTGATGATTCAATGAGGGGGAAAAAAAGGGAAAGAAACCACATACTGATGCTGGTGTTAATTTGAAGCCAGCTTTAATGAAATTGCCAGAAACAAATTTGACTTAGAGTCTCAGCTGTGTTTTAGTAAAGGGGTAATTTAACACGATGTCTTCCTATTAACTCTCTTTCAAAGATTACAGACAAAAATGATTGAGGGGGATCATTTTTGTATAGGACAAGCCTTGCCTTGTAAACAAATTAGCTACATGTTAAGCGGGTATAAAACAAGGCTCATGTTTATACTGCTTCCCTGGAATTGTACAGCCTGTACAGCCCTGTGGCATTTATCTCTGACATTTCAGAGGATGTGCTGTCAGATTTGTAAGTTTTTTCAATACAAATAATTGAAATAACTTGTGGTCTTGTCAGCATGGAGAACCTCGCCGGATTTTGTGTGGAAGTTTACTCGGCTCAGTTTCAAAATGCAAAAAAGCCCTTTAGTGTTGTTGTTTACCTTCTTGATTATGAGATCAAACATAACACGCTGCTTATCTGAGAAAGCTTTATTCCTCAGAGTAATTGTTGGCAGAGTAACACGCAGGCTTGGACAAATTAGGCCTAGCATAGCGAGGGGTAAATGAAGAGATGTGTAAACACAGCGGCAGCTCCACCTTCCCCCTCCTTTCAACTTGGTATGCTCTGCCTATCTCTGTGACTTTGTGTGGGTTTTGCAGCAATGGGAGGCCTCATTGCCTCCAGGTGGGAGGGATGAGATTTCAGTTTTACTCGCCAGGCAGAGGAGGGAGGGTCAGTGAGGTGCCATCCCAGTCCCCTTTTCCACATCGTACGCTGAGCCCTCTTCTTATTCGGAGCGCCGTGGCCCCGGCGGCCCCATGACAGCCTACGGCTAATCGAATGGGAGCGGGCCGGGAATAAATCATCATGGGAGCCTCCTGATATTGAGCCGTCACCGCCGAGTGAATCAGCCCCGACAAAAATAACCATCCATCATGCTCCTGGCTGCCAGAGCCACGGGGAGGCTGGGGCAGCAGGAAGTGCAGCTGCGTTGGTGGGACGTTTGATTTGTTTGGGTCTGTTTGTTACACTGCATGGTTGAAGATGCACTATAGGACAAGAAGAGTGTAACAGACGGTATCTGGTGCACAACTGTGTGTGTGCTGTGAGGCTTTTGTTCATGTTTGTTCATCAAGGTTGCTGCTGTTTGAGCAGTTGAGTTTTTAATATCTGTTGACATGGCTTATATGCTTCGCTGTGCATTGTTCAACACGTTACTTCGAAAATGAGAAAAGACATTTTTTTTATTAATTCGTTCATTCATCTTCAGTCAGCGTTCAGGGTCCCCGCACAGACAGGAACCCGGGCTCAGGATCGAACCCTGCACTACCTGGTGCTATTCATTTTATATATTGCTTTTAAGTAGAAGCTGCAAAGTAAGGCACAGTAATACAGGAGGAATTATAATGGACGGGGAACACACTGGAAATTGGAAAATTGGATTTTAATCTGCATTATTTATGGATGACGGCAGAGATCCTGACCTCAGGTTGCTGTCTGTGTGGTTTCTCATATCCTCCTGATGTCCACATGGGTTTTCTCCATTTTGATCTGTTTCCTCTCACCACCCAAAAACATGTGAGTATGTGGACTGAATGGTTCCCTGCTTGGACTGGCACCCCGTCTGGTATGCATTCCCACCTCATGCCAGGTGTTCCCGGGATAGGCTTCGGATTGACCGATCAGCGGACAGTGATTATTGAAGAATAACGGATGAACGAGCAATTTATGAGTCCGTTGGCCTTCTCCTTCAATACAAGCAAGAAAACAGCAATGAGCTCGAATCTGGTTGGCCCTTAGTGAACAGAAATAAAAGAATGAAAGAAATTGCATACGTAAATTGAAAATATTCTCCAGGAGAAGTAGAGGTCAAGTTGCACTTTGCATGCTTTCCATTCCCTATTTGAGCAAGTCTAATTTCAGAGGGTCGTAGCACAATGCATAGTCTGTATGGGGTTTGAAAAGCGCATTTATGAAGAATTAAGGCCTATTTTCTCATCTTTCTAACACTGCAGGGAGCACCTGCACAGATATGTGCACCTATCGGAGCCCAAGAACGTTAATGACTAAGAACCATGAGGAACTCACGGCAGGAGCACTGCACTCTCATCTCAGGAATATTAGCCCATTATAAGGTCACTGTACTGCTGTATTCACTATAGTAAGAGCCAGAGCAGACAGACTGCCCTTGTCAGGCTTTTTTCTTAGAGCCCTACTTGTATTAATGGAGGAACATTGAGCTGTGGATTGAGTCTAGGATTTGCATGTCATTTTTTTTTTTTGTCCAGTATACATATACATTATCCATTTCTCTGGTGGTATATCTCGGCAGGTTTTCGTGTGAAATCGTGTTCATCGTGCTAAGGGAGTTGTAGCGAATAATAAGCAAGCCGGAGCCTTGTGTCTAATTTTTATTCCTTCTATTCCATCCATGTATTTTTTCTTGAGTCCTTGTCTTACTTTGATAGGTGTTTTGATAAAACGCCCTAAGCAGCTCAGGATAAAAAAAAAAAGAAAAAGAAATCCAACAGTTGTGCTCATTGTAAAAGTGTAGCACTTAAACTCCTGCTTCTCATTGCTTTGGTAAACCGGTGATAAAACATCTGTCAATTTTCATGCTTGTGTCTGTGCATAATGGATAAGTCGAGTAAAATAGAAAAGCATGTTAAATTAAATAGCATCGCATTTTCTGTGTGCGGAGCTTTTTAGGGTGTAATTTTGCACTATATGAGACGCAAGGTCATATTTTAGTGGTGCCTCGGCGCTGTTGTCACACAGAACCTCTGAGAATTAGCCCATATCACAGAGCCTGGCATGTTAGCAGTGCACAGATGTGCTGGCATAAGGAACAACCCACTGAGCAACCATAGCAGCGTTTACTAATATACATAGAAGCACATGAAAGTCAAATACACTTTGTTGAAGCACGTTGGGAAAGAGAATAGAGGTTGCACCTGACACTCCAGTTCTAGACATTTAGAGATGAGGGAGCCTTTCTGTAAGTAGCATACTGTATGTGGGTGTCAAATTGTTAAGCATGTACAGAGACATAGGCAATGAATATACGGAATAAAACAAGATAGGGAGCGATGTAGCAGGAAAATAATCAACAACGAAGTAGCCTGACACGAAGCGGAGTTACTGTTACCACCACAAAGTGGTAATTAGTGATTTTCTAATAACAGCGTTCCTGCAGTGTTTTATTCCTGTAGTACATCAGCAAAGATTACAATCGTTCATTTATTAATGAGTGTCCACAACTTAGTTAGTTCCGGTCATGTTAAATGTATGCTAATGTTAGAGCAGTTATAAACAATCATTCACCAGCCTCTCTCTACTTTCTTGAAATAAACAAGGCAAAAAATGCACTTGTCATTGCAGTGTTGTCAATATATTGTCCGTTTATCATGTTATCAAGAGAAACTGCAAACTGCAAAGTCCACCCATGTGAAAACTCCCCCATGGCCGAAAACATACCGACTACTACAAAGAACTAACACTGAAGACTCCATCCATCCATTATCTCTGGTGCTTATCCTTTAAGGGTCATGGGGAAGCTGGAGCCAATCCCAGCTGATTGGAGAGGCGGGGTACACTCTGGACAGGTCACCAATCTGTCGCACAGCCAACACAGAGACGAACAGCCATTCACAATCAGGTTCACACCTATGGGCAATTTAGAGTAGCCAGTTGAACTAATCTGCAAGTCTTTGGACTGTGAAAGGAAACCAGAGCACCCAGAGGAAACCCACGCAAGCATAGAGTTGTGTACAACAAGCAACACGCGCACTCCATGCAGAAAAGCCCCAGGGAACTGGCAGGTTCGAGCCCTTCTTGCTGTGAGATGATGATCCTAACCTGACTCCTTCTATGAAAACATCTCTTTCACAATAACAACAATTAAATGATTTGCCCTGTTTAGTAACAGCATGTTTTTTATTACGTTTTATTATTATTAAACTTAGATTATGTAGCGTGTCTACCTTGAAAATCCCTGTAAATGGGTTGTTACTACAGGAGCAGTCATGAGTGCATTAATATAAACTATGGCTTTGAATGACAGCTTGCACAGTTGTCCAAGCTTCTGTCATAGAAAATCAACAAATAACCTTCGGGCCAGTCAGATTAAAAAACTCAACAAGACTGCATCGAAATTAAACCCATATCTGCTAATGACTACACAAAAAAATAATTAAACCTGGTCCGAAAAATGTTTAATTAAATTCTAATTGTATTGTCCTGGCTTCTAAATGTAGTTAGAGGCATTTAATGTGTAAAATACACAGATTTGAGCATATGGTACATTAAAGCCTGTGAGAATGGCTCCCTGGTGTTCACAGCATCACCTCAGCTGGAGAGCAGCTTTATGATATACTGTCTGAACATGCCTCCCATATTCACTATTCACTTAGAAACCTCCATTCTCTGCGTAATCTAATTAGTCTCTGTCCCAGGCTTGTCCCTGCCTGCTGCACAGCTGTGTCTGTGTGCAGCTCCGAGCACTCATGCCTGGCTTCACGCTGGCGCTCCGAGCCACACCAACGAGGCCCAGATTCATCCTAATTGTACCATGTCAGGTTGTACAAATGGAGATGGATCTGGCATAATTATGAGGTGGAAGTGCTTCATGAGTGTCATGGAAGAGGAAGCGGGGAAACGTGGCGAGCTCTGTGTTAGCACCCGCTCTCATCCATCATCATTTAATGGTTAGGCTGGAAAGATGAGTTGCCATCTCTCACAGCTTCTTAGGTGCTTTCAGGAAGCTGCCTTGATCACCTACTGAGCCTCACACATTTTCAGGCAACTCATCATATTTCAGCATTCTTCAGATTGTCTGATAATCTGACTGTAGTAATAACCTGTGAGGTTACGCCTCAAACTCAAAGCTCTGTTATCTGGCTTCTGTCTGACAGTAAAGGATGCTTTAAAGTTTCCTTTATTCTGCATTTCCTGACAGTTTGATTGCTACATTATAGAGTAATCATATAAAATCCTAATCCTCTGTCCATATGAAAGCCTGTTCAGATCCATTATATTTTAAGTAAACCCCTCAAAAAATGTAGTTGTGTTCTAGTTTAATGAGGGAACCATGTTCTTACCCCAACTCCTTTTTGACACTTGTTATTGTATCAACTGTTTTGGGAACCATGTCTCCTGCAGTTGTACCCATGTACAATCCAATGAATGTGGGGTAGCATGCACTCAGTATGAGTTTAATATGATTAATTAAGCATTTTTCAAGGGTCAGGGCCTAAACATATCCTGGATGTGTGCCCTTACAGATGAATACATAATTGACTCATGCTGTCATGAATAGCCATGCTGTCTTGTCGATGACTTAATGATTACTTTTCCCCCACAGGTATTCTGCAGATATGACGAATAGCAAGGGCTGGTCATGGGGGTTATAAAGTGTGTAAATGGGACTGAAATGGTCAGTGCATTTTCTTTAGGTTCAGTATATTGTGTTGAGACTTTAATAGTTAAAGAAAATATCATATTTTGTGTGTATATAAGAGAGTGAAATCCCTTTCCCATTGTCTTGAGATTACAAGATCAAAACTGTCGAACACACACACACACATATATGTTTATATATATATATATATATATTGGTTGTTTATTTAAAAAGCTAAAGGGCTAAAAGGTTTTGGTTGCTGAGGTTAAGGGTAGGTTTAGGTTTAGGCATAGCATTAATTAGCTGTATGACTAATTATATCAGTGGAAGATCTCACAAGGATAGTAAGACAAATATATGTGTGCCTGTGTCTGTGTGTGAGAGAGAGACAGAGAGAGAAACTGGTAGCTTGCCAAACTGCCAAACTGTGGCCGATAAACGATTTGCCAATATATCCCTGACCCGTTTAAGCAGCAAGTACAATAATATGGGGGGAAAAAATAAGATCACTTTGAGCATACTAGCAGGGTGCGAGCTAGTCGACAGCTATGACTACTAAACAATAGCCAAGTTCCTTGTTTACATTCATTAGGACAATGTTAGGTGTTTTGTTACATGTGAATGAATCATGAGGTGTATAGGGGGAGTGGCTTTGGACGGAGGGCTGAAGGGAGGGATGGGATGGAAACAACAATAGTAATAAAATAAACTTTAATGCCTCATATGCCATATATATCATATTCACACTTAAACATAATGCAGTATTCACAAGGTCGCCACATATGTTATAGCTGATATTAAATAATAGTTTAGACTAACAGAATCATGATAAACTTGATCAATTGTGGACAGTAAACAATTTCCCTTTATATACGAAGACCTTTCACACACAAGCAACTTATCGATGCGTGCTCGTGAGTTAAATTAAGTGTGTTTAGTGTCGGATCACAAAACTGTACATGCCAGAATTGGTGTCCTGAGTACTGGAGTTGAGCAACACATTGTGAATGCATGATTCACTTCCCAGTTGGGTAATCTGCAACTATTAGGAGATTTGACTCGAAACATGCAGTATACTGCAGACCCAGTTGGGCAATTGAGAAGACATCAGTTTTCCAGTAATATCTTGTTCCAGTGCCAGAACTCATCATGATGAGGTGGTAATGTGAACCAGTGTAGCAGTGAGAGCTTGTTTCTTGTTTGTCTCATGGAGTGTTATAACTTTATTTGGGTGGGTGAAAGCAGGGTGTGTATGGCAGTTTATCGCTAAGGCTAAGGAGTCATAAATACATCAATACTAAGATTGAGAGATCTAATTTCCTCCTGGGCATTTGTGTGTTTTCTCATTTCCTGACTTGCGCCGTTATCTCTTGTGCATGTGTACACGGCTGGCATTTCATTTTACCGATACAGATTAGGCATGGCAGTGTTGCCTTGGTCATGTGATTTATTTTATGCTCCACTGTGGGATTGGTGTAGTAGTATCTGCGGAGTGCTAGTCCTTGAGAACAGTCAGTGACCCTGGATATAAAACACTGCTTAGTGCTCAGAAACAAAACCAATGTCCTCAAGGTTTGTGTGAAACCCCTTGTACTTAGGTGTTGATAAGTAATCTGATGGAGCTTGGAGTAACGAATAGGCCTGTCATCTCCACACAGTTTTACCTGAAGAGGGAAGAATTGCAGGCACTGGGTCAAATTACCCAATATTACTTTTATAGCTTGTGTCCTTGCCGAAGACAAGACGCTCATAAACGAGCATCCTAGGCAGCAAGACTTGTGGGATGATAATGCACAAAACCTTCCTCGTTGCATAGAATGGGTATTGCAGAGGATGCAATTGCTGGGTTGCTAGCAAGGAAGGTTATCAGCCATCTCTATTGCATTAGCTATTATAGCAGGACCTGTTAGTGGTGTCAGTGCAACGGGAAAGCAATACCATCAAGGAGGGAGACAGAATAAACACACTGAATAATCCAAAGGCTGGGTGTCAGGCTGAGTTGTATCAGCTTTAGCTATCTGCCTCGTAGCAATTTAGACACTGCTTTGGGACACTCAGATTGCTTTCAGGTATACAGTGTTTAGTTTATTCTATTTGAATTGAACCCTGGAGTGTTTTTTCCCCGTGGTGTTTTTCCCCCTTCCTTCATTTAGGAAGGTCAGAACACAGCAATCACACTCAGGTGCGGAACAAAACAACCGAGTGAGGTGGTCTTGGTCTCAGGCTATGTCCACACTAATATGTTTTAGTTTCAAAACACATCACTTTTGCTACATTTATGTCTGGCATCCAAAGTACTCCGGCGTTTTCAAGTGCCTAAAACGAAGCGTTTTGAAAACGCTGCAGGCCCCATTTTAGCTTGAAAACATTTTAGCGTGGACGAGGGAAAACGGAGGCTTTTGGAAACAAATGTAATTTGTAATTTGCTGTAATGCAATTTGCTCACAATACGTCTAACACCCCATCCTAAGCTTTGGAAGACTACATGAATGTGTACACACCCACACAAAAAAAGATGTATTAAACTGAACTTATATTTTTATACTTGCAAGCCTGAAAGTGCTTCACCCCAGTGGACTTCGGTGTACTCTAGTGGCAGGTGCAACAATAGAATCTCTTTTAAGTTGGTGTTGGAAATGTTTGGATGAAATATATTCGTAGGTGAGTAGGAGAAGTATTGATTGTGGCCTGTAAAAAAGACGGATGGATTTTTAAAAATGCACAGTGCATCAGCACTAAGAAGACGGCCCTGCTCTCTTCACATTGGAATCGTTTGAAATATTTACAGCATGCATTTTGTACAGGCTTTCGTGTTGGCTTTGTTTGGTTGGCCGTTTTTACTTTCTTTGCAAGAGAATACAGATGACAGGGTAGAAAGTATCGATTGTTGAGATGGTGAAGGGAGGAAGTCCCATGGAGACTCTCATAGAGCCTTTCATGTGAAAGCCCAATGTCTCAGAGAGCGGAGCTCAATCTCTCTGCTAGATATCACTTAAAGCAGCTGTCTATAGTGTTTAGATTCTGTTCACGGCAAGATACAGGCCCTTAGAAAGCAACACAACAGAGGCCCCTGATGTGAATATAAGGGGGTGCAGATGTGTATGTCTGTCTTTGTTAAATAGATAAGAATGTTTCTGTGATTTCATCCAACACCTGATGAACACTACATTGACATCTATGGTCAGTTGAATTAAACCTTTTGCTGACCACATGGTTGAATTGAAGAGCAAGTATCAACCCAGGGTTGTTGATTTTGGCAGCCAACCACTGTGTGTGCCAGCCAAGAGGCATGAATCTATTGATGTGCCACCAGGTCCTACAGAGCGAATCACACAAACGCAACAAAATGTGTCTGGGCGGCAAAACACAACTCCAAACCCTGCAAATGTTTTTTTGGCAGTACAGAGAAAAACCAGTCTCTTAATGAGCTGATAGAACAACTTCTCTATAACAAAGCAAAATATCTTGTAAGGGCTATATGCACCATCATTTTCCCATGAGACAGGTTTGCTTTGATTTTGAAGAGATGCTGGATGGATGCAGACGCCGTGCAGTTTGAAACTCGCCTCTAGTCTGTCTGTACGGCTAACTAGAAATGGCTGGTGTGCTTCTGCACCCCTCGTCGAGATGTAATCATCTTTAACCTCGGGGGTTGATAGAAATGTTGGCATCATCTCAGACCAGATGCAGCGAGCCATCTCCAATACCGTCTGTGTCCTCTGATAACGCTGTAAGGGACTTTACTATGTAGCTCCAATTGTGGGTGATTATTTGAATTATCCCAAGCAAGACTGTACACTTGGGGAAGGGACGTATGTGTAGAGGGCAATGTGTGTTGCGCCAGGCTATACAGTATAAGTATGCCACAATGCTGAAATGCTCTTAACTGTTTTTGTAGTGTTGAGAATCTGTATTCGTAACAAAGAGGCAGATTAGTTTAAACCACCACAGCCCTGACCAGGCACTTACTAAGGATAAATGAATGAACGAATGGTGTACATTCATGTTAATATAGTTTTCGTTTGTTTGCTTGAATGTTTTTGTTGCATCCGGCAGGATCACTATCCTGATGAACATCCCTAGAGCCAGCAGAGCAAGAATAGCGTGCCTTTTTATCTGTTCATCAGACAAGGTTATCAGTTCGAGAACACCTAAGTCAGAGCGCGATTACAAGAGCTAACAAGGTAGGGCAAGAGAGAGGATATGTGTGGATGATCCCTGTGTGTTAGCTTGCTGTGTCTACACACTGTTTTTTCACTTGATGGATTTAATGGCATCATGCAGGTCAGAGAAAGCTGATTTGATCAGAATCGGATGAGAGGATGAAGAAGATAAAGGAAAAAAATATAGGGCAGCCGTGTTCATTTCAGATCTTCCACGTAGCACGCACATGCACTCCCACACACACACACACACACACACACACCATGCACTAGCCATCGTAACAGAATGGAGAATCATTATGTTTATCTGGTCTAATGAGCCTGAAAAGTGCATATAGAGAGAAAAGGCTATTGTTCAGAATGTGCTTTGACAAGATAATTAGTTACTTTTATTTCAGGAATGTCTAATTATCATGGCTGTGGTCTTTGTTAGCCACTGACCAGCTCCTCTCTAGGTTTTCACATTGTTGAATTCTTAGACCGTAATGCCTTGCTCCTTTATCATCGAAGCTTATGTAAAGGCTCTTATGTCTTTTTGCAATTAAAATATTTCTGCACATTAATAATAATAATAGGCCCTGGACACAATTATTCAGAACATTTCGACTAAGGATGGTGTAATTTCCATGAAATACTCTACCAGTTATTGACACTATCTAACAGATGTTGTAAAGGCTGTGACACACCATGCATCGTCAAACAACCAGCGCCGACCAACGCCAGCTAATGATCATCTCCCGTTGCCTTATCATTGCCTCATCATTGCCTCACCGTTACCTCACGTCTTGCATTCAAGCACAAGATATCTACAGAAAGCATGAACATACGTCCTGCTCCTGAATGAAAGGAAATCCTCCATACCAGGTGGTGGCAGTGGCCTATATTCGTATTTGAAGAGAACCTGGAGGAAACAGTTTTGGTTGAAGTCCCTAATTATGAGGTAGAGTGCTAAATGTTATGTTGAGTAGCTGACGTCACTTATGCTTCATATAGCCCATATTGACCTATAGTCTAGTGGCACGGTGTTCTGACATACTATTTAGTGCAGCAGGATGCATTTTGGGATGTAGCCAAACAAACCTAACCTAGCTAGTTTTCATGCCCCTGTGAATCTCTTTAAACAGTCTGATTATTCTGCGCAAACATTTAGGAGAGGTTAATAAATAAGTAGATTGACAAAAGTAGGGCAGCATGGTGGTGCATCGGGTAATGTTCATGCCCAGTTTTGGTGAAACAGGCTCCAGATCCTGGATCCTGATCCTGACCAGAAGAAAGTACTTACTGGAGACGAATAAGTGAACAAAAGTAAATCCAGTACTCTGTGTGTGCTCTCATAAGAGTGTTGTTTGCATGCTTTTTTACTTCGGTTTTGTCTTTTCCTGCACTGATTCACTAGGCTGGACAGACAGTCGGAGATCTCTCTACACAATTGATTCTACGGACCTATAGGCGACAACGTGTAAGGGCTTTAATGCAGACCTCTTAAACTTTATTTGAGGGCCATCACATTACAAAAGAGTGCTTTCGAGCCTCCAATACAATTGAATTCATTGTTAAGTTGGCTTATGAATTATAATATGATAAAACAGAGAAGCAACCCGAAACCATGTAGCGTGGAACAAAATAGATTGTTTACCGGTCCACCAAAGCTTTTGGAGTTCATTAGTTTGAAAGGCAAAAATGCCGGAGGACCGTTTTAAAAAAGCAAAAGACATTTTCATTTTGATTGGTGTTTTTGATTGGTGGCCAGGGGCTTAAAGGCCACATGAGTCCTTTCAAGTATATACACAGTGAAATATCAACTATAATCCCACCAAATGAATGTGATTTGCCAGTGGATGAAACTTGATATCTCTTCAGGAAAATAGTTTATCTAATAAGATTCTGTCTCTCTTTCATTTTGGTGGAGGAAACACTCGACACTGTCAACATAAACAAGTAGCCTTGCAGTGATTCTGTTGTGGCATTCGGGTAGGTGACGACAGCTTTCTCCCCTACAAGTTCTCATATTACATGCATCTTGCAGTGATCACATACAAATTCTGACAAGGTGTCACAAGCCCATGGGACTTGGAAACATATTTATTTACAAGGAATCATAACATTAGACCGAAGAAGGATGATAAATAACGTACCATATAGCGCTGTTGGGTATCTTCATAGCGAAGCTGGAAAAAGGGATTTATTTTTGCATTTCATAAAGATTCGACTATATGGAAGATTTTGTGCCTTCCAGGGAAGAATGTTGATACTCCAAATCCTCTGTCCAATTCGCAGAAAGTCCCGCCGAGTTTGGAACAATATTTGAGGAGTTCTCTGAGGCGTTAAAGTAAAGCTGCGTCTTATTACGGCTCACTGTTGTGTCCCTCGCATGGTTATGAGATGAAAAAATGAATGAAGTGAATGCCAATCATAAGTGGGTCATATTCCTCTGCCGCGTGTAATGCAAATGGAACTGCGTAAATGCATACATTCACATGAAAACCCACAATGAAAAGCAATTTTGTAGCTCTGTTTGTATCCTTGCGATTGAATGAACTTTAGAGGGCCGTGCGATTCCACCACTGCTCCTCTTTTCCTGCTCATTAATGAACTAGAGGACCCTCATTGTACATACATTCAGATCTTGTGCATACCTGGAAGCTATTGTTAACATTGTAGCTGGGTCTTATTGCTCTTCATCTTTGTGCTGAGGTGCTGCGAGTGACAGAGACATTGAATTCAGGCCAGTAAGCGGTGATTATACTCTACCATGGGAACCTGCAGAGAGGGAATTAGATTAATTGCTGCTTATACAGCGTTAATACTCCACGGTGACAGGCCCCGTGTTTGAACACTAGTGGACTTCTTACTGCTGACAGAGATTGATGATGACTCTGCTATTAGAATTGTGTGTGCTTTCCCTCAGTTAATCAACATTATGTATCCAATTTTCTTTTCTCAGGAGACTGTAACTTCGAAAGGCCCTACTCAGAGTGTGGCTACAGCCAAGGCAAAGATGATGACTTTGACTGGGAACAGGTCAACACGAAGCTGAGGCCATCGACAGACCCCTGGATACCAGCAGGTCAGTCAAATCTAGCCATCACGGTTCACACTACAACTGCTATTTTATGGGGTTTACACTATTACACTATTTTTCAAGACCTGATTCTTCGAACTGGGAAATGATACAGGATCTGTGGTCCAACTGAAAGGGTGCTCTGAAGTTTGCTTCATAAAAAGGTTCACTTATGGAGCCAGGTGCCAAATCATGTGATTGATTGGACTTGGCAGTGAAAAGCATTGCCCTGGTCGGACTTGTCACATTACGATGGGGGTAAAAATCATATTTAGGTATTTAGAAGAGATTAAATGAAACCAGGAAGACACAGAAATGCAAATGGTGATTTATCTTGTGTATACAGTGCATGTGCATACAGTGATCTGAATGGAAATTAAGGTGATTCCTCTAAAATCAGAATTGATTCAGCCAAGTGTGAAAACAGCTATAGGCAAGTACTTACGTTTTTATAGGAGAGCTTCTGCTGAAGAGGAACGTCTTCTTAATTATCCATATTGTTTGGAATCTAGTGAGCTGAATAGACTCATGGTTTAATTGTCAAGCTGTTTCATCACTCATTCAAAAGCCTTTATCAGATGTTGAGGCTTAAATATATAATTCAAGCTGCTATACCATGTGTACACCATATATAGGAAAGTGTAAGACAAAAACTCTCCAGCTTTATGACTAAAAGAAGACTTTTACATATTAGTCCCAGTCCCTGCAGCCCGACGTATGCTGTCCCTATTCTCAGTATCGATTCAATTTTCAATAATGGCTGAGTGTAAAAGAAGGGTCTGGTTGAACATTTCCTCACTGGTATGAATCTCAGGTCAGTGCGTCTTCATCGGTACTTCTGGTTTCTTAGGTGTTTAATTCATTACCACTGTGGAGCCTTGGTTGTTGTGGCAGTCAGGGTAAATGTTGTGGTTGAGACTGTCCTGATCCATCTTAGAAGCTTAGATGGCTCCTCCGTAGCTCAAAGCGCAGATTCTAATGTGGTCAAAAACCACCTGGTGTGCGGAAGATTTCGTCAGTATGACCAGGAGCTGCCTACTTTCACAGAAATGCCAGACTAAAATGGCAGACTTTATTCCATAGCCTATCTGCAAACATGCAAGCTTAACTCATCTCCACCACACTAGCAGCTTCAAATAATACTTGTTAATAACATTTTCAGTCCAGTGACTACACTGCTCATTGCGTTATGTTGCACAAACGTGCATATTCCTGGCATTGCAGAGAGCCTTCAAGATTCTGAAGTTGCAACCATGAAAAAGTACAAAGGATAAATGCACAGTGTAGCTGAGCCTATGTGAATTAACAGATGACATAAATAATGCACAATGTACAATTTAAGAATGGTTAAGGAATGAAAAGCTTTATCTGTGAATCATGGTATGCATAAGTGAAAATGAACTGCATTTTAAGCAAAGGTGCATTTACTCTGGGGCACTGTTAAATCGATCCAATTAAAAAGTCATTTTCCATCCCAATACTCAGTAGTATTTTATGTTCTAGTTATTATCTACTTTATTGTATTAATTTGCCCAATAGGTTAAACAGATTGTGAAGCGCTATGCAAATCCACAGAAGACTTTTACAACATGTACATGACTCATTTCTCAAGCATCAGGGCAAGTGTTTTCCTCTTAGCTCAGGTCTGATGTACATGACTGATCAAAGACTCACTTTGTCGTGCCCTAATAAACTTGGCCATTAGACCCCGCAATATTGCTCCAGCTCTTAAATCTGATGCCTAACCACGCGCGAGCACCACCTTCATTGACTCCTCCAAAGCAATTGCAGCAGCAGAATTAATTGCGAGGACTTGGCTAATTTCATCTCGCTTCTGTCAGCACGTACCACTGACTCTCAGAGAAATTACCTGACAACAGAGAACAGGCAAGAGAGGACCAGAAAAAATGGGAAGTGTTTACCTTTCTGCCATAATTGATTTATGTTTCCCTGCCAGGAGGCAGCAAAAGGTTAAAACCCAGCCAGGTGGTGGGGCAGTGACCTACATGTTAGATGCTACTCCATGCATTTAGTATCACTGAGTTCACGTTCCACAACCAAAAGAGGTGCGGCATTTGAATGTAATTTTGTTGCCAGGAAAGTGATTCTTTTTGGCATGTTATACATGCTGCCACCCTGCTGTCTCCTCTCACAGTTCTTGCTCTTAGTCAGTATGTCCACTTGGATTTGTGCATAAAGAAGTCCAGCAAAGAATAGATGCATTTTCTTCATTCCAGAGAGTCAGTGACCATGACAGCTCTCCCACCACTCTCTACCTGCTCTCACTACGAAATGCCATGGCAACGTAATGAAAGTGGTTTTTGGTGGTAATCAATACCTGAAGCTCATATGAGCGTGGCAAGTCAGTCTGAAATAGTTCATCACCCCGATATATATGACAGGCCTTATCTATTTGATTCTGTTGCACTGCTCGGAAGGTCAGGTCTCTTATATGATGTATTGGTCTTTTTCATTCGGTGTATATCAGCCATGGCTACAGCAACTGAGTCCAGTTAAAGCACCATTATACTCTTGCTACTGCATGTCCAAAACTTTGCATGCTTTCCACAAGAAAAGACAGCAGCTGGCATGGTCTCCTTCTAGTCACCATTAAAATAATGTCCTCTAAGGGAAGTCAGAACAATTTAGGTTTCTTTTATTTCTCATTAGCTTCTTGATGATAGCATGCCCCCTGGCCACATAATAAATCAAATGACCCTGCTTGGGAATGTGGGACAGGGACTGTGTGGGAGAAACAGGACAAGGTGGTCAGTACTCAGAAAAGTGGCCTGGTTTTTCTATGGCCTCTTACCTGCTATTAAAAGGGTGGCAGTCTAAAGCTACATGTGACTTCAACGTGGCACAATGGAGAATTGTTATTTTAGACTTTCTCTGACCTCACAGTTAAGAGAATTTGCAACCACTTACCTGAAGGTTAGAGCCTGCATGGTCAAGTGAGGGTTCAGCAGTAAAGATTCTGTGCTAGTGACCAGAAGGTTGTGAGTTACCAGAGAGCCACTGCTTTGCCAAGACCCTGTCAGCGTGCTTGGATTCTCTCCCACCTTACTAGTCAGTTGCTTTAGATAACATCATTTTGATGGGGGTCATCCCTCTGGGCATCTCAGGGGTTCTGATTCTGGGTGTTGTGTCAGGTTCAGGTTAACATGCCAATTGTAAGAATTCTCATGCTGCTCTTGTAACAGGTGAACGCCACCACCACAAATATACAGTTTCACTCTTTTTCTTATGACACATTCCTCATGAAAGCATGAAGTGTTGAAGTTAGGACTAGTGTAAATCCTCATGACCTTTTCCCTATAGTAAACAGAAGGAGCTGGTTTGAAGCTGTTTGTACCAGGCCTTTAATATCATGAGTCCTAGAGAGTGTAGAAATGTAACATCTTTATCATTAAGGCAAGGATGATTTAGGTCCGTTATGGCTTTAATATGAACAGCTCATTTCAGGTGGCAGGCTGGTGCAGTGGAAAGCATTGTTGCGTCACAGATTCAGAGAGCCCAGGTCTGATTTTGTGCTCAGGTTACTGCCTATGTCCTGTTTTGCATGTTTTCACTGTGTGGATTTCATTTGGGTTATCTGGTTTTGTCCTATTACCCCCCAGATGTGCATATGTGTGTATGGCGTGTATGGCGTGTGTGGTGTCCTTGAATCCCATCCTGGGTGTATTCCTGCCTCAAACCCAGTGTTACAGGGATAGGCTTTGGATTCACCATGACTCTGACCAGAATAAATGAATGAATGAATTCACAACGGGCCATGACGGGTGGTGCGGTGGTTAGCACTGTCGCCTCACAGCAAGAAGGTCCTGGGTTCGATCCCCGGGTCACCCAGGGCGCCTT
>JAQQZR010000033.1:20259087-20292056 GCA_030068235.1 Notoglanidium macrostoma
GTGTTGGCCCTGTGGTGGACTGGAGACCTGCCCAGGGTGTACCCCGCCTCTCGCCCGAAGATGCTGGGATTGGCTCCTGCTTCCCCGCGACCCAGACGGATAAAGCGGTATAGATAATTGATGGATGGATGGATGAATTCACAGCATTTCAGATGGATAACGGATAGCATTTCCGCTGAAATTAGCTGAAACTTTTCAACACAAAAGAATCTTAATGCTGAAAACAAAAATTTATTACAGTATCGTTTTGTACAGCACGTCATTCAAGCATGCATTTCAGTCCAGCTGAGAAAAGTAAGCCATTTATGACAGCTGAAATTACTGGGAGTTGACTACCACGAATAAGGGGTTTTACTTACGTAGCCTGTGCAGGGTTGTAGGCTTGGTGCAGAAACAGTGAGTGCGACAGTATTAAAAAAATCATAATGAAATGCTTGTGATTTTCCCATAACAGGTTTGCTCACCAAATATAGATAAGGTGCAGGCAGATTTGTCCCAGAATGCAGTAATCATCTCAAAGCCGTATGGTAAGAGATGATTTCAACATTCACCTATCACTTTTCTACTTAAAATTGGAAGAAGGGACTCAATCGCATAGCCCACAAATCCTGCAGGTCTTAGTGTGCTACTATTAAATAACTCATGGCTCATAGCAGAAGGAAGTTATAGGAGTATCTAGTGTTGCTCTTTGGGTGAAACATGCACACTAGGATACTTGAGATGGTCCATATTAAGGCTTTTGTTCCGACTATCTTAAATAGTATATGCTGTAATGACGCTAATTAGCAGATTATGTGCAGAATGTGATAATATCACACATTGATCTAAATTATTTAGACATCTGATAAGCTTCTTACAACTATGTGCACATGTCTTGGCCCATCACATTACACTATATGTATTATAGTAACACATCCGCTAGCTAAATGTAATAGGCACTATAGCAAATGTTCCTTCTAGTGCTTTTAAACAGGCCAAGCCTGATCCAGATCTGACTGAACTCTGATGGGTTGTAGTGATCTGTTGTCTTTCTGCTTGATTTGATTTTTTTTAGGCAAACCAGTCCCTTTTTTCACCAGCTCCACTTCATCTGAAAGGGAGCTTGTTGCTTTAGTTAAATAATATGTATTTAATACCTTTCCCCCGAGGTAATATAAAAAAAATATCGTTTCTGTGAAGACTCCACTTTGTTGGGTGAGGAATTAGCAGTACCTCAGTGGGTGCACTATCAAGGAACCAGGAATGAATGCTGAAAATATATGCACCATACTTTTTATCAGGTTCTTTGGAACCTGTTTTTATTTTTTTTGTTATAGTCTCAATTTCGGTTACATTACCAGTACAAGCCTGTACTTGTAGTGTTTTCTGATGGTCGATTTATGTGTAATATCAATTGGAAGATTTATTAATACCACAGAATTGTTTTTCTTTTCAAACTTTATCACATCATTACTTCACCTTTTTGTGTCTGCACCAGGTAATCAGATTTTCAGGTTGTCTACAATTCCAATAATGATTCTTATAACTCACGCTCATGGTGAAATGGAGCAGCATGACCGAATGGATCTCTTATACCTGACCAGAAGACATGGTGCTTATGCAGTAAGCAAGGCTAAATGTCTGAGGGTGTTGTAGGGTAGAAGTGCTTGGCTCTGAGCCTACACTTATTAATGTTTTAA
Organism: Notoglanidium macrostoma; assembly: GCA_030068235.1. Taxonomy (NCBI): domain Eukaryota; kingdom Metazoa; phylum Chordata; class Actinopteri; order Siluriformes; family Auchenoglanididae; genus Notoglanidium; species Notoglanidium macrostoma. The sequence goes on from JAQQZR010000033.1 coordinate 20,260,767, forward strand.
ATCTGCCATGTTATCAGGGCAAGCACAGCTGCTCACAAGTAAATAAAGTGAACATTGCAGTTCAGTCCGACACAGTGGCCCTTTTATGTGTCCACACAATAACGGCAGCACAAAACTGCGCTCTGGCACATCATTTGGGAGCACCTCCCAGAGCCGGCCAATATAAGCACCCAGCAACAAAATAGGCAGTGGACATGAATGATGTCGGATGCCAGATATGAAAATAGATTTACTCACATGCAGATTTATATATAGATGCCCACCATTTGCTGTTGCCTATTTATGTGTCATGCGTCCCATGTAGTCTGCACATGAATTCATGTTCTATTCTTATTGGACCGCTTCCCTGGAGGGACACTAGGAAGACAGGATTGATAAACAGGTCCAGTAAAAGACTTGGAGCAATGCACTTGGCTTCCTTTAAAATACAGCAGCAAATATGCTGACAGCTAATGTTTTTGGCTACAGTCTTGCTTATAGGACTTAATTAAAGTGACCAGTGCCAGATACAGAATAATGTATTTCACTCACCACTGAAGCACAGACCCATCCACACATTCACACTTTAACACCCAGACATCTTCCCTCCCCGTAAACAGGATCTCAAAACGTAAAAGCACAGAGATCTCATCTCAGTAGGAAGTCATCCAGAATCCTTTTCCAACTCACATAGTGGCAGTGCTGGGAATCAGTATAAATGTTTTTAGAACTTCTTATCCAATTTCCCCATACACTAAAAATAGTAACTACAGAGTATTTAACTTGTTTTTTAGGAAATATTTTACCCTCCAAAATCTATTTTTTAATGTGCAACAGAGAAACATTAACGATTACACACAAGGTTATTATTGCCTTAGCTATTTATTTAAAGTGGATAGCTGCTGAAAAGAGGCATAATTTTAACCCTAGCACTAACCCAATACCACCAACCCTAGCTGGGCTTCATAGCTGGGGTCAAAACACAGACTGTATCAGAATTCAAAACCCGGAGAGAATTTGTATACAAGAATACAAGGTTTGACCTTATCCGCAAAAATAGCATGATAAGACGATTCAACGATACAATAAATAACAGGGTGCATGTAGACAAACTAATCAAGGACTAACACAGAACAGGCGAACACAATTAAGTAACAAACCAATGACAGGACAGGCGTGGAGACAGGACTAAAACAGAAACAAAGGCACAGTGCATAAGAGAAAAAAGCACATAACAGTAGGGGGAATGCAGACCAGTGTTTTGTAATTTTTGATTTCAGTCATTAAAACAGTATTAAAACGTCCCGTTCATGTCTTTTCAATGGTGGTTAAAATAACTGTTTGTTGTTATGTCACAGTAAAGAGACTGGCCTGAAGCCATTTGACATCACCAGCTCATTGTTCCAGATCATCAGCATTTTGGTGATGGAACCAATTTTGCTGGTTGAGAACAGTCTCTTTGCAATAGCAGGTTATTGGTGGAAAGGGGCTGCCGGGCACTCTTAGGTTCCTTTATACTTCAGTTCAACAGTCACCAGAGCACTTTGCTTCTGACCTCCATCCAGATTTTTCCACAGAGGTCATCAGATTAGCTGCTGCATTTTTCTCATGGGTTCTTTTCTTTGACCTCTAACTCTTCATCCGTTCCTCTGGGAATCCTTCCAGCCACATCCTGACTCACCCCACACAGCCTGGGTGGGGCGGCTAATTGCTCGTACAATATTTGTTCGAGATGGTAACTTGGCCTCTAGGAAGGTTTCGGAGTGCAAATTATGCAAAAGAGTAAAAATGGGGGGTGGGGGAAGGAAGCGTGTGTGGGATGTGTGTGTGTCAGGGAAGAGGGTGTTGTGTAAACAGCAAGGCATATTCTTCCCAGGGGAGATGAGATGACACGATAGGCCATCAGGAGCTGGGGGAGTAATTGGGAGCAGCAAGTGAATAAAGATGACTTTATTATATTACGACATGTCAGAGTGCAGCGCACACGGCATTCAAAGAAGCTCACGTACACACCTGTGTACGTAAAAAGCAACACACTGCTGTTTATGGCCTCCTGTGATTAAAGACCTTGCTTTCATGAGCCAAATAACTGACATCTGCCAAGCTAATGCTGCCAGTGATGCTTTTTATTACATTAGTGGGAATTGAGGAGGGGAGAGTTGTTCTGTCTGACCTGCTGTACAGGAACGCATCCTGAATACAGACAAGCATACTGTGAAGTATATTACACACACTATCACTGAGAGTAAAAGCACTGACGTTAGACCGGTTGTCCCACGTCTCGACGATAGACAATAGGATATGAGAATAAGGACAAAGCTCAAATCAGCAATTGAAGCGCTTATTTCCAAAACATGTTAAGTCCAGTTTAGTACAATAACAGAAAAATCTACATTTTATCTAATCATGTACAGTTTCAATATGTGTGTAAAGTGGACCTAACTGACAGTCATATAATTAAAATGAGATATTTCAGAGAAGTTTTCAAAATGGCGACTAAGAAAATGTTAGTGTTCAAATATGCTTACTCGAAGTAAAGTCCATACAGTTTCATAAAGTAAATAAATAAAAAATAATTATTGAAACAAATTGCATACGCATGTGAGTTAGAACAGCATATGAGCCAGAACCGCATTTATTGGCTGAAGGACTTAACGAGTTTTGAAACTGACAGCTGCTGGGACTTTGGAAACAAAATTTGGAAACAAAATAAATTTTACACTGGCTCCTAATGTTGGACTTGATCATAACATTTATTTATTAGGATGGACAGCAAGATTGTTGGTTCATTTAATGCTTTAGCACTTTTCTTTAACTGGTTTTGGAAATAGGCCCTTCAGTTGTGTCCTAAGAAACTGTAGTTTGCCCAGGCACAGAGCACACTGAGTAAGCATTTGATAAGTAAAAATTGGGATTTAAGAGGTCAGGTATTCTCCTTCTTTGTGGATACCAAAATGTGATAGCAGTTTTTTTTAACACTGCATATTAATAGCTGTGATTCCTCTCATCCTCCAAGATCCAAGAGATTAATTAAAATAACTCAATTTGGGTAAAGAGACTTTACGTTTCCGGTATTATTAATTTGTTTAGGTTTTAAAATGATATTTCAAAAAGCTGTTTGCTGTTTTTTTCCTGGCAAAGTTAATTGTTACTGTAAAGCCTTAAGCTAGCAAAGAAATACTAGCATAACAATCATTTATTAGGTGTTTTCTCTGCTAAACTGCCTGTTGGATGTATATCAAAAGTCTATCCGCATGATATACTATACGCCTACATGTTTAATTTATCTAGCAAGCTAGAGTGACTATGCAAAGACAGACGGCTAGCTATTTATGTAGCTGGCTGCAAATGCAACAGAAAGTATTTTGGATAACGTTAAAGCAGGAAAAAGCACAACAGCAAAGAAAGTAATATATTGATAATTGGATCATACTGAATTACTACGGAACAGCAGGATTATATTTGCGCAGTTATGAAAATGAGAAGTTCAAGGATTCAAATAATTGTGAAACAGTGCAAGGGAACAGTTTGGGGGAGTTAGTGTGTAGCTGTCTGAAGGTCAGCTCAGTTTATCATATGAAATGGCTAGATGGATTTCAGTTCCATTTGCTTTTCACATACACCAGCAGTGCCGGAGCGCCGTGCTTAACCCCTGCATACATGTGTGGATCCTTGTGAAAATGTAATGGCAATGCATAGTGTTTTAGATAATTAAACTGCTAACATTTACATGTAATTGCAGTGGATTCAGCTTGAACTATTGGCCCACTGTCTCATGAACAACTGCTAATGCACACCAAATGGAAAGGAAAAACAGACACAAACCAAATAGCTTATAAAAGCCTTATATAATACAGTAGTGCTTTTGTAGTTATGTACTGCACTGTAGAAAGGAGAACGTGCCTTTGTTTGCACACATGCCCTTTTCTGTTCCTGGCACAGGTTTGGTGGAAGGCAGTGGGAGTTGTTTAAGAAAGATCAGATTAAAAAGGCCTCCTGTTTCCTGATTGGATGTGCGTTTCACTATGATCACTGTACTGGGTGCACATGCACCACTGCTTTTATACAGCTGGATCTCGGGTTTTACATCTGGGGTTGAACGAGCTTCAGTGGTGCATGGAGCTCAGCTAACCGGAGCATGAACCTTGTTATAGAAATAATGAAACCTGTGTCAGACTCACAGGCTTTTCTTTCTTTTTTCTGCAAGATCAAAAGTTTGGATGCTGTATTTCCGTTTACAAATTGCTAATGCTGTATGAACCAAAGTGGGTTGACTTTCATGTTGAATGTATTAAAAGAACCTTGCATTTGAGCAGATGAGCAAAACATTTCCTCCGTGATATCATCTTTCTGGAATCATTCTAAGACATCTATCCTAGGCATGCTGGACCTGAGAGCTGTTTCAGTCGCTCATGCTTATGCGCAACATTAAAAACCTATTTGCGGGTCTGCTGGGTGCTGGGAACTTGGGGTTAATTTTCCGTGTCAAAAGCCCGTTATCATGACTATGCAACCCCTCTATCACGACTGTGGTTTTGAAAGCTGCATGTCTGTCATGAGGGAGCGGATTAATTTACCCTGATGCCACGCGGCCCAGCCTTTTGATTTCCATAGTCACCAATCAGCAAGCACATGGCAGTAATTAAACCCAATCCCACTAATTCCACGCAAACAAACACTGATAAGGCGATGAGCACCCTGTAGGGTCCCAGGCAACCTAACTGAGCCTGTCTGCCTGTGCTGTAGGAGTTCACCATTACACTGTTTCCCCCATGCTTATAACTAACCGAGCATGTCTTCTATCACTTTATAATGTTCTGTGAAAGTCACCCTGCTCACCAGAGGAGCTCATCATCAAAAGGACAGGCTCTGTGACCAGAGTAGGGGGTTAGTGGCCTAATGGAATGGCTAATAGTGCAGGAACGACTGAATCATAGAGCAAACGCTAACATCAGCAGCTGGTGCAAGATTGGCCCTTGACAGAAACCTTTTCCCATCAGAAGCCAGCATGTAATTTGGGTTCAGGGAGGGAGGATGCATGTTTTGATTTGATCTGGGACTTTGGGCGAGCCATGTCAAGTGAAAAAGAGAGGACAGTGCAGTTATGATGAGGAAAGTACAGAAACATACAAACAAGCAGCTCCACTAAGGTAGATGCTACTTGGTAGATGGTAAAATGCAATTTGAAACATCAGGCATGGGTGGACAAATCAGTAGCCTGGATGCCTGTGCTGGGATTTCTTTTTTGTTCGTAGTCATCGACAGCATACCAGCGAAATATAAGCTCAGGAAATCAAGTCAATACTTCCGAGTGACTTTTTGAAAGCAAATGTTTTCATTTGGTGTGTATAGTACTCCACCTGCTGTACTAAACACATCCACCAACGCACAATATGACTATTTTACTAGGTGGATTAATAAGCTTGCACAAATGACAGATGATCTTTTCAGAATCAGGAACACATAGGTACGTATGTAGAAACACCAAAACCAAAAAGAGTGGTGCGTCATATAACTCACTCTAACACATCATGCAGTTCAACATGTAGAGATGAAATAAAAATGCTATGCATCCATCCTTTATCTGCACTGCTTATTCATCAGGGTTGGAGGAAGCTGGAGCTGACTTGGATCATTGACATTATGTTAGTTACCACTTTTTAACCTAGCGAATGAAGTTTTCTGGGAAGCACATTGGCGCTTTTGCTTGCCTGGGGGCCAGCTAATGCATTTCTTTTTTGCCCCTTCCTGTTAGGCTAACAAGTCTGGATACAGAACCAAGCAAAATGCTTTTAAACCTTTCACAGTATTTGGTACATGTGGGGTATTTAGTGCACCTCCTTGGCAAGGAGAGAGGACACACCCATCACTCACTCTTGTCTCTTGCTCTGAAAGACATTCTCTCTCTTTCGCTCTGTCTTTTAGTATCTGTCGCTCTCTATATCTCTCCAAAGCCAGAATATAAAACGGTCATTCAGACCCCAGAGCAGATGGGACAGGAGACATTACTTGAATAATAAGCAATGCCTTCTCTCACCATTATCTCCCTTTTTGAAGATGCTTATTTGAATTTGTGAGAGAATAAAGCATAGAAAGCAAAAAAAATCATTTTGGACATAGAACCTCGCACAATGGGATCTGTTTGATTCATTTCACTCAGACATACAGCAAGGATCAGATGTAAAATGGCATTATTTTGTCAGCTGTTATATCCATGATGCTATTATATCCAGTGCCAAGTTACATAAAATAATACAATTATCGTCATCAGGCTTCTTTTGAGTCTCAAGAAAGTGAATTTCAAAACTGAACTAAATTGCTAATAATGCGGTACGCATGTGTATGGAGCAGGCACTGGGTTTCATGTAGTCGGGCCATGTGAGGCAGGGTAAATCTGTTTGATTTTCTACTTTGTGCATCCAGTTCAAGTCTCGTCATATAGGAGGTACAGCTTGGAAGCAATAGCCAACTTAGTTTTATTGTATTTCTGGCCTCAGGAGTGTTGCAGCCATAGATAATGCTCAGGACAGAATGGATGAACATTTCTACTCCAGGTGCCCTTTTGTTTGTTCAGTCCATCCCTCCTTTTCACTGCTTTATTAATTAAAGTATCTAGTCATAGGCCTTTATCAATTCATGGCTCCTGTTGTGGCAGATGCATGTGAGGACAAAACCCTTCACACACGTGATTTGGCATCTTGACTGGAGAAGGATGAGTGACTGGGGCATTATAAAGAGCAGCAGTGCATGCAGGTCTGCCCGTCTGAGCAGCACTGTGTTTAGTGCTGAGTTATTGCAGGGTCATGTCTATACTGAAATGAAAGTAGTCTATAGTCACCTGTCAGTGGAACAGAGTCGCTTAGTCAGGCGCCCTTTTAGACCAAGGCCTTACAAACCATTTACAGCGCACACTTAACAGAGGAAAGCTTTATATACCCCGTGCAAGTATTTTGTTTGGGTATTTTCACACTTCACATGTCCATTCAGTTTACCCTCTTGGTGAGATTTGTTCAGGCAGGTGAGAACTCAGCAAATCAAGCTCGGGTATGAACCAAAATAACAGAGACAACCTGAGAGAGGTGGTCTCAGTCATCAGTCGCTAAGCGAACCCCGGCGTGATTCAATTGCAGTGAGAACGTGATTCAGCCCTCATTCAACCAAACTGCAGGAAGTGAACTACAAATGCCGTGTTGTGGGTTGCAAGCTACATTCTATTGATGTGAGCCAGAGGACAGAGTTTTCTTTATATCTTGACAAAAAAGAAAAGAAATGCTGGACAAAATTACAAATGTTTTAAACTAGTTATATATATATATAATTACTTTATCCTGTATCTTATTGTTTCTGTGCTTTGTATGCTTGGCTAAAATCAACGATTTGCACGCACACTCGACAAAGCTCTGTTTACGTTATCCATTGCCATATTTCCAGTGAAAATGATTTAGCTCTGTTCCTTCGCAAATGCCCTCAGCAGATTTTCTTTTTCAAAACTAAGCCCAAATATCCCAAAGCACCTAAAAATGAAACAAGCCAAAAGTGCAAATGACTTCATAACGCGTTTGCCAGGGAACACGCTCAGTTATCAAATGTTCATTTTGGTCTCCTGGAATAGAAGCGCTATATAATATGGCTAAAACAACAAGAAATGTCCATTTACTTATGAACTATTTTGTAACATGTTTAACGTTTTGAACAAGAGCAAGGTTATTAAGGTTATCAATATCCCAAGGTCCATATTGTATAATTATGGCATTAGTGAGCAAATATATACCCAGCCTCATCTGAGCTCAGGTTTAGTTGCCTTTGGTCGCTTTGATATGGGAGTCTGAGTCTAGAAAGAGCAACAACCTGCACCAATTATTTCTAATCACTTTCATGAGTAAGATTGTTTTAACAGTAATGAGTGGAGCCAGTAAAGAGCGGCTTTCATCGGAAGGCAGTAACGAGGTGCTGTTTGAGATGAGCCCGCCGCTACAGCTGGCCTTCGCGCCATCACCATCGCCACGGCACAATTATCAGCAATAATTCCATGTTTAGTGCTTAATAAGACAATGATGGATCACAGACAGAGAGTTGAAAGTGAGTCCTTGGAGAAAAAGAGTTGGCTCAGTCGTCAAACAAGAAACGACAGCGAATTCGCAGCAGTTCAGGAAAAACCATCCAATTATCATCAGGTTAAAATTTTTTTATTCGGATGATAAAAGGAACAGCGCATCTGTATCTCCGTCACGCCTTCACTTTCATTTACCTGGAAGTGTGTTGGTGTAAGAGTTGGTGTATGTGTATATATGAGATCGGACTTAAGTGATCTCGTATCCAGCTCGGAGTGATCCACTTAGTGTTGGGGAGGTGAGGAGAGGAGAGGAGAGGGTAGGAGAGAGCTTCAGGATTCAACGGACAAATCGAATCCAGACTAGAATAGAGTCGGGCAAAGCGCTGAGAGAGGAGATGTTGAAGGTGACAACAGAAGCAGACAGAATCATGCTCATGGGCCTCTCCATGTTCCTGCCCATACTCACGTGCAGCCAGAGGTAAGCCCAGGGGTGACCAGGATGCTTTTAGAGGATTACGGATTAAGACTAAACGAAAGTGTTCCTCTATTGATTTTTAATACAGGGACTATTTGAAGGAGAGGGTCCACTTGATCTGGAGCCAGGTCCTGATACTGAGAAAAATGTATGATGATGGAAGATGGATAGATCAGAGACGGTCATGGACAGAAACAGGAACTCGTGTATGCATTCAGCAGAAATATAGATGTTTTGAAAAAAAGTTCTGGGTCTGTTCACATATAATACAGATAGAATTGGAAAAGCACTCCAGTGGTATCCTCTTTCCATCGGCAGCATCATGAAATAATGGTAACCCTAAACAAAACAGGTTTGGCCAGACACTGCTCTGCCTTTAGGCATACTGAGGCTAGTTTATAAAGCCATGCTTTGTCATGGCCTGGGCCTGCTTCCTCCGTAAGCCTCTCCCCTTTCAGCACCAGTTAGCCTGTTTACATTGTAAATAGGGGGAATCCACGAGGGAGACAGGTGAAGACATCCTACAATTTATACCTTCAGGGCACTAAGAGGATAAACACACTTTTCATTTGTGAATTTTCTTTTTTCCACATGCACAGTCTGCAGTACCTCCAGTCTAGAGTAAGCTTGTCACCTCTAAGGAAGCAGATGGTACTTCTTGAATTTGGCAGCATAAGTTCAACACTCTGTGTGTGTGTGTGTGCACGTGCACACATGGGGGGATTGGCTGCACAGTCAAAATGAAACATGTCACAGATGAAAAAAGAAAAAAAAAAACAGAACATTACAAATTGACTGTAATGATTATAATGAGGTATTCATGCACAAATCTCTAAAATACCCAGTTTTTCACAAAGAAACCAAGACATGACAGTTATGTTCCCTGCACAAGGACACCTCTTCTACCAATTTCAAACAATAGCACTGAAATCATGTCACGTAGGCCGCTAGCTACCACGTGAATTCAAAAAGCCGTGCTCGCTCTGTCAGTCTACGTGGTGATTTTCATGATCATCAGGCTGCTTGGCTTTTGAAAAAGTAAACATTTAATTTCATGTCATTTTCCTCAGCCAGCTTGGAGTCAAGTGTAATGGACAGTGTATGAGCTGTTCATTTCCATGTAACGCTGCTCCCTGATTAGAAACCTTTTCCCCCCATCTTCAGTCACACTAAACTTCTTGACAGAGTGCTGAAAGTGCAGGTTGTGTGTAGGCAATGGAAAATGTACAGATGCCCAAACTTTCCTAATTAACATTTGAAGCTGACAGCAAAAACGATATGCAACAAAACAGAAATGAAGCAGTTGAGATTAATTTGTTGCACATTAGAAGACAGGAACTCCTTCCTTTAATCCATCACCATTTAGGTCCAGTGGCATCATTACTGTATGTTTATGTGTGCTTGACAGATCAAAAGAGTTAGCAAAAGGTAATGACAACAATTATTATTATTATTATTATTATTATTATTATTATTATTACTGTAAACAGAGGGAGAGGAAAGACCCTAGGACCACCCACAAGCTGTTGTGATTTGACGTTGGATCACAGCCATAGTGTGTGTACGCCCCGCTTCCTCATCTTAATGCTCTCCTATAGGTTTAAATCTTGGGCTCCTGTTTAACGAAATTAACGAAAGGGAAAGTCTATAATCAGCGGAGATGAGCGGCTGTTATTGATGTTGCAATGAAATGTGTTGAAGTGTGCTTGAGAATACACCATTATGTTCGTCCATCAAAAGTTTATTAGAAAGAGTATAATCTAGGTTGTACGTAAGGCAAAGGTCCAGGTGGTTTGTACTGTGTATTCTTTTGGAAGCCATGATAACATTCTTTGGATGCACAATGATCGGCGCTGCACCATCTCAAAAATGATCAGGATCTGTTATTATCATGGAAGAGATTTTACCCTTATTGCATTTTTGTCAGGCACATAGTATAGTAGGACCTGGAGGTGACAAAACGTGCAACAGGTTCATGCACACATGTTCCATTTGACATTAAACGTATTATGTAATATACGTGTTTATTTTTTGTGTTTACATTGTCCTTATGCTAAGATGGACTGGAGTGGGCAGTCAGCCTCTCCTATAGCTCACTTACTGAATTTATTTGTCTTTGCCTGATTAGGCTGCTCTTTGTGTGTTCTATTGAATCAGGTTTCCTGCACTCTTACTGGGCCACATGCAGGAAACAGTGAGAGACAATATCTCTGTCGGCCTGTGTACATTCACCATCACCGTCACACTTCCTTCAATCAACAAAAGGCTTATTTTAAAAGCAGTCAGTCAACAGTGGTATTGTGTGGGTAAGTGGGGTTCCACATTGTGCGGCTGGGACTTTTGTATCCACCAAGGTCCACCGTCTGCCTGTTGCATAGCGCTAATGCATTTGGGAGGTGTCCACCAGCATGGATATGAATGCTCATTACAACAAAGAAGATAAACGAAAGCAAACAAGACTGTTGTATAAGCACGTATAGGATACGGAGTGAGATGTCCAGCCAGGTGGATGTCCCATTCCAGACATTAATCCTGCTTTTTGGCTATAAACCCCTGATTTCTGACCAGTCATGTAATAAGGACATTCTTCGTTTTCATACATACATGCCTTTCACAGTATTTTTACTGTAGCAGTTAGTCAGATACTTTGTAATTGATAGTAGTTAAGAAAACAAAATAAAAATCCAAGAGGGTTAATTGTGAAACCAATGCACCACTATTTTATTTAAAAACCTAATAAAAAACCTCATAATACCAACATTTCAGTCTAACTGGTTGAAATGAAAGTAGAGGCAGAGCTCATGTCGATCCATCCATTATCTATACCGCTTATCCGTTAAGGGTCGGCAGGAAGCTGGAGCCAATCCATGTTGACTTGGGGCAAGAGGCAGGGTACAAATAGCCAGCTGGCCTAATCTGCATGTCTTTGGAGTGTAGGAGGAAACTGGAGTGCACAGAGGGAACCTTCGTATGCACGAGGAGAACATGCAGACGCCACACAGAAAGGGCCCAGTCAGCCGGTAGGTTCGAACCCAGAACCTACTTGCCATTAGGCAACAGTGCAAACCACTGCACCACAGTGCTGCCCCACAAAGCTTGTATATTTTTTTATTGTGTATATTGTCTATATACAGTATGATGTCACAGCTGAACATGTTATGTTTGAACAACCATGGTAGAAATTGTGTTTAAAAAAAATTCACTTACCACTAGTAATCAGATTGCTAACTGCAGTTGGATACGATCGAGGGCTTGGATGGGGTGCCGGTGAAAATGGCCTTTCGTTTTGGACTGGCACAGCAGGGCATTGCTGGCACTCTGGTTCCAGTGTGAAGCTACGCTCCTCCGCAGGCTGGGGCCTTGAGCTCATGTCACAGGTGCGCCACTAGGCATGGAGCTCAGCCAACGCAGACAGCCATCTCTGAGTTCCATCAGGGAGTCTCCATAAAGAGCGCTTAGAATCACCGCCACACAGATGCGCACAGCTGCAGCTGGTCTCCAAGAGTGGACAGTACCAGCCAACATTGCTATGGAAAAGCTTCTGGTTGATGAGCAAAGCCATGCAAATTTGACACATAAATCAATGAGTGTGTGATGGCTGGAATCATCTCTACAGAGTTTGGACTTTAAGCAACACAATTGATATGTGGGAAAAAAAATACCCAAATCATTTGGCATTGCAGAATTGTTTTGCTCCAATGAATGTTACATGGAGTCAGACATGCATGCTGAAAATCGATCTGCTGATCCATGTGGTTTCACATGGAACCTGAGCAACATTAACATGTTATTTGCTTCCCATTAAACTAAGGGCAGACATCAGTAAAGGTCAGCTGAGAACTGTCGAGTCTTCTCTGTATGCAGAGCACACTGCCTAATAGGACTGAGAAGCTCCTGTGTATGTTTACACATGAAGCTAGTATTGAAATGAGTTATAAACTCAATTACCACACCCCACTTCAGGCAAACACCCCTCCCTCCAAAGCCCAATGGATCCGAATGGTCCCATCCTGCACATGGAAATGATTTGTCACCTAAGCTTTATGCAAAATCCCATTTCCAATAAGCCCGGCTTCAATTTACACAGTGCCTTACACATGAAGGTTAATCAATAAAGCAGGTGCAGCAATGTCCTGTTACATGTGCACAGGGACCTCTTTGCAGCCATTAATCCCACATGAAAAAAAGGGGGAAAACACCCATCTAATTACAAACAAATATGCTCATCAGCATCCGCCTGAGCCACTGAAGCAAATTAGTTCTGTGAGTGTGTGCGTTCTTGCTCATGTTCATGAACCTGCAAGACTTTTCCAGAGAGTGTAGTGTGTGTCTTTTTGTTGTGGCAATTTCCAATTTGGGAATTGGAAAATGCTATTGATTCCAAGTATTTTTGCAATGACAGTAAGTTATAGAATAAAGAGGCTTGTGAGCGAGAGGTGAGCTCTGGTTGTGCCGTACCACATATTCAGCTTCGCCTCTATTCTTATATAATTACAGAGGTTGAAAATGGCAGATGAAGGACCATTCATGTTAATCAGTTGAATGAAAAGCGAGATTGAGTTTTTATGAATGTAGTTTAATTAGATTTCAGTCCTTGTCAATGCCTGTTATCCATCATGAATACATGCAGCTGTGTTCTCCTGCTCTATGCTAAGAACAGACCTGTGTAGTGTAGGGTTGTTTTGACCCTCAGCACTTGCACTGAGCAACGTCACTTCAACCGTCGTCTGTCCTCGTCCGACTCTCCATGTAATAGAAATCATTTTGATATCTGAAAGAGTTACAAATATGCTATTGAACTTTCTCAGGAAGAGAGAAATACATGTCTGCAATGTATTTTACTCAAAACCTCAGACTTAGGACTGAATATAATAGAAAAAGTACCATGTAATTCAACAGCCACGTGAATACTCTTCTGTTTGTTCTGACCATCACACTCAAATGTGCTTTCTGAACATCCAGTTGCATATTTAGTGCCTTCAGGTGAGGAGATCTGGGGTGCAGTTGTCGTTCTTGTTCATCCCTAAATGTGTTCAATGATGCAATGATGTTGAGGTCAGGGCTCTGTGCATGCCTCTCAAGTTCCTCCACACCATCCTTGGAAAACTGTGTCTTCATGGATCTGACTCTTTGCTTGGTGGCATTGTCATACTGAACATGTTCGCGCCTCTAAGTTCCAGTGAAAGGACTTTGACCATGGCGTGGTTGGGGCTGGTTTGAGTACCTGCAGCTCTCCTGGGATTTTCGTGCACAACTGTCTCTACGGTTTACACAGAATGGTGCACAAAACATCCAATAAAATATACTGGTGACAGTCATAATCTCAAGGTGTGTGTGCACGAGATTGACTGTGTGAAATTCTATGACAGAGTGCATTGTTCAGTGTTTTTGCCAACTGTGTTGTTCAACCTCGACCTGTTTTTACCTTTCCTCTCATTGTGGAAGCGAATGCTGGTGCTGCTTCATTGCTGCATTTCTCACAAACATTGAAAAGCACGTTTGATTGGATTTACTCAGCACGTGGTCCGCATTTCTACCTGTCCAGTAGCGCCGCGGACGGGACATAGAGCAATTCAATAGTGCTGTGGGCTGGACGCTGGGCCAGACTACAGAAATGTGCATCAGATATGCACAAAAAATCTTTTATTGGCAAGGAAACAAGTTTAAGTGTTCTATTCCAATGATCGGCGAAATGCTCCGATAATTGGTCGACTCCTAATGCAGACACCTCTTTTTTACTCACACTTTTTCCCCTCACTCTTGTAAAGGTAGTGCTTTGACAAACAGCCCTGATTGTAACACACCTATTCTTCTAATCCTTGCTGTCTGATGCAGAATCATTGATCCATGTGAATGTGAAAGCTGGTGTCTCCTGCCAAGTAGAAAAATCTCATTAACAATGGCGCTCATTCGTGAGGAAGTGTTTACATGCAATAACAAGTTTGCCGGAATGGAACCAACAAGACAGTTGTACAACATGGCCAACGTTATTATCCTGCCCCCTCTTTCTCACAATGTACAGCCCCTGTCCCCACGTTTAACTTCTGCAATCATCTAACTCGTTAAAATATCTAAGTGCACAGCCGAACTTGGCCTTGCAGACAGCGCAGGGCAATGCATTTTTGCATAATGCTTTTTTAAAATGTGCATCAGAGCAGTGTCTTCCATTAACTTGAAATTAAAGCTATCATTATGCACTTGCTCCTTTTAGAGCCACACTGCACTTAACTAAAATCAATTCTGAAAAGAGTTTGCATTTCTTGAATGGTGATAATGCTGGCCCATATTTTGGTGCACACCATCTTTAGTAATCTCACATTTGTGGTCATCACCTGGGTGATACTGACTGCTACAGCCTGCTTATGATTGCTGAACATCTTTAACGTATTGCTTCATTAATAAAGTTGCAAAATTTGTGCCTGTTTGATCCAATTCTTAAGTAAAGACCAGTGCCAAATTTGAGCAAACTCCCCCAGCAATAATCCAATGAATGAATTAAGGTCACTGCAAATGAATGTAATGATGGCATTTTCATTATTAGCATCATGCTAGTTCACCAACCAACCTGGACATGTTTCATGTTAAAAGATTGCATTTTATTTACACACTTTTTTCATTGTTAAAGCCAAAGAATATTCAAACAGAAAGCGTCTCTTAGCCCTGACTGGCTGGTGACCATTGACATAAAAAAAAAAAGACTTCTTATAATGACTTATATATATATATAATGTTCAAGGACCATGTAAAGTGTATATTTGCTACAACTTTATTTATAATTTTTTTTTTATAATATACAAATTTTTATCCAGTTACTGGTCATTAATGGAAATAACCCCTCTGATGTCCTTTTTTCATCAGAGAAGTACAAACCAATTAGTCTGCGATTTGTACAGTTTTAAAGTGTGCTTTATGGAAATGCACAAACAGCTCTTCACTTGCTTTTAAAAGCCATTTGCTCTTAAAATACTTTGGAAATTGCAAGCCACCGCTGAAATTAGTCGATCCATTTTGTGGTAGAACGCATGAGGGGGCGAGGCCTGTGAAAGCTGAACTAATGTTCGGGTTCTTGGCGTTCGGGGAGGGAGAGCCAGACTCACCTAATGATGTTTTCACTATAACCATGCAAGTAGGGGCCAAGGTCATTCAGCTCATTGCCTTCCCATTCACTGGTTTTCATCTCCATTGTAAACCTCAATGTGAGTGTTTGAAATGGACACATCCCAAAGGGAAGACACAAAGCAGTCTGATGGCAATCAACAGCAGAAAATTATCCGCATCTTCTAAATTAGATTGCGAGGGAAATGATACTCTGAGGCCATTGCTATCACACAGAAAACTCCCATCCTGTGAATAAGACACCTGGGATCAGAGCTAAATGAGCAGCTCAGTCTCTGTAGCCGTTCATCCTGCTCTCAGAGCTTCTCTACTGTTCTTGTTGATGTTATAAATAACACAAGGCTGTATTGATGCCGCAAAGAAAACACATACGATATCTTATTTAAGAAGAGACAATGGACTGTTTGACTGGATGTCAGCATCTCCCCGAGTAACTACACTTCCTAGGAGCTGATCTGAGATCACCATGGCTGTAGATAGTGTTTTGCAGAGCCTGTTGATGTGCAGATGTGGAGTAATGAGGGTGTTCACTCAGCTCGCTCCTGTCAGAAGATGCTTAGGCAGTGCCATTCTGCCAGTGCCTGCCTGGCTCACTGTCAGCGCACGCCAGCAGCCTCTAATTTCTCCATTTGATGAACAGATAGCCTCTCCCTGTTATTAGCCCTCTGTCTCCAGCCTCTGTTGTTTTGGCGTTTTCATCCTTTGCAAACGTTAACAGTGGCCAACCATAATGTATGCATAACACCTCTGCTCACCTGCTGTTAACAATGCCCTGAACAGAAGTGGCCATGCACTGAGACAATCGGGTCCTGCAAGTTATTGCACACAAATCACCAACAGATTGCTTCTGTATGGGGAAAAATGGTTTTGTTAGTCTAATGAGGTATAAAAATGGCACGTGGCAGGTGTGTAATATGCAGATGATGCCAACTCCGTTATTCGCAACGCAGCCGAAATTGCGTTTTTCAAGGGCCCGGCTTTTCTTCATGCCTCCTGAATGCTCAGGCCGTCAGAGGCCTCAGGAAGGCAGCAAAAAATACTTCTGCTCCAGACGGTGATACCTGATAGCACCACTAAAGCGGTTGTAGTACATTAGCTGCGCTATAAAACAATAAGGAACCAGGAACATGAGCACATCTGCTATTGTAATTGAATTTCTAGCACACAATTTTTATAGCCCGCCATGTCCAGCAAGTTGTAATTCTGACAATTTAATACATTACACCATCACTATTAGTTTAGGTGAGGAATGTAAGATTATACACGTCGGTGTTATAGCAGCCAAAGCTTCCATGCCGTTTCAAAACGAGACATTACGTGGATGAGAGAAAGGAAGAGTGTTGGAGCCAAGTTGGTTGAAGAATTCAGTAAAGACCTTTAATGTATTTAGATTTATTCCCAAACTCTGAGATATCAAACATCCTAACTCCGCGTATATACCCAATCTAAGGCAAGTCATTACAGTAAACTTGTCTAATCTAAACTAATCTTCAGGTCAAAGCTTTTCTGAAATTTGATCAGGTAGTCAGGTCATTTTGGATGAAAACATAATGCAGTTATACACCGAACTACTTCGGTATACTTATCAGGCTCACGTTCTTGATTTTTCCCGTCAAATATTGATATTGATATCAAGAAGTGCTCGTTAATATGTACAGCCGAACGTTTCATGAAATTGAAACAGAAATATGAAATGTATCATCAGTCAAATGATATCTGAATGAATGTTTTTTACTCATCGCCAGTCCATTACCACTCTCTGCAGGTCTTCCCTGTTTCATGGCACTAACATGCGTAGTCAATCACCACATCGTTTTGGACTCCCGCTTAAACGTCGCATGGTGGCTGAATGTGAATTCAGTGTTCGTCTCAGGTCTTGTTGATCGGCTCACGTTGCTGGGTATCCGCAAGCAGAAGGAAATCAGGTGTATTTCCCTCCTAGTGAGAGCACAGGCCATTGTGTTTGCGTGAGCTTTAGAGATAACAGAGAGAGAAATTTCAACTCTGAGCTTGTAAGCCAGCACTTAAGGATAATGCTCCAATCACAATCAAGTGACAGGTTTTGTACCTTAATGCATTTCGTTATGGTCCAGATTAGAAGTTTAATGAAGCAGCTATCAAAGTGCGATTAACGGGATTGATTCAGCAAAAGTCCAAAGTATTCCCCTGAATTCATTTTTTTAGGTGTTTCAAAGTGGGGATCCCTTTTCACCTGCAAACAGTCGAAGGATGTTGAAAGGCAGTTTTGAGGAAAATGTTTACTTGAAAATGTTTACTCTTTGGCTTCTATATTTATACAGTGTTTTACATACTGAAATGAAAAATTACACATGCTGATACATGGAATCTGTTTGAAGGACACTGTAACGCCGTGTAGAATGTGAGTATATGAATATTCGATGCTATTCACATGGTGTTGACAGGTCTCACATGTGTGAGGAACAGGGCAAAAATATCATATAACAATACCAGAAGACATCCTCAGGACTCCAACTCCCACACACACTAACCTCCCCACTCACTTTCCCGCTCACAGTCACCTGACTTTTGATTTCATGCCCCTGTTCCTCATTACACTGAAATTTGTTTAAGGATTTTAGTTTTCACTGTTAGGTTTAGGTTTCAAACGAAATGCGCAGTTATTGTTGGTCTGACTTTACCAAGCCTTTTGTTCACTGCACTGATTCATCTTTCTTTCTTTTTTTTTGGTGCTTGCCCCATTTTTTGCCTTAGCCTCTGATAGTCTGTTAGTGTATCACCTGACCATTGCCTGTTTTTGAGTTTGCCTTGAATAAACCTCATTCTGCATTTACATCCATTTGCCATCTGACATCTTATCGTATCTGACATGGGGCTTATGTATTTTTGTGCAGGGTTTATAGGGGGTAAAAACTGTTTAAAATGGTGTCGTTTTTAATGTCCAGACAGCTACTTTTTAACAAGTAGTACACAGCATTGGCACTTGAGACTAATGGCATAATGTAGAAAAATGGCTATATCATGATATTAATAACCTATTGCCATAAAATCCAGATCCCTTTTAGAATAGAACACAGAGCTGTTCAAACAAGACATTGCGTTTCCTTCAGGCATCACTTTAAAGTGTAAGATTTGGTTCTTATTTGCTTGTTAAACAGCTCTCAAAACTCTCACAGTCACGTTTGGTGTCTCTCTTTTAGTCCTAGAAACATTAGAGACCCAAACTGATATGAGAATGTTATTGTGGAATGAATTGTTGGATTAGATGTGTTCTCTCTCTCTTTCTTTCTTTCCTTCTTTCTTTCTCAAGCTCTCTCCTCTCTTTCTCTCGGGGGTCAATAATTAAAGCGCAGTTAAATTAGTTCAGTGCAATAAGGTTTTAATTGAAGGTTTTAATGAATGATCTCAAAGGGAGGTTCAATCTCGACTGAGGGGTCAGTTCCTGTCTAGGCTTCTCTTCTCCTATCTTTATCACAGTCGTCTCGGCTTTCCTAAGATGCTGCAGCATTGCCGTGGTTATGAATGATCAAATCACTACCCTAGGGGTTAGTACTAGGGGTACAGACCCTGACAGAGGAAACTCAGAGTGTCAAAACCTCTGATTAAAGGCTGCTCCAGAATGGGTCACAAACCAGACAGCAGATATTTGGCACAAGCTTGTCCATCATTACAATTTTCTGTGCTTTGTAGATGTCAGTGTATCCTTCAGTGGAATTGTAATGATTATTGTCAGTGGTGATTTTGTTCCCTCAGGTTAAAAATGCTTTAGTAGTAGCGCATATACTACAAATTTATTGTGTATAAAAATGGATGCAAATCCAGTTCGAATTCCACGGCATTCACACTGGAATGCAACAACGTTACAGACGATCATAGTATAAGTATGATGCAGTTAATAGACAAGTCCAAACTGACTGTGAATTTATCCAATGCTAAAGTGCAGGTTTGTCATTGTTCCCAGCATCCTCAACACAAAAAAATCATGTGTTATATTTTTTAAAAATGCATTTTAAATAAAGGTAACAGTTTTATATATGTGTATATAATTTTTTGCTACATAAGTACAGTATATATTTTTGGATGCTACTATTTCATATCAGAACTTTAAAAAAAAAAAAAAACAGATAGTGTACACCCACAAGCAACAGTGGTTGTGGTTGCCATACATACCTACAAATACAAATCACAAGTGTCATGAGTGACTCGTCTCTTGCTGGTATGAATGCAGGGATTTTCTGAACAGTTATTTATACATTAGACCCTTTGAAAGAGCCTTATACAAGGATAGTAAGTTTTTTTGTGATGGAGATGCCTAATGGAGTCCATCCATCCATTCATCCATCCATCCATTATCGATACCTATATCTCTATCCCACACCTGGATATAGTTGCATGTGCACAGAAATGTTTTCCTCCTTCAAAAAGTTTTATATAAAATGATCATTATGTATCCATTATCCAAAGGTCCTTCTTTATTTCCCTCTTCTGAGAGTTGTGCTCTATGATTAGAGATTTATAATCCTGAAATAGACAAGCGTACCTCTGTAATAACCCTTGACCCACAGAGTGGTGATTGTCAAGAGCTGGCATGAAGCCTCTCAAGCTCAATTTGCCCCTCACTGCTCTTGAGCAAGTATTGTGGTCTTATTGATCCACCTTCTTTCTAGGCCTCAGCTCAAGGCCGTGCTCAAAAGGTAGGCCATGAAATACTAATGGACTAATTCAGACTAACCTGCTCGCCACATCCCTTCTCCACACTTCTCGTTTCCATGGTACACCCTGCAGGACGGCAGTGCAGCTGAGGGAGGTGAAGGCCTGAAACTAAACAACACAACATTTACCCCCCCCTCTAGTGAACTGGATTGACAGCCCTTCACTCGATTTCCAGACGTGCTCTGTACAGACAAATTTTTACAGACAAAAAACAATGTAATGGTTACCAAAGCAGTGCTCAAAAAATTGAAGTGCTCTAAACAGGGGTCCTGCTACGGGGAAAACAACAAGTCCAGATCTAGACATGGACTTTCGGACATCTGTCTTGAGATAGCGACTAACTGCCAAAGTGAGGTGGGACAGGGGCCCAGATGTGGACATGTCTATCTGGATTCAATCTGTTAAAAGATTTTGGGGACACATCAATATTTGTTATTCCCAAAGTCATGAACACAAATATTCCAGGCAATATGAGGGCTATGGCTTTATTGTAATCATGAGGAAGTACTATAGTCTTTCTTACTCTCTCTCTCATACACACACACACACACACACACACACACACACAGATGTCTTGAGTTACTTACTAAGAGGTGAGGCTCCAGTATAGTGCGGTCTCAGCAGTTCAGTAATGAGTTCATTGTGTGATGACTTGTGGCATATGGAGTGCAGACGTTGTATTTCAGTAACAGTTTATCTGTCTTTACACACACACTGTTAGCCGAGGCTCAGATGATATGCTTTCAAATCTGGCTTGGGTATTCGCTATGGAAAGAAGTTACAGAAAATAGGATTATAGCTAAACAGTGGTTACTGAAAAAGAAACGAATGGCTGTGATAATAACCTAATAACAACCTCACCTTGTCCTCTCAAACATTTAATCTAAATGGAATTGTATATCATATGAATTGTTAGGAATTTTTAAGTCTGAAATAAACACAAACAATTCAGGTTACAGCTACTTAGATTAAGTCCTATGTATCCTATGTGCAGTGAAATGAAAAGAAAAGAAGTGTTAGAAAGCGATTAGATGGTGAGTGCAGAATGCTGACAGTGACATGCGAGCTTCCAGCAGTCTGCGGCTCGCCACAACACCGCTGTAGGTCTGTCTGTATCTCATATATTTACATAGGGATTTGAAGTGTTTCAGATCTCTCTGTGATAAGTGTGTGCTATGTATGTTACGTGCTCTGACTTAACCCTCGCCTGAAGGATCTGTTATGAACATGCTCGGTGTTTGTCTGACACTTGAGTAATATGATGATGTCTGCAGGCTATGGAAACTGCATACCTTTTCATGCAGTTAAGAAACATTGTCAAGAGGAATTGTTGTTTTAGTGAAATTCCTACATTAAGCTGAGTGTTATGGACCACGGGAAAGAATGTGAGGATTTTTCTCTCTTACCCTCTTAAATGTACACTACTTGTAACTACATACCTTTCCTATTAGGCTTACTGAAGATAGTGTAAAATTCATAGTGGTTAAAAAAATGAAAGAACAGGCAGGATGAAAAAAAGAAGAAGTGGAAGGACAGAAAAAGCACACATGTAGATTCAATTTCATTTTGAAGAATTTTCTTATTTTAAACGAATTATTATTGTTTAAAATATTTGTATAATACAATTAAATGGCAAATTGGAATGAAATTGCTTCTGTGTACAGACGGTTGACTGCTTAATGCAAAGTGGTATTGAGTTTCATAGTTTTGACGCACAGTAATAAACATGAGTGATGATTCATGCGTAGGTGGCACACCGTCATCTCACAGGTTCTAACGTGGTGGTCACTTCGGGCTCTTCTGTGTGGAGTTTGCATGTTCTGCCCATGCCTGTATGGGTTTCCTTAGGGTGCTCCGGGTTCTACCCACAGTCTAAAGACATGGAGATTAGGTCAACTGGCTACTCTAAATTGCCAGTAGGTGTGAATGTGAGTGTGAATGGTTGTTTGTGTCTGTGTTAGCCCTGCAATACACTGGTGACCTGCCCAGGGTGTACCCCTGCTCTTGCTGGAAGTCAGCTGGGATTGGATCCAGCTCCCCGTGGCCCTGATGGATAAGTCGTATAGATAACGGATGCACGGATGGATGGAATTCAGTCATTTAAGGGGTTAATCTACATTCCTGTGTAAAGCGTGAAGGAGGACGCAAGCCAGAGCAATTCCCCCTAATCTTGTCACTCGACATACCATAACAAACATGCCAAGCTCATTTCATGCACTTAAAATGTGTGAAAATGACTCCTGATGAATCTGTCCATCTCTCTCTCATTCTCTGTCTCATTCTATCTCTCTCTCTGTCTCTCTCACACTCTTAGCGCTGTGTCAACACGCAGCCTCCAAAGTCGGTAGCCGGGTTTCCAGGTTAAAAAAAGCTGTTATTAATGTTATGCAGAGGTTATTCATTAACCATTCCGAAGACACACTTCCTCTGTGTGTTTTGAACCTTTCCTTCTGTCACGGTGTTAGCCGAGCAAACTGTTCACACATTCAAGCCTTTTAGAGCATATGGTTTAGATCACTGACTGGCACATTTCAGTTTGCTCACTGGGCATATCTTGAATTTCCGACTGCAGTTAATGAGTGAATGTGGAAAGAAAACCTTGAGACTTGACTTTGTTAAGTGATTGCATAGTTTTGTGCCAATATTGTACTGAAGATTTGAAATATGCGCAGTGTGTTTTTGTGTTTGCTGGGACAGAGGAAGTAGCGAGTGTATCTGGTGACCTTGGTGTGTCCGCACTGGGGTGCAGAGAACAATGTGTGTAGTGAGTGTTGTCTTTCCGGGACAAACAGCTGGATAGGTTGCTGTGTGTGCACAAGTATGCTAACAGGATTGATCAACATTTTTTATTGTGTGTGTGTGTCATTAGTGATTTTCTGAACAATATATTCTCTATATACTATATATACACACATGCCTCTATATATATATATATATATATATACATACACACACCCGGAAAGTATTCACAGCGCATCACTTTTTCCACATTTTGTTATGTTACAGCCTTATACCAAAATGGATTAAATTCATTTTTTTCCTCAGAATTCTACACACAACACCCCATAATGACAATGTGAAAAAAGTTTACTTGAGGTTTTTGCAAATTTATTAAAAATAAAAAAACTGATATATATATCTCTGATATTCTCTGACAGGAGCCTATTACTCAAATATGGTCTTTCCTCTGTGCAGGCTCAGCCTTTATGATGGTCAACACTTCTGGAAGGTTCTCTGGACAGAGAGCTCAACTGGTTGTCCCTCAGCTGAAGGAGAATGATACACACTGCCTTATATTCCAGTATTATGGAGCCAGTGGTGAGGGTTCGAGTCCTGGCCAGCTCTACATCTATGTCAAAGAGAACACCAGACCAGTAGGCCTCCCTGTGTGGAACTCATCTGGACCTGCCTTTCATACCTGGAGGCAAGTTGAACTGGCAGTCAGCACCTTCTGGCCCAACTTTTATCAGGTGAGAACTTTTCTAGTTCTAGTATATATAATCAGTATATATCAGTTCATAGGGCTATGACACATTCCAAAACATGTCAGCTATCATAAAGACTGTTATGCCAGTTTCTCTGACAGGTTCACAACAGCTAAGCCTGGTTTTTGTTGAGATATGGTTCTCATTAACTTTCTGGGAGACTAATTTTAAGTTATTATGGCATGACGATTAGGGTTGTAGCGCTGTGTGTTTCTCCGCTTCTGCTTCTGAGTCACATAATTCTGATGACTCAAAACTAAACTCTAATTTAGTGTCATAAATAATATACTTACCTCTCTCACCGCAGTGTCATGATATCCATTTCACGTCCGTTTTACTTTCGTAGCACATTTAGCAATATAGCACTTACAGTATATAGCACTATTAACAATCTGGGTATAGATAGAGCTGCTTAATGAACAAACCAGATGCAATAATGGCGATGAAAACCTTTCTGAGACAACATGAGTCAAAAACCTTCAGACTTGCAATGGAACCCACCCTCTTCTGCGTCACACTGGATAGTGGGATTATACAACATTGCTATATGTAGCTGTATGAGTATATTGTGTATAAGAGTCCTGGAAACACGGACTTTATGATTACCACAGATCTTAAGTACAATCCTACAGTATCCAGATAAGATTATCTGATTATGGAACTGTTCTTGGGAAACAGAGATCTTTAGGGTATCCATATGGGACCATCCACAACAGCAGAAGGTGAGTCACAAGTCCAGGAATCTCCAAGGAGAAATACGTCATCAGAATGAATCAGGCACAACAATCACACATAACACTGTTATGATACTATTATAGAGATTGCCAGAATGCCAGAGAGAATACACATAACCCTGAGCTACAAAAATACATTGTCCCAACATACAGTAATGATCTACCTAACTTGACCCAGGTGTTGTCAGAATTGACAGAAGCAGTCTTTCTGATAGCTGAGTCCTGTTAGGAAGAAGGTTTTACATTGTTTATGTCCGGTACATTGTTGGGTACCACAAAGCATATACAATTGGCCGAATCTTGGGAGGTGGCTGCAGAATGGTTCCTAATTTGGGGCTTGGTATCTTGGAATTTAAAGAGGAAAACACATGGTACTATCGTCATCATAACATTACTGTTCCCAGATTCAGATTCATGGTGTTTACAATGGCAGAACAAGCTTCTTTGGCGTCATAGACCGCAGAGAATCTTAATTAATTCAGTTCATATAAAGAGCTTATTCACACTTGACATGTAACCACTAAGCTGCCCAGGTAGGCTGATTTGACACCTGCCAGGCTGGTGTAGCACTGCCTGTTGATCCTCATAGGGAATCCATTTTAATTGCAAGAGAAAGTCCCAATTACTTCTTGCAAAATCGACTCCTGGTGCTCTTGCAGCTGATTCTGGACTGCTTCTCCGGATTTGGCTGAATAGAGGCAGAATAAGAACCAGTCTCTGCACCTCAATCCCAGCATGCACCTTTAATGGCTGAAAAGTCATTGTATAAAGAAGTGGCACCATAGGAGAGCTTTTTGTGACACTATAGATCTTTCATTGACTCAACTGGAGATGAACATTTCAGCACAAATGGGGGAAAAAAGGCAGCAAAAATATCAAGGTTTAGTCAGAGAAGGGAAGTGCTACTCAGTGTTTGTCAGGATATAACTTAAGGTTAAGGTTTGGGATAACTGCAGAGGACTTCTTTGGCCCTTAATACTGAGTCTTCAGTGGTTCTTTTACAAAACATTCACAGAGTGTCAGAAGGGACATCAGTCAAAATGTTATGCATTCAACAGTTTAAACTGGTTATTAACCTTTTTTTAACTATTTAATTCAATAGTGATTTTTTATTTATTTATTTTTTTTTTAAACAAGATGCTTATGTTGCTTTTGAACAAGATGCTTTTAGCCAGATCTTATGTGCTGTAAGATTCAGTAGATCCTGAAACCCATCTGAAGTTAGATACGTTGTAGTGTCTCACCAGTTTGGACCACCATTTTTATTATAGTTTTTAATGCAGTGAAGATTCATTGCACCCGTTAATCACAAATTTGACCATAAAGTAAGAGTTTTACATTTGCAACTTGCGGCAAATTTTTTGCGGAGCTGAGAAATTGACTGGAAGGAGCAAGGAGAGAACCCTGTGATAGAGATGGGATATGTAGTTCTGTTGTAATGCTTGTCACGTTTTAACATAGTGTTACTTCTGTTTTCATTACAGTTAGAGCGCGTGAGCTCGTGCAGTTTCCAATTTTCATCAATATAATCCACAGTAACTGGGGGTAATTAAGGTTACTCGCCCACGTCTGGTAGCCTCTATCAATTTTCTCCTTCCTTCAATCATAGAAAGTTGCAGAGTTTCATCATAGAAAGTACAGAGAAAGTTCCGAACTAAGAAGATGTCAATGTAATCTATGTGTTTATCTGTTGATATTATTCTGCTAGCGGTTGTAGCTTTTTTATAGCCAAACCTAAAACATTCATGCAAATGGCCATTCCGTATCTAGAGCCGGGTTATTCATCTAAAATTTGTGAAGGTCTGGTTTTATTAAAATTCCTTTCTTGCAATGGTACAGATAACCAATTAACATGGCTGAATGGCTACAACGGTTACATTTAATTCTGAACCATTGATGTTCATGGCTAATTCAGTTTGAAGTGGTTATGTTTTGGTTTTCCACTGGTGCTTTGCGTTATTACTTTTGACTAGTGCCATGAACTTTGAGCAGATAAAAGATTAAATTAATCTATTTGAAATTTTATGCAAGGAAAATAAATGCATTTTCTCTGTTCAGTAAATGAAATCGGTAAGTGAAAATCTGCGAAAATGCTCTAGCTAGTCTCTGGTCTGACGCGCTGCCAGTTAAATCATTTGTATAAACATACAAGGGTCGTATACAGTTGATGTCCCCTGAAACGGCTTTCCAGCAACAGAGATGCCGCATGTAGACAAGCATATGATGTAATATATAATCATATGGCTCCAGAAAAAGAAGGAATTCTAAATGAAACCCAGGGTCTGCAGAGAAATAACCACCTGCTCGTTATTTATGGTGGGTGACAGGAGACACTTCTCCATCTTCTCAGCTCTCTTCGTCTATCGTGCAAGGTGTTATTGGTGAAGAATGCAGTTGCGACTTCTTAATATTACAATGATTAACAATAGAATCTGCAATCTACGTTATTGTAGCTAATTAGGGATGGAGAGGTAATTATGGGTTTGCATAATTGCACGGTATCTTAAGTGTTTGTCAAAATGAAACCACCTGGTACTGAGAACTTACTTTGTCTCTTATTTTGTAATTATGGGGTTTGTGTTTTTATCCTTTCTCATCTCCCTTTGCACTTTTCTTCTGCTGTACAATGCGAGAACATCACCAGCTCTAATTACTCCTCCAGTTTGGTCGCTTTTCAAAACTTTTAATAAATAACAGCATGCAGTTAGAATATGCTAATGCCTGTGGCCTGGTGCTCTCTGATCTTCACTGACATTTTGTGGTGTTTGGTTCTGAAGTATGTTATTGTGCTTCTGTTTATAGCATTTGGATGACAATTACAGGTGTGAGGAAAAGACCACTCATGCATGATCGGTTCCGAATGAAGGCGGAGAGCTTGTGGCTTAAAGAACAATTATATATACGCATCTATGAAGACAACAAAAGGAGCTGAAGCCTAATGCTTAGTTTCAGTGAGGCATTTATGAAATGTAGCGATAGACTAATTGATCCTTTATACAGTTGTCTAAATTGTCCACTGTAGTGTTCAGAACCATCACAATCTCTTATACATTTCAGGCAAACTGTTCCACTATGTGGAGAATACAATAACTACTGAGGGGGGAAAATAAACATCTGTATAAGCCTTTGTCTCATGGTGTGATTGCTTCTATATATAATACAGATTTTTAAGAAGCCATAATGGCTTCAGTAATTGAGCAATTATAAATTCAGCTAATGAAAACCTTCCAACAACAGAGAACCCATTTCACATTGGCCATATTTAAGAGACCTCCAGGGACCAGTACGTTTTTACTGTGCAGTGTGGTGACACACATCAACACCGCAGATTTAATCTCCCTCTAGCTTGCTATGACATTTAACATGCCCAAGACTGGCTTTTCATTTTCTTTTAAATTAGCCCCTCATAAAGCTCTAATTAGTGGTCAGGCCACTTAGAATTGTTCCTCAGAATAAAGCGGAATGGAAATCAATTTAAACCCATTTGAATGACCTAAAAAGCATCACGTTTGAATGGCCTCTCAGTGTTATCTAGCACTAATGACTTGTTTGGATGATCTTTGTTCAGCATACATTGGAGTGACACACTCGAGTCCTACTAGGCAACGTAAATGGGTTTGAGGAGAAACTGTCACCTGCTGTTATTATTGATCCACGAATCGCTTTTAATAGTAGAAATAAAGGTTTATATAATGGAATGATACATTTTAGACAAGCTGACCACTTTCCTGCGTTTCTGTATTAATAAAGCTGCCTTTTTATATTAACTCCAGGGCAGACTAAACGGTTTTGAAATAATTCACTCTTTCTTTTTTTTTGAGAAAGGAAGAAGAAGAGGGCATTTTCACCGCACAACTGAGGCATAGTCTTTATTCGATGATGAAGAGGATGTGTTCATTTTTCAATCTGATTCCTCTAAAGGTTTCTATCTCATGTCTTGGCATGGAGTTTTCCGTGCCGTTGTCGCTGTTACCGAGATCCAAATCTACACCTCAGTTTCTTTGTGACAAAGATCTCTTGTTAAAAGCTCTATACAAAAAATGAATTTAAGGCATGTGAATACTATTATTAATATTCGACAGGCCTAAAGATGTTTGTGAATAGTTTTTTTTAAACTGTATTTCATTCTCCATGTAGATCTCTAGACCTGCATTGCTGTGTTTTCCTGATCAGTTTGCATCATATCTGCACTCCCACAAGCACATTAGTTGTATTTTGACAGTCAACCTTAAAAACCATCGCAACCAACTTGACCTTTTTTTCTGTTCTCTCACAAGTTGGTAAGTCCCTTTAAAGACATATTGAGTTAGTAGAGGGATGGAAAAAAAATCAGAGAGACATTGAGTGGAAATGATTGGATGAGTGGGCGCTGTTTGCACATGTCGAGTCTGATGTAAACTGAGTCTGTAACAGGCCTCCCGAAATCTGAGTACACAGGAAAGGCAGAGTGTGTGTTTTAACCAGTTGCTTCCTGAGTGATAGGGTTAGTGAGACACATTGCTCCCCCTCCTTTGCCCTTTTCCTCAGTCACTCTTTTTCGCCATCTGTTGTGTGGTTTGGTGGTCATAGTGAGAGAATGACACTACACAGTGTTGTCTATAAAAAAAGATCAATTGATACACCACTCACAGCGGCTGCTATTAGTAACCCAAATCAGTAATGTAAAGAGGTCATGGAAACCTGACTCCACTGAGGCCTGTGGGAAATCAGTTTCCTCACAACAGCTAGTTGGGTTTGATGGATGTATGGAAAGGATGGACTTCCTCGCACAGTCAGCCTTCTTCTGAAAATATAGGAGCACACAAACCATCCGGGCCTCTTAAAACTAACCAGCTGTTCACTGTTTTTATAGTTTTCTACTGTTCAACTGTTTATTATAACAGTAAACTTACACCGAACTACAAGCTAGAGGTGCGTATGGGACTGGGGTTTCCACCCACTCCCGGTTTGACCAGTCCTGCAGTTATTATTGTTTGTCAGAATCTGTGACCTTTGAACAGAATAAAGTAGTTACTAACTAATAAGGAATGGATGAAAACAGTAACCTGCATGCCATCGTGTTAATGAGTATGGCCTTGCATTGTCCTGCGAGCTTCATACGTGACCTCCTGTTCCCACACACAGCAAAGAGAAAAAAAACAAGCTTTTTTGTTGGGTCCCATGAGATGCACACCTCTAGTAAAACCCATCAACATCTGAATCATTTCCATAACATTGACCTGAGTTGTTCATGCACTATATTGAGAATTGTTTTGATATAATATCAGGCATTTAAAATCTCTCTGTGTGTGTGTGTCTGTCTCTCTAGCTCATCTTTGAAGTTGTGACCTCAGGACAGCCGGGGTTGCTCACTATTAAGGACATTTCACTCCAGGGACATCAGTGCAGTAAGTTCCCTCTCTGCCACTCTTTCTTTCTTATGCCCCATGAAACACATGTATTTTGTTCCCAATATAAAACCTGAATACCAGAATATTATTAGAATGTACTGTGAGACTAAGTTACTCCTTAAACATGCCATTTCAAACGCAGACTCCAAAATAAACATTTAACAGCCTTTTGTGTACATTGTCACTTTAAGCAAAGTTAGGACTGGACACCCTTCCATGGTGGCGGACTAATCGACGGATATTTTTATCCGTTGGATTAGTTAGATGCTATTTTTTTTATGTGGGCTATTTCATGGTAATGTCTATAGCAAAAAGTTTGTTTCTATGGTGGTCAGAGATCTAAACAGCAACTGTGTCCATACAATGAAAATATTGTCAAGTTTGAGTAAAAGACACACTTTCTCTGTGGCTGAATCTCAAATGCTCACTGATCTTATGTAGTGAGCATATATAGTGAACAGGAAGCCAGTTAGTCAGACTTGATGGTGGATTTTATGTGGAAAATAATAAGATCTGTCAAATCGAAATACATGTGAAAGACAAGAAAATGTTACTGCTGGTTAATCAATACAAACAAAACTGAAACAAGAGCGTAATTATAGAAAATTGTGATGTTGCATTCCTTTTAATGCACCCAAAATATGACATTTAAAAAAAAAAGAAAAATAAATAATCACTGTAGTCTTAGCGTTTTTTTTTTCTTCTTAAAATAGCAGTTGATTGGTTTGTATGATGGCTTTGTTTGAGTCATCGATGTTCTGCACTGTTTACGGCTCCGCCCGCGTTCCCCTTGTGCAGCATGCAGGGCTCCCGGGAGATTCAGCATGGGTACTTAAGCTATGTTTGGCACATCCAGTCGTCCACTATGTAGTGACTCAGCCATTTTGTAGCGCTGTTCGAATTCTCAGCTCTAAATTTTTATTTATTTTATTTATCGTAAGGCACACCAAGTAGTGTACAGAAGCTCTACCCTGCATTAATCGACTTAGACCATCATGCATTGCGGCCTTCTGAAAGTTTTTAATCAGCAGGTTTGCTTATTTAAATCTATTTGACTGCTTTGCATGGGTGACGTTAATTCAGAATTAAGGTATTGAAGATTAGTAAGCAGTATAATAGCAGAGTTGCAGCTGTAGTCCCAATAATGCTTGCGTGGGTAGATAGAGTACAGCCAAAGTAAGTTGTAAATAAAGTTACGAGTGCAGAGATTTCAGTTGTAAATTTTTATTTAAATGTTGTAAAGAGATACACTACCAGTCAAAAGCTTGGACACGCCTTCTAATTAAATTTTTTCCTTTATTTTTATGACTTTAAAAGAGACTGGATAATGATGGACTGTTGTTTCTCTTTACTTAGTTGAGCGGTT
>JAQQZR010000033.1:20295373-20309349 GCA_030068235.1 Notoglanidium macrostoma
CATAAATTTGAATAGACATTCTGCACCTTTACATCTTTTTTTTTTCCATCATATTTTTTTATTATTATTTTTACATCACATCTTATTTATGACTGGAGCGAGAAGCGGAACTAACTGCCCTCCATATCCCATAAGAGCATCCTACTAATCTTAAAGTGCATAATTTACACATGATATAAATGTGCATGAATATAAATGAACACACTAATATATGTGTGTGTTTGTGTTGCAGTGAGCACGCCACACTTCCTGCATATTAAAGGTGTAGAAGTGAATGCGAGGCAAACAGCTACTTTCCACTGCACCATTAATGGCCAGCCCAAGGACCACGTGAACTACAAGCTGTGGTTACAGGTAACACTTCTGCTTCATGCCTTTTCATGGTTTCATGCTTTATTTTATTGTCCACATTTCCCTGTTATTAATGTCGTACTCGGCTTTTTGTAGCAGCAAAGATGAAACCCAGTCGATTAGAGAGATGCGTCTCATGACATTAATGAAGAAATATTTCTGAGGAATAAATGTCCCCATCTGCCCACAGCATGTGGATGTGCATGCACAAGGACACAGTTGTGTGTTTGTGGATGCTGAAGTGTGTGTGAGTGTGAGTGTGTGTGTGTGTGTGTGTGTGACAGCTGTAGGGAATCAGTGGCAAGTGAGTGCGTGCCCAGAGAGGAATAAACAGCTCTCTCTCTCTTTCTCTCTGAGAATCCACCATTCCACTATATAAACAGAGTAGGAGTACAGAAATGAACACACACACACACACACACACACAAATGTACAAAGTTCTCGGTTTGGCTGAACAGTCTGATACCGAAACTCAGTTTAGATTAGAGTTTGCGAGGATGTATCCAGTCCATTGAGTCTGTTTGGCTGGAACTACTTTTCTCTCTAAAGTTGTCTACACCATAAAGTTCCTCCTGTGTGAGCAATCCAAGGCCGTGTGTGCTTTTTTTCCCAGGAGATCAGCAGCTGCCTGCCTGCTTTTTGCTTCATTCACTGATAAACACTCCTGAGGAATGTCCAGACCTCATGATCAGACATCAAAAGCATGCCACGAACTATTCTCTAAATTATCCCTCAGGGATGCTGAGCCCCTCTAACTGCCTAAACTATTCATGTTCATGTTTTCCATTTTGGCAAATTTTACAGCAACCTTACACTCTATCCCAAATCACAGGTCACAGGAATGTTTTCTAACAGAAAGGAATGGGATTGTTTACTGTATTAGCACTGGATTATCTGAAATTCTCGTTATTCTTCTCAGGGTATCGGAGGCCGAGAGGCTCCGATGAAGGACACTAAGCCAGTGAACCTCAGGCGCTACATGGCAACGTTTGACGTGGTGAACACCACCAAGGGGGACTCAGGCCATTACCGCTGCATCGTCCAGTCGGACAAGGGAGTGGGAGTGTCCAGCTACGCCGATCTCATAGTGAAGCGTAAGTGTTAAACATCATATCACAAATCTTACAACTGGGATTTCAATTAATCACCAAGCTGAAATTCTCTGGAAAGAAAGAACGGCACGTTTTCTTCTGTTAAAAGAACAACAAGCATCAGTAAGCTCATTTAACTTTAATTCTTTCCCCGCACCAACCGCTCAGCCCTCGAGAGTAGTTCGGAATAAAATAGAATTGAGCAGACAGAATCAAATGGAATAAAATAAAAAGCCACAACAGTGAAGAATATAATGGAATATAATAAAGCAGAGTGGAATTGAATAAAATGGAATACAGTGGAATAAAACAGCAGAACAGAGTAGATTGAATATAACGGAATCAAAATTAGACTAGAGTAGTAGAGCGCAGAGTAAAACACCAGAGTGAAATGGAATAGAAAATAGTATAGGACAGGTTAGATTCGAATAGGTCGAATTATTTCATCAAAACAGTGAAACGGAATACAACAACAGAATAGAATAGAAACAGATTGAAAAAGAACGCAACAGCATAATAGACTGGAATAGAATACAACACAAAACGATAGAGTAGTCTAGTATAGAATACCATACAATACAGTTCAATACAACACAACACAATACAATAGCCTTGTTGTCACTCACCAATACAATGAAATTAGGTTTGAGGCTATATAGAAATAAATAGAAATCTATACAGACTATCAATCTAATCATTTTAGACTATCTAATCATTAGTCTTTAGTAGTGTAAACACTAATGCGCCATGATGACAAGGAGGTAACAGGAGAATACATCATTACTGCAGGACGCGCTGGTTGTTTTGGTGACAGTGCAGCAACGCTTGAAAAGATAAGGAGGAGTTCTGATGTATGTGCGAAACCAGATGTCTTTTCAAAGCTAGCCTGTGCTAAATAAATCTGGAGCTTGTCTGGAGACAGAGAATGATGTAATAACTGCGCACCGGGCCCTTTGACCTTCTAGTGGAAGTGACGAAGGCAGTAACGAAGTGGTCAGCCGGACACCTTGGAGATGCATAATAGACACAGGTGTAATCGCCGTTGTGTCTCTGCAATCCCCTTGTGATCCGATGGCCTAAAACACATTTTTAAAACCAAGTGTAAACATGGCATTAATCATGATGATTTTGATCAGAAATAGTGTGGCCCTATGTATTTAGCAAATAGCTTTACTCAGCGTATCCAGTGCCATACTGCACTTCATGTTTTGACATTTAGATTAAAATGAGTGTAGTTCAGTATTTCTGTGTGGGAGAGAACAAACTCTAGCCAACAGGCCAACAGTGTGTGTGTGTGTGTGTGTGTGTGTGTGTGTGTGTGTGTGTGTGTGTGTGTGTGTGTGGTTATTTCTCGAACGCACGACCCAAACCTCCTGTCTCTGGTTCTGACAGAGCAGCGGCTGAAATAAAAGAGTGCTACGTTTAAATACTTTTCCATCTGAATGGGAATATCATTACACTGTAAATCATAAAACAGCAGGAAACACCCTTCTTCCCCCGTGGTACTGTATTTTGTTAAACAGCAGAGTGTGTGGCCTAAGACAAACTCCTTATACTTCATTTCTCCAAAGCACTTTTCCAGTGTGCTTGCCATAGGTTGGCTTCTTTCATTTCATAGCTCATGGCCTTAAAGTACCTCAGAAATGGGATTGTTGCTCGGGTTAAAATTTGTTAAGGTGGCATTTTTTTGTTTAAAACAGAGACTTTCTCAATGCCTGTAAATAATTCTGGAAGTGGTTTAGTTCATTGCTAGCCATCCTGGTAAATAACTAATGATGATGTAAGTAATAAACAAAATCTTGGTATATTTTGACATGTTTGACTAAAGCCTGTTAAAAAGATTTCTAAGACTTTAACAATGCCAATGAAGTCACAGACAGTCAGATGGAACTTTTGCACAGTGCTTAGCAGTTAGTTTGCTGACTAGCTACATCAGCCAGAATCAATGTATATTTCTAGATTCTGGTATTTTTAATGAGAGTAAAAGTGAGTAAAGCACATGCCACCACCGCATTGTTTAACTCATGAAATCTGATGGGTCAGAAGGTGT
Source organism: Notoglanidium macrostoma (assembly GCA_030068235.1). Taxonomy (NCBI): domain Eukaryota; kingdom Metazoa; phylum Chordata; class Actinopteri; order Siluriformes; family Auchenoglanididae; genus Notoglanidium; species Notoglanidium macrostoma. The sequence goes on from JAQQZR010000033.1 coordinate 20,298,866, forward strand.
TGATTAAGTTTTAGTAACCGCTCTGACAGTAGTGCTGGCTGTAATTCAAATTACAGCTTCATATTTATGTGCTTGTTCTCATAATCTGTTGTTTCTATAGTAACAGCTCATACACAGGGAATTGTATGGCTGATATTAAATGTATTGTTAAACATGTTATTTACCAAAGAAAAACTTATACTTTTTGATAAGTTTTGAGTAAAAAAAATGTTAATTTAACAATTCTGAAAGGAGTTTCCAATTGAGAGCTGGAGGTCAGAGAATGCTGCACGTTGCTTTTTCTTGGTACATTGAAATTTTTTGGTCTTATTAACGTTAAGGGAAAGAGAACTGTTTAGAATGTAAATAATAATAGGAACTAACTTTTCCGCAGCCTAAAATGTAATTAGAAATGGATAAAAAATGTGCCATGTCGAAAAGTTGCAATCATTCTCGTTGCAATCAAATTTCTGTGATGTAAGAGGAATCGCTTTGGGATTTGCTTTTCTAGGAAAATAATCAACTTCGAGGTGGTAAGCAGGTTTCATGTCAGGCCTCATTTCAACAACTAGTTTTCGATTATTTTCCTATTTTTTATTCTATGTAATGCCGTGTGTGAGTAGGTGTCTCAGTGTAAAAATCCAGAATGTGTGTGTGTGTGTGTGTGTGTGTGTGCGCGCGTAGTCATCGATATGTGAGATATATATGAGACCTGTCATTGTAAATGAGCTGAAGTGTGCTGGAGTGCTCAGCACTAAATCTTGCTGTGATTTTTCACACACAGTGGAAGCTGGTTGCTGTCCGCCGTCGCACATTATTCATCATTATTTAGGCAGCATTACAGGAGCTGGCACTTCTATGAGCTTGTAATTGGAGTGCATTACAACGGCAACAACTTCTTCCTATTATTTGCCCAAATTCGTTTCAGTGTTTTCACTTGCCGTAGCTGTGCCGCGTTTCCCGATTAAACATTACCCCATTTCCCAGTCGTGTAGCCGATGCGCTCATTGAGCACAACCTGTTCATTTTGCAAGGCTGATGCATCTCATTATGAGCGTCTGCTGAAGGGAGCCCTAATTCTGGCTGTGCTTAGTGCAGTACTGCGAGGAGTTGGCCGAGGGCAACATGTACAACAGCATGCCCAAAGCCTGCAGGTTAACAAAGCTGACCTGCCCTCCTGAGGCAGCATGATGGCTAACATAAATCATTCACACTCTGCTTTTATACTTTGTTTCACAGCCCATACGGCCATTACAAGCCTCCAAGAGCCACCAGCACGTATACTGGCATCATAGCATACACCTGCAGCTGCCACAGGTGTGCTGTATCCCTCTGTTTGTCTTTCATTTAGTTTTTTTATTTATGCATGGTAGTTGGCCAGAGGGGAATAGAAGATAGAGGAATGGGGCGGATGTCAGAGAAGTAGCGCCAACCAAGAAAACTGGAAAACATAGCATTTTAGAGAGAAATTGTGTCCCGAATCATATTCACTGTACAAAGGGTGTAACACAATGCCAGTGTAAGTATCTCTATAGGTTTTGTGCTCCAAATATACATATCTTAATCTGTATCTGGATTTAAACCCTTAGCAGGTGTGCATGAAACTCGACTCGTACCTAGCAATGGTAGTAAGGGCAGTGCTGTTAGCATGGTGTGTTAACTCTGGCTCTGACAGTTCCTCAGCCTCAGCTGCTTCACTGGAGTTACTATAATCGGTCTTGAGATTTGGGATTGTTTTTTCTGACTTGCAGAGTATCCGTACGATATATTCGAGTGAATTTATTTCCCAAAATATAAACAATCTAGTAGCCTAATTTAAACCCACTGATCAGGCATTAACTAAGGATGGAGGAATGAATGCTGTACGCTTTAATGGCCGTGACCTTTTCTTTCCTGTAAGCTTCATATTTGTTTACTTCTCCACACTGTTCTAAACAGTATGTCGAAATACGGTGTACAGGACCTATCTACCAGTATCAGAATCTATCACGGTGTACTGTTTTAACATTTTATTTAGTTCAGTAAGATACCATTTGGGCTGTTACTAATTAAATTGTCCACTTGTAATATTAAAGCTTTGCTCTGCTATTTTTTTTTTGCAGACATTTATTGTGCTAGGATGAGATACAACAGCCGACAGTCGTCTTGGTGTGTCATGGTTTGAAAAGACAGAATGAGTGCTTGAGGTGCTGTAGGCAGTGCTTTAGAAACTTCTGCATACTGCTTCTCAGAAAAGGACTTCACTCCCAGACAAACTTGGAGTGCTTTTCTCCTCTCCGTCTAGCATGCGACCTCTAATCCGTGACATCTACAAGAGCATGTCTTGCATTGGAAAACTTTGTGAAACCAGACCAAACCAAGTCCAAATAACAGAGTAGCCAGATAACAGAGTAGAAACACTGACAAATAAGTTCCTTGGGAGACAGGGAACCTGGCAGTTTTACACAGAAAGAGTGGATTATATCAGACCCTGTGGGTACAGGGGTCAGGTTGCATGGCCGTACGCGTCTAAATATATCTGAGTGTGGAATAGGACTTAGTGAATGGGTGTGTGTGCCAGGTGCAGTGGCATGGGGACGCACAGCTGTGTGCTGTAAAACACGCACTCAGTATGGCCAGTAGCAGTCATGCCTGTAAACCAGTACACCACATCATGGTTGCAATGGTTCTCTCTGTGACCGGTGAATTTTATCCGCTTAACCTCCTAGGAGTCGTCAGTTGGTCCAGTCTTAGATTCTCCAATCTCCTGACTACATTACTTTCATTGTATTAATGCTTACTGAATAATAGGCTTTAATTAGAATAATTGAATAATGAGGTATATTTTTTTCTTTTTCCTGTATGTGTCTGGGATAAGTGCTCTAGCATTTTGACCATTATTTGGAAGTTTAATTCTCCAGAATTTGGATTCAGCACATTTATTTCTGGATCACGGATTCTTCGCTTGGATGCTGATGAAGGGTTTTGAAGCCACCCTAGAAATGATCAATATCCATGTGCCAAAAATCAGTTATAATATATTGACTTGTGGTTAGATGCATCAACAGCTATGTTTTCACAAGATAACAGAGAAAAAAAATAAACAGATAGAAGAATGTCAGATCAATCAGACCTATGCCCCTTCCTGCCAAAACTCAAATAAATGTAATGACACACGGACAGAATGGAGCCAATGATGCATTGCTGTCTCCATACAATCCTCCGTACAATCTCAGCTTTAAAATGTGTTTTCCGTCCAGATTGAAATGTCACTTTATCTCGCGTAACCCAGCACTGAATGAATGTGGCGTGAAGGCTTGTTTCTTTCGGAGACAATACCTTACCCCCTCACTGTGGGCGTCTACACCTGTTCCATGTCTGCCAGGCTGAAATTGAGATGTCAGACAGGGCCACAGGGAGTGGGCTTACAAGAGCGAGAGAGGAAGACATTTAAATTGCCACATGCAATATTATACAGCAGCGGAGACAGACATGGAGGCTTGTGTTTTGACAAGGGGGCCATGTCATATGTTTGGATGCTGATAAAGATACAATCTGAGCTTCCAGACATTTTTTTTTTTGCCTGGGTACCCTTGTTTGCACTTCACACCATGTTTGCATTTCGCACCTTGTTTGCACTTTCCATCCCGCCAAGCCTCTTGTATGTGCAAGACCAGGCCTTTTTGGCAGCAAATAATGAAACTGGATATGATTCAGTGGAGAGAGGAACCTCAACCAGCCTACCCAGGCAAAGCAGATTTTCTGTTTTAAACTGAGGTGTTTTTTTTATTTGGAACTACTCTCACAATGACATGACACCAGCATGACATGATATGCTGACACCTGAAGGAAAAACTAAAGACATGTTCTGCTTAGAAATTCTGCATTTGTACCCATTGCCCTGACACATCCATCCATTGTGTTTTCAATGCCCATCAGCGTCATAAGCTGGCAGCAGTGCAAGGTCTATGATTGGCTGTTCAGCCTAACAAGCAAAGCAAGCAAACAGCAATCTCTAGAGAGCACACATAGAGAATAGCTCATTAATCTTTTTCAACTTTGGCTCATCTGCTCAGCGTTTCTCAACTTTTGCTCGTCTGATGTAGCTAGTTATATTTTTTAAAACAAAATGGCCGAGTAGCCTTTTTAAACAGATTCACAGTGACTTGAAAGTGGTAGCTAGGCTAATGTGATTCCATATGACATTCAGCTGCATTAAATATTTACATTCACTCATTTTGAGTAACTGGAGCCAATCCCAAAAATGCTGGGCATGTGGTGGGAATACACCCTGGATTACTATCCAGTACATTTTTTTTTTTTTTACATTTATTCATTTGGCAGACACTTTTATCCCAAGAAGAAGGTTAAAGGGCCTTGCTCAAGGACCAACAGCCACGGCTTGTTACTACTTGGATTCAAACTCACAGCCTTTGGATCATAAGTCCACAACATTATCCAGCACTGCCCCTGTATGTGTGCCATGCACACACATTCAATTAACCATTTGCATCAGCATCACCTTCCACTAACCACCATGTTTTTGGGTGGATGGAGGAAAGCAGAGACCCCACATGGACACAGAGAGAACAGGTAAAGCTTCACCAGATAGTACCCTGTGCTTAGGATCAATCCAGGGCCCATGGGCCTGTGAGACAGCAATGCCCACTGTATGGCTGTAGTATGCAGAATTATGCAGTTTTGGACACAGCCCTTTTCCATAATACTGGGTTTCTGATGCCACCACCTTTTTGTATGGAGAGTTATTTCATTCATCCCTTTCATTCAGAGTAAGAATATATATGCTTGCATGTCAGTTGTTTGCTCTGTGTTTGAGTGGAACTTCTTACAGAGGGTGACGTCTTGAGCTGGTCTTGTTTATTGCTGATTCCTCACCGTCAGCGTGCTGCCACTCTGGACACTGACTCACTGTACCTTATGGAATCCTCATTCCATCAGAAAAGAAGAAAGAGAGAAACATTGTTGTTTTTTACAACCATCCTGTACCACATGGCTCTAGTCACACCTGGACACAACTGTCAAGAAGACAGATGCCCCATTACCTCAGCTGTAATTGGCACTCTCGGTGGCCCAAATCAATATCATATCCCATGTTTGCTCTGCACCACAGACCTGCTGTGTTACCTAAACCTGCAACCGCTCTCAGGTTCCGCTGAGAGAAGCAGCCATTTCATCTCTTCATTAGTTCATGGCCATGCAGTTCAGCACAGATCTACGGCAGCAATTTCCAAAATAACAGAGACTGTATGAAAGATGAGGAGGCTCACGGGCATAATGAAACAAAATATGAAATTGCAACTTTGTCCAAAAAACAAGGTTTCCATGACAAACCAGCTTTCCATTAGACAAGCAACATCACTCAAAGACATCAAATCAGACATTATAAAATTACAAAATTCTCCCCAGACACAGAATCAGATTGGCTTTATGTTCTTATTTATCGTAATAGATTTTTATGCTGTGCGCTGCGGTAGTCAGATCCTTCTCAGTAAAGTACTATGCATGTGCCTGCGTGCGTGTGCGTGTTATAATGAAACCCCACTAAAATGGGTCAACGGTGAAATGGAGCAGGACCATAGGGGTGATAAGTAATGAATTTCAGCTCATAATTTAAACCAATGAGGGTCAAAAATTAATTGGTTTAAGTCAGTACCTCTGTGTAAACTGACTTCTATCACCAGCTCACACTATGCAGGTTGAAGAGCCGCGCTGTGCACCAACATACACAGATTAAACCCTGATATCATTTGAATAAGGGTTTTAATGGTATTGCGTATTTGGTTGGGTGTAAGTAATGATTTTTCCCATTTTCTCTCGGTTTGCTCTTATTTTCATGACACACACTGACATGGATGGAGCAGCGCACCAGTAGGTATTAAAATCCACTGGTGCGAAGTTGTGTCAACATGACTAACATACCTATTAGGACTGCCTCCTTATGCACACGCAAAGACAAAATGGTATTTTTATGTCCTGTTCCATTACTTACCACCTAGCTTTGTGCTATCAGTACCTTTCCTTTTTCAACATTCATTATGCTTTAAAAATGCTTTATATACTGTATATAATTAATAAAAAATGACAAACAAAACTATTTAACGCCTCAATTTTTTCCATTATAGGGATGAAGAATTGGTCAGTTCTTTCAGTCAGCCATTCATTGCTACCACTGAGAATACTGATGTTAAATCTATAAACATATTATGCTGGAGCATATCTAACAGTGATATGGAATGAGAGGAGCTGATTTGATCGGATATGATCAAATCACACCGCTTAATGATGTAATTATTGTAACCCAACCCCATTGTGCAATTCCATTGCTCTTCACCAGGTTTCCACCTGCAACAATAATTTCCAAGAATATGTAACATTTATATTATGCTTTGCTTTTGCTCGTATTACGATCATGAAAAGAGGTTTCTCACTAAACAATTAAGGTGAACATGAGATGTCCAGGATAACAGTTTTTGAAGACATGCATGAAGTTATTTGTTCTTTACACTGTGCACTTGTGAACACTGCTGAAGAGCTGTCATTAAAAAAACGTTTATTTTCCCATTCAGAACCACCAATCCCAATCGCACCACCTCAGCTGACCGCAGTGGGTGCCACCTATCTGTGGATCCAGCTCAATGCCAACTCAATCAACGGTGACGGCCCTATCATCGAGAAGGAGGTGGAGTACCGCACCATGTCTGGAAGCCTGATCGACAATCAGCCCGTGGATAAACCGAACCACAAGATCGGACACCTTGATCCAGACACTGAGTATGAGATCAGTGTTCTTCTAACAAGACCCAATGAAGGCGGAACTGGAGCTCCAGGTCCACCACTGCGTGCCAGGACCAAGTGTGCTGGTAAGTTCCTAAGCCTCTTTTGTCTCCTCCTGCGTCTTTTGTTCATGAATATAACTGCATCTGTACATGCGGAATGATAAGTGAAGTAATGAAAAGACGTCCCCGCCTGTGAGGTTTAAATCAACACCAGATTGGAAAGCATCTCAACAGTGAGTTCATTCTTGTTCTGTTTTCATAATTATTTTCATAACACATCATCTTATTCACTGTGCGTACAGATGCTTCAGAAGGGCTTCAAATCATATTTTCAGCGTTTGACTATAAAACGCTCCATATTTTCTTCATATGTAGCGTAAATAACATTCAACAGAAGATATCAGCACATCCTAATTGCAATATTTTGAAACGGATTCAATTTGGCTTCTGAATTTCGTGTCCCTGCTGAGCCCATAATGTTCTCTCTCAAAAGACTCCCAAATCTGATATCAGCCCAGGACACTGAACACTGGAAGAGGACAGATTTTGTTTACAAGTGTTAGATGTTTACCCGCTCTTAACCGTTTATAAACTGCCCGACATTATGAAACATTAAATAAAATAATATACCTACATGTGACATAACCTTAGTTACCTAGCTAACTGTGCCTTTGCATGCTGAGGAACTAGCATTATTCAGCTTTTAACTCTAATGTAAATAGTCACTATAAATATACTACAGTGCTTCTCAATTCTCAGATTTGTTTGGCCAGAAGACGTGACAGTAATTCCAGCTATAATGTGAATTAGATGTTTATATTAATGCACTCATTTTAACGCACAGTTACTTCGGTATTAACAAGTCATTCATGGCGAACGCTCGGCATAATCTAAGGTGAATAATAAGCCGATAAAAAAGGTATTTTTAGTGAACAAAGAAAAACATGTGATTGTTGACATGGTGTTGTTTTCTGTAAGGGAGTGTTTATGGAGTTTACAGATAGAGTCTCCTGTGTCAGAGCTTTGCATCTCAATCAGGGACTTGCATTTACTGGAAAATAATGTATACCTATATGAGCCGCCTCTGTCTCTAGTGCTGTGGACATGCTGTACAAACCCGGGATGTGATAAGAGGAATTTATGGTGGTAATTTTTGTGACTACTTGTTGAATCATGCAACCTCTCTGTTGACCTTCGGTCATAGCAAGTATTCAGCTAGTCATACGACCAAGTAATCTTTTTTTTTTTTTAATCAGAAAGGTCATTTTTATTTTTCATCACATTTTCTGTCTCAGTTTAATTTATGCAAAAAGAAAGTGTGGAAATAGCAGAACTGACCTGGTTTTTTTTTTTGTTTGTTTGTTTTTTTAAACTGAGGGCTTTGGATAACCTGATGGATTTGAAAATCCATGGAACAATTTAATTCCACATCTCATGTACTGAATGTCTGGATTCAGAAAACAGACCTGACTATTTCCAGCTCCTGCTCCTGGACTAGCGCTACACTGCACATTGTAGTGCTTTCAACACTCCCAACACACCTGACTCAACCCACCATGGGTGTTAAATGAGTGTGTTAAAGCAGGCGAAGCAGAAAAATGTGCAGTGTAGCCTCTGTCCAGGACTTTTTTTTTTTTATTGAAGTTTGCCTTGAGGGAGCAGCTATTGGTTCCCTATCCATAAGACTTGTCTGGAACAACATTAGCAGCAAGCAATGAGATGGCTAATGCTAAGTTCATTACAGTCGAATAAACACTGGCATTGTTTACTCCCTTTGTGTTTTTCCTGCATAGTAAGCAGGCATACAGCCCCCCATCTAACCCATTGTCCAGTGCATGTATCCCTCCTGGAGGGAGGAAATGCATCTCCCGTAATGGCATAGATACATTAACGTTATTAAGGACTCGTCAAAAACGCTGGGCACATTAGCGACATGGCTCGGGACCCCCTGGGCTACAAACAAATGGTGTGCAATTATCACAGTAATTAAACAGGTGCAATGACTCTTCTTTTAAATGACTGCAGTGATTAGAGCGATGGCAGGAATGCAGAAGGGTATCTGCATCGCTCTCCCATGCCAAGCTAATCGCTTTTCCATTTGCTTTTGCGCTAACCAACCATTAGCACACCATGGTGTTCGTCAGCCAATGGGCAAAAAGATGCTAAGGGCATAGTAAAAGCGCATTTTCATAAATCACTCTTTCATTATTTATTCACTTGTCTGGTCAACATTAGCTTTTAGCCCCTCAGGATAGCAAGCCATGCAAAAACATATAACATCAGCTTTTTTCTGTCACTATCAAATCAAAACAAGACTGAGAACGTAGCGATATCTTTCCAACAGGGTGATGATGATAACATGTCTGAAGTCATAGTTTCGGCTCCAGGGAAAACACTGAACCCTTTCAGGAGCACCTAGCCATACATTTCTCTAGAGCTGGTTGAAGTAATGGGGTGTGAAAAAAACTGCACCCAGGAGACAGAGATGGATCACAGAGAGGCACGGGATATCATATAGCATCGGGCGGAACATTCAGAAAGCTACAAGAGACCAGGCGGAGTCCAAACGTGCCTCACAGCATGCCAAGACGTGCCCTGCCCCAGCCTACATTTGACACACACACACGCGCTCGCACTGCAGAGATCTATGCGTAACAGACATTCCATTCATGCTGTGTGTCACACATGTCAACCTTGGCCACTGACTTCTCCTGGTGTTCACATTTATGTCCGGTCAAAAGCTAATCACCAAACATCACAGTTAATTATGCTTCAGGAGTGAGGGGACACATGCATGGAATCTAATGGCCACAACTTGATAGATGTTTTTGCAAAAAATTATTTGCAGTCTTACATTTCCTCAATGAACCCATTTCTGTGATTTATGAGGTAATACGTACTGTAATGTTCCTCCGAACATGACATAAGAACACTAGCTATTAGACGGTAGGCTGGTTGATGCGTCAGGTCTGTGGATTTAAGAAGATTTAATTGCAGGTGTGGTGGTAGATGTAATTACATCATGCCCCAGGCTAGTGAACCGTAGTAATTGTTATAATGAAGTGTGTATATTTCATTATGAGGGCTAATGTTGGACATCCACAGGCCTACTAGACACTGACCAGACCAGTGAACGACTAGTGTAGCTACAGCAGACAGTTGGATGTTTGTTTTGCATTAGCATATCTGTAGCAATGCATACTGCTAGATCTGAACTTCCACAGTAGTGCTTTTTTACAATGCATAAATATAAGAATGATATAATTTGTGACAATTTGTCCACCAGTGCAGTACCAAAGGATCCAGTAGTGTGGTTTTGATACTCTGGAATGGAACTAGAAGCACCTAGTGTGCACCATGTTATAGTGGGCAACAACATGTACACAGAATAAACTAAATTAATTATAGAAGTAGTAATACTTCTGCTACTGATATACTATTACTACTACTATTACTCATATTACTATTACTACTACTAATAGGGTGGCACGGTGGTGTGGTGGTTAGCACTGTCGCCTCACAGCAAGAAGGGTGTGTTCGATCCCCTGGTCACCTAGGGTGCCTTTCTGTGCGGAGTTTGCATGTTCTCCCCGTGCATGCGTGTGTTTCCTCCGGGTGCTCCGGTTTCCTCCAACAGTCCAAAGACATGCAAATTAGGTCAACTGGCTACTCTAAATTACCCATAGGTGTGAATGTGAGCGTGTGTGGCTGTTTGTCTGTGTTGGCCCT
>JAQQZR010000033.1:20333152-20360317 GCA_030068235.1 Notoglanidium macrostoma
TAAGTAAAGAGAAACAACAGTCCATCATTATCCAGTCTCTTTTAAAGTCATAAAAATAAAGAAAAAAACTGAATTAGAAGGCATCTCCAAACTTTTGACTGGTAGTGAATGTATCCAGTGCAGGAAGTTTTCCGGTAGGTGGGAAGAAAACAGAGAAACCAAAGCAGACACGGGTAAAACTCTGACAGTAATCAGGGATCCTGGAACTCATGTTGCTGAGAACTTCAATTATTATCTCTTACTGGCTAAATTTCGTCTTCATTTTTCTCTCTACTTGCATATATACAACTTTTTGATGCTGTTAAAGTCATGAAAAATCAGGACCCATTTGTATATCTTTTCATGTGGACTTCTTTCACATAGCATTGTACAAAATAGAGGAAGACCTCCTGTATCTTCACCTGGAATTCAAATGCCAACTAATCTACATATAAGCACTTCTTTTTAGATCCTCCCATACCTACATGACAAGCTGAAGTCATTTGCTCTGCTGGCAGTGTAATCTACGCTTCTCCTAACCTTGTCAGTGGCAGTGAATTATGCATTTAAATGCAGCTCAGTGTTCGGATCTAACAAGCAACCAATTTGCATGTCTCATCTTATAGATCTCTTGCCAGCTGTTTCCCTGTTGTAGTCTGATATAATATAATGTCTGCTGTAGTCCCCACAGTCAGAGATGATGTTTATTGCCATTCTGTGCCAAAAGCATTTCAAAGAGCACAAGGCCTAGCTCTCATGCTGGGAGGCTTTCTCAAACCCTCATCTGACTGTAGTCATAGGCTCTTGTGGAGTGCCATCAAAGGCTGCAGGAACAGAAAAGGCATTGTTGCATTTTCCAATCACGCACCTGCTCAGAAAGCCATCTCCATTCTTTCAGCATCAACGTCTCTGTTGTGATGGAAGAGGCTGTAAACCCGAGGTTGCACTTAGTTCAGTGGAGACACTTCTTTCCTTGTGGTGTAACAGCAGGCAAGAGAACTTTGAATTCCTTTGTGTGAGGAAATTGCTCCTCTATATGAGTTCAATGAACACAGGTCTTTTGAGAAAGATGTCGCTGCCCTCTTGGGATTGTTGATTACTGCGCTGTGAATGAATTATACCATGGTCATTTTCCCACTTCTATGCGAAATATTATAATACTGCCTGTTCAATGTATGCAGATGACAGCAGTTACTTTAATCAGACTCGGGGCTAGCAGCTGTGTTTGAGATACGTGACCTTCACCGATATGATACAGTAGAAAAACTGTATTGTATTTCTTTTTTAGCGCTTTGTTACACCTAATGCATAATGCAGCACACCTGATCAACAACAACAATTAAAATACATTTTCTGATACAGACATGATACAAACGCCAATTTAACTTCACCCTAGTTCTGTATATGTCTGTATATATAATGCATAGTATTAAAAAACTCTTGTTTCAAATTTATTTCAAATTCATTTTGGGGCTGAAATTAAGGAATGACCCGGAAGTGTATCAGCAATTACTGGGAAGCTCGCTGTTGGTGCCTGTTCTACTGCTGATATGGATCACTATGTGCTTTTTTAAAAATAGCAAGAGGATAAGGATAAAACAGGGATTTTCCATGGCTTTCAATGTAAGAATGTTTTAATCTCCCAAAATGTATTTCTCAACATGTTGATCATATTTTTTATCATGTCTATTTTGAAAACAGAATACGTTTCCGGAATACACTTCTTAACCAGAGAAAGTAGAATGTAGATACCTGCTCTCAGGTGAAAATGTACTGCAGTGTTATTTGGATTAAAGAATTTTTCTATGTTGTGAAACAAAAGAAACATCCTACTTTAGTGTGTACCAAAAGAACTAAATCAACATTTTTACACCCTGACACTTGCACGACAGAGGTGACATGAAGAGACCCGCACTGTTGCGTGCCAATGAGGGAACTACTTGTGAAAATGTGATTGGAGCTTTGTGGGGCTTCATGTCAAGTGCGTGTGTGTTGTGTGTTCCAGAGCATGGCATGAATTTTGAAACTTTCAAAAATTTGGCATGACAAAATCTTCTTACCAGTGGCATGGCTAAAGCGTAACTTTTGTGCAACCTATTTGCAGCAATTGTGCATCACTGAGGATCTGCTTGCCATTGCGTGCCACCGTGGGACAATGTAAACACCTGTGGAACGCAATGGCATGTATTGGCATGCATATGTTGCGCGTACATTGCACGTAGTTTCCGCATGGCATGCTGTGGCCCGCCCCTTCTTCTCTCCTCCTCCTCTAATTTACGGTGTTGTCCAACAATTATAATGCCACCACATATAAACACTTTTCCATGCATTTTGAATATCGTGAATTCAACATGTGTCTTCTATCATTGAACACTAACTGTGGGAATCTTTTCAAACTATGCCTTTATATAGACTGTCCTGACACATGACCACTATAGCGTTCCAAGGCTTGGGCCTTCGCACCCCAAATTCCCGCACAATGACTTCATGGTTGCGTAACTATAGCGTGTCAATGAGTGATAATTTGTGCCACTGAGTGCACAGGTGCGCCCAGGCATGACATCATCACAACTTATGGGCAAATACTGAGTGCCCTTTGCACAACTGTGGAATAATAATGATTGCCATGGTGTGACATTGCGTGTCTTAGATGTGTCACGTGTTTGTGGCAGATTCGCACCTAGTTCATAACTAACGTGTGACGGATGGCATGACATGGCTCAAACTATGCTTAACTTTGTCATGATGACAAGTTTCATGCCCCCTTTTTTGCTTGCGTTGGCACGCCACAATGTAGACCTGTTCGTCACCAAAATTCATACCAAAATCCACACGTGCCAGAGTGCCTAAGGTCCAGCCTAAGGTCCAACTGAGTCCATTCATGAATAGAGCAGGTCATTGTCTGGAGAATTCACAACGAACGAGTGTTGATGACGTTTCTTTCATGTGACTGGCGTGAAACCAGAAGAATACATACATCCGAGAGTGAAGAAGAAAGGTCATTTACACGACGACACCAACAAAAATGCGACAAGATTCAGGAACTTTTCTCAGTGAGGGTTGACACAGTAAACAAAACACTGCGATTTCCAAAGCATACTTTTTTGTGCCATGACCTGCCTCCTGCATGCTCTACCCAGCAGCTACCCCTGGCCTAAACCAAACGGAGTACTTCCAGTAGGTGGGAACGCATCTGACATGGACAGTTTCCTGTTGCGTTCTACATGTGTGAAAAGGCAACTCTGGACAATGTCAGGACCTGGTTCTCTAACCATTGTCTAGAGTTCATATGAGAAAACATCTTATGGCTAGGGATAGAGAAGCCTGGACTGACCTTCTCAGCCTGTTGCCATGGTGACCCCCCCACCAGGAAAGGTGGAAGGAGAATAAATGAACAAATGAATGCAACATTCACTGACCCTTCCACTAGATGTATTTGATGCTGTTTTGAAGTTGATTAAATACTACCTTGAATGTGTTTATTGGATTACTTTCACCTTTTTAATTAGAGTGCATGGTTTTAGTGATTAATGCCATGTCCACTCATTACGTTCTACCTACACACTACAAATATCCTCCAATGCCGTAACACACTCTCCTTCAGAGCTTTATTACAATTTACACTAATTAAAGTTTCCCATTTCTAACCTCTTGTTTTAATCTTCAGGTCCCACATGCTCTGAATAAAAATAAAATGCATTTTATCTTGTGTTCTAAGGCATTTTAACAGACCCTGAGAGAATTTGGCTGTTCAGATGTAAAGCTTTTTATTCATGATATTGTCAAAGATCTTAAATTTTTTTTTTTGATATTTCACGTGAATCCGTACTGTACGTAGATTGTTTATTCCTTTTCATGGAGTGTTGGAAAATTGTGAGAGGTTTGTGTGGTGAAAAAAAACTTTTGAATGGGAGCAGGAGGCTGTTAGATCTTGTCAGTCTTCATCAGGGTGTACTACCAGCACACCAGATTACCTGACCAGTGCATCCCATTGTCCTTTGAAATAGCAGCCTATGCGAGAACAAGATGCCCTCCAAGTAGTGTTTCAGAGATAAATTCCTCAGAAATGGTCCACAAATTGAAGCCGGGATGGAAATTGATCCTATTACGAGGCCTGGAGATCCTCTGGGAGCTTGTGCTGGGTGTGTGCAGGCAGCATGTGTCTCTCATTAGACCTGATGGGGAAAGAACCTGAGCTGCTTGTCTGCTCAAGAGAAGTTCTCTGGAAATGAGCGCTGAACCCTAACAAGGTTCATCCAGCCGGGCCTAGGAAGGGGGAGACACTCTTATAGTAGCAGCCTGCTTTAAACCAGCAGAGAAAGGATACTGTAAGTGTGGTTGTACTGCACTCGTGCACAAACTGAGACTAAGAACAGTTGTTTAATGCCTAAATTTAAAGTTTGAGGACTGGGTTGATAAGTATGAACTTATCTGCAGTTGAAGTACTTTGGCGTTGTATGGACGTGGAAGTTTCCACTTTTTTTGAGTGTCTCAGCCAACTTTAACTTCTATTTCACTACATTTAAAAATGCCTACTTTTACTCATGTACATTTCTGGGACATTTTTGTTAATTATTGGTGTATTAACTCAGTCACACTCTTTCTCATTTATTCATTAACCACTTCCAGTGGATCTGGAGGCTATGCCAGGAACCCTGGGCTTGAGTCGGGAATACACCCGTGATGGGATGCCAGTCCATCACAGGGCAGCGCACATGTAAACACACACTTACTCACACTTAAGCATAGTCAATCCGTCTTCAAGCATGAGTTTGTGATGTTGGAGGACACTAGAAAGTCCAGAGGAAAACAATCATTGACATGGGGAAAACATTCAAAATGCCCCACAGACAGGGACTGTGGAGACAGCAATAGAAGAGTCTGCATTAAAAAGAAACAAATATTAATAATTCCAATAACCTTTCAACTGGTAATTCTCACCAGTAGGTGGATCGACTACTCTAAATTACCCACAGGTATGAATGAGTGTGTGAAAGTGTGTGCGGTAGACTTGCAGCCCATCCAAAGTGTATACCTGCCTCATGCCCAGTGTTCCTGACATAGACTTTGCAGCCAGCACCACCCTGATCAGGATAGAATGCTTACTGAAATGAGATGACATCTGTATGTGTATGATGGAATGAATATACAATTTGATCCATGCATATAAAGCACAGCAAGTGAGTGTGCCACGGAACAATATCCATCATCATAAATAATGAGATTATTATCTACCTAGTTTTTCTCGGCCAGCAATGTGTTGCCTCTTTTGTTCAGCCACAAGAGGGATGACACAATCCCAAATGTTGATTATACATACGGTGTAGTGAAAAGCCAGACAATTTGGATAAAGCGGCATAAATATAGATCCACAATCTCTCTATAAAAACATACAATAAAAAGCAAACATTTCCGATTTTGTTCCTTAACCTGCATTGTGTTATCAGCATTTATTTTTTCTACTGTACCCAGTCTATCGTGTTGTAGTAGCTCAGTAATAAACGATCTCTCACTATCTCCTCTCCTAGACCCCATGCACGGCCCTCGGCGGTTGGAGGTGGTGGATATCAAATCCAGGCAGATCACCGTACGCTGGGAGCCATTCGGCTACAACGTGACCCGGTGCTACACGTACAACCTGACAGTGGAGTACCGCTACAGAGTGAACGGCAAGGAGGAGACACGAGAGGAAGTGTGCTACGAGTTGCAGAGCCCGACCCCACAACACACTATCCGCAACCTGTCGCCCTACACCAACGTCAGCGTGAAGCTGGTGCTGCGAAACCGAGAGGGCGAAAAGGAGAGTCAGGAGCTGAACGTTCTCACAGATGAGGATGGTGAAGAGTTCAATTCAGATTTTTAATCTGATTATGAAATTTTCATTTCAGTTTGTGATTCTTTGTTGGAAATACCATTTAAGTGGAGCTGGTGTTTTATTCAGCTTCTACATACTCTTTAATTAAGACAAGTTTAAGAGTTTGGATTGAATTTTTAAAAGATTAATAGTATCTGCCTGAGCTAATGTATTTTATATTGATTGAACTTATCCACTGAAAGGTTTCAAAGGGTATCGGCTTCCCATCTAATTCACGGCTAGATATTAAGTATTTTTGAATGTATGAATAGCGCCAATTACGATAGCAGCTCCGTGTTGAGCGTCTTTGCTATTCAGAGAGAACGAATGAACAACGACCTTTTCCTTTGATTACGGAAATGAAAAATTCTGCTTCTTCATTTATTTTTTTTTTTTTTCTGTTGTATTTGTCCGTTCTGATCCATCCTTGACCTGAGTGGTAGTTTGTTTTGCTGTTCTGTATATGGCGTGCAAGCAAGACACTTTTCTTTGGTTTATTTTAGCCCGTTATGAAACTGCCTTTGGGAAGAAATAGTCTGTTAAGTCTGAGAGTCTATAACAAGACAACAAGGTTATCCAAAGGTCAGAGTAAATATGTAGTGAAGGTACAAGAAGCGAGCTGAAAGAACTTTTGAGTATTTGAATATTCTGTTTGACCATGACTTCTGCGGTTATATGTAATAAGGTGATCATACCTGCAACTGAAAGGACGTATCAAAAGTGTGAAGTTGTTTGTCTTGTATTTGAGTGCACGGGAGTGTTTATTTAGAGCACGAGAAAGTGTCCTGATACACAATTGTGAATCAATATGACCAACCGAATACCTCATTTAAATATTTATCTCTTTCCGTTTCAGTACCAGGTGCCGTGCCCCTAGACTCCATCCAGGGAAGTACTTATGAAGAGAAGATCGCCCTCAAATGGCGAGAGCCCATCCAGACTTACGGAATCATTAAGCAGTATGAAGTAAGTCTTCCCAAGCTCAAACCACTTCCCATGACACATTCATCTTCAGCTTGCCATGCTGCCTTCAGCACTTCCATCCTTCATTCACTCCAGGGTCTTAATTGACTAATAAATCTAACCTAATAACCATAAGCCCTCAATGCTCAGGAGCTTGTTAACACAATCTATTACCAGCTGAAGCTCTTTGATAGGGCTAATCCAACCGCAAAACTGCCAGTGTGCAGAGTGATATCATCTCCATAAACTACACAGTGTCACATTCACTGTCCACCCCGTTTTAAAGGCTTCCTAGCACCCACACTTGTAATGAAACCCGACTGTCCACCTCTGGCCCGTCTACTGTCTGACTCTGGGAAATATCACATAGGGTCTCAGGGAATTAGGTGAAAGTAAATTTATGGAAAAGAAAGTTCTAGCACATGGCACACTGAAGGCAGTTTACTAGGCCAATGAAAGCACGCAGAGATGGTGTGCCATTGCCTCATGTGTCCTCTAGAAGATTTTTAGGGTTTCATTCCAATAAAGACATAAGCCCAGTGTGCATACCTGAGCACTACAGTCACACATGACCACCTGTGGTAAAATATGTGTAAATGCTGGGCAAGATAAAACACATTTCATTTCCTGCCCAAAATAAACACCTTAAAATGGCACTTAGCTATTAAGTTGCACATCTAAATGATCCACACCGGATACTCTTCAGAGTACGGTCTCTTCATTGTAAAAGTTTGCCTTTCATATTTTTTTTAAGTGTAGGCTTTATTGTGTGCTATTTGTCATGTTCAACTTTGTGTGCATCTGAGGACCATATGATTTGATGCATTCTTTGGAACTCCACACAATACAGCATTCAAAAGCGCCATTGTAACAGTACTTCATTTGTGAAAATTCACCCAATTAAGCTGTCACGTTCACATTATGAAATTACATTCTGTCATGTCTCTTGCCTGTTAGACCGTGTCACGAGCATGATCCGCTCCAGTTTTAAAGGAAAAGGCTTTCTGCCTCATTAATGTCTGATAGATTTCTGCCATTACAGTATTTCACATGACATTTTAGTTTGATCATTTAAGAACAAGACTTGACTGTACTATGATTAGCTTGGTTCCTTACTTATATTGTTTTTTCATTTTTTGTTTTGATTAAATTGAGATCCAGGATCTTAAGCTGGTCATGGAAAAAGTATTCTTTGGTCATGAGTTGAGATCGCCAAGCTTGTGACATGCTCATGCCTTTGTGACTGAAGACAGCCGGTGAAAGAATTTCTGCCAGTGTCAGTTAAAATCTAAAAGCCAATAACAGGAGGACAGGATATGATGACACGAAAGTCACTAGGCAGTCAAATATAGTTGTAGCAATGAAGGAAAATGGCCTTTAAAAAAGAAGTGGTTTGTATTATTGTTGAATTTGAGCAAGCATTTACCATTGCAATAGGTCAAACCACTTTTGCCACGCTTCTTCTCCCTCTGCTTTCATAATATTGACCCCAAACCAGCTTTTTTTGCACTGTGGAGCAATCACACTCACATTATCTTGTGTAAATGCATCTCTAGTGTAAAATGCTGCCTTGCTCAGATGAATTAATATAACAGTGAGTTACAAAACTACCACACATGCTAATGGACAGGAACAAAACAATCCTTATTACCTCAACTTTGAAGAATAGCCATTTCATCTTGTTTCCTTTTACTTATACTGTACATAAACACCTCTAAAATGTCTTTGCTGCTTTTATACAGAGGGCTTGTTTGTGTTTATGCAGCCCCATGTTCTGCATGAGCAGATCACATTGACTGATGATGTAAGCAGAACGTAGTAACTTTCTTTAATCGCAGGTATATCTTTAAAGAATCTTCGTCTTACGATCTGACATTGAGAACACATTATTGCATTGCCTGTTATAGAATTTAGCCAAGATTTTATTGGGATCATTTTTTACAGTGTGACAGCTATAATCTCACAGCCACAAACCGGCTTTGGTAGATACATAACAGTTCTGTCTTGTGGTTTTATGCTATAGTGTCTGTAGTGAAAGGCTTCTGAGGTGAGCCTAGCCATCTGTATTGAGTCAATAGCACTCTGGGGGTTTGGGAACTGATACACTTGCTAATGGAGAAGCTCCTTTAATAGAAAGTTTTCAATGATTCTTTGTTGTAACACACTCTGAATAGCAGCATGTGTTTTACAGCATTTCTACAGACTCATCTCTCCTTGCCAAAGCATAATTCAAATGCCTTCCATACAAATCATGCTGGAGTTTATGAAATGTTTTTTTTTTATCACCACACCAGTCCCCATTCATCTCCCAGTTCCGACACATCTACACCAAAAGGCTCTTTTTCCGACTGTGAATGGCTGCTCGAAAGCCTCCAGATGCACAACTGCACTGGAGTGTAATGGAAGGAGGCCGACTGGCATTTCACACCTGACAGCTACTATCCCTTCTGCCCCATAACTCCCTTTGTGCTCTTTAATTGGAAACAGAGTGAAACCATGATGGAGAGGCCACCCATTAGCAAGAGGAATGATTTATTTAAATGTAGCTTTTAAACACTTTGATAAAGTTAGATTGAGGAGGGTGTAACTCCTCATACAAGACCCTCTCTCTCTCTCTCTTTCTTTCTTTCTTATTTCTCTCTCTCTCCCTCTCCCCCCCTCCCTTTCTTCTCTTCAACAATACAGAGAAGAGTATAGTATAGACTAAAGAACAATCATGCATCCAAAGACCCTGAAAGCATTATTATTATGAATACTAGTTTTTCCCCTGCGTGCTTTTTTTCTTCATGGCCTTAGACTTTTCTTGCTTTGGGCATGAAAGATGTGTCTAATTATAATTAGACAGGGCTATCTACATTTTCTGCTGTCAGATATTATTCTGTTCACAGTAAGCCATCAGTTAAGCAAAGATTGCCTGTGTAGTGTATATAGTCAATGTTATACCGTATTATACTATTGCTATGGAAAATACTCATTTCTGATCCCAATGCTTCTGATACTAACATGTAATGATTACTGTGGTTGTGAATAATGATTTAGGTTAGGAGAGTGGTGTATCTTTCGCTACATTACCACTAAAGAAAATTTGATCTTAAGCAAATCATTATTAATTGCGTAGAGAAGAAGATTTATAGGCTACAGCGCATGGGAAGGTTTTAATCAAAAGTGAAAGGAACAGAGATAACACCGACTAAAATATAACTAAAGCCACACTTATATAAGAATAATTAATAATTGAATATATTGGGTAAAGGATGCAATGTTAGCTAAATAAAATAACAAGCTTATTATTTTAAAATTATTTTCTTTTGAAGCAGCAAATCATGTACACAGCTTATCTCAAGTAGCA
Source organism: Notoglanidium macrostoma (assembly GCA_030068235.1). Classification (NCBI taxonomy): domain Eukaryota; kingdom Metazoa; phylum Chordata; class Actinopteri; order Siluriformes; family Auchenoglanididae; genus Notoglanidium; species Notoglanidium macrostoma. Next base: position 20,343,298 of record JAQQZR010000033.1, read on the forward strand.
TTTTAAAGCCCTATTCAGATGAATTGTTCATGGGGAGGTGAGGTAGCTATTACCAGAGTATCTGTAGGATTTAAACCCATCCCAAATGTATCATTACACCATATTTTACCTCCTATGAAATGATGAGTAGATATGACCAGTGGTAATATAGTGTATATCCCATCTGAATTGACATGTTTGGAAAGATCCCATTATATTCTGTGGCAAAAAAGGTTTTGCAGTTTTTCTTCAGGATAAAACACTCAAGGAAGTGCTTTTCGCTATCATGTACTGAAAAAAATCTAAATGAAACCATTGGTTTGATAGCAATGATAGTTTTTGGTGCCATGGTAACCATTTTTTGATATTGGGTAGCTTTGGCAGTTATGCCTTACATAATAACTATGTGATGTCCCCAATAAAGAGAAGAATATTACTATAAAACCAGGAGACATGACGTTATGCTGTGAGTGAATACATCAGGCATCCCAACATTCTTGTTAAATCATCAGTCATTTTTGTAAGGCGGTCAGCATTCAGGATTTATAACTATTATGTGATAATGTTCAGGAAACCCTGACTATCTCTACGGTCTCTCTGTCTTTCTTCCTCCCACAGATATTCTACAAGGCTGTGAGCTCCTTTGACCCTGAGTTCAACCTGGCCAATCAGAGTGGGAAGGTATTAAAGCCCAGCAATGAAACAGCTCACGTGTTTATGGGACTGTACCCAGGCTCTACCTACTCATTCAACATCAGAGCCAGCACTGTCAAAGGCTACGGCTCTCCAGCTTTCACCCAGTTTACCACTAAGATCTCATGTAAGCGTATTTCTTGAGGTTATGACTGCTGGATCGGCAGGGACACATACTGTAATGTGCGTGTACCAGTGTGTGCACGTGTGTATGATGTGAATGAGAGCAGTATGTTTTCATGAACTGTCTGTGAGCGCATGTTTGTGTGCATGCTCTTTCCGACAGCCCCGCACATGCCTGGCTATGATCAGGAGACACCCCTCAACCAGACGGACAGCACGGTAACAGTCCTGCTGAAGCCTGCGCAGAGCAGAGGAGCACCAGTCAGGTAGGTCAACTTTCTAAACACACAGGAACTGACATCACACGCGTTAGCCTTTACAAACAGACATTCCAGTTTAAAATTCTCTTTGTGCCAACAAAAGTGCTGTGCCTGCTTGTGTCAAATCACTGATGGTACAGAGTAACATCACATTTCGTTACAAGTAATCAAGTAATCATACACGTGCAAGCAATCAAGTCTTGATAGGGTTCATTGGAATGATTTTTTTCTTCTACTAAACTATGAAGCCAGCACTGCATCTGTTAATGGCACAGCTGAACACCCTTGGAGGAAAGTGCTAACTGTCCTCTTCCGCATACATGATATCACAGACACATGATTAGCTCCCCTCCCACCCAGAAAGCTTGGCTATTTTACTCCCTTGGACTTCTAGCAATTAATGGCTGTAGCATCGACAGGCTTTAGACTCCCAATCGCGATCTCCAAATGACAGAGCAAATACCACTAGAATGTTTCATACACACCTGCAATACCACATGTAGTGTGTGTCCTCGCAAGGAAACACTCTTTAAATGTATAAGCCTGGACATCAAACCCGAATACCCTTACCAGTTGTTAAAATCTTTGAAGGCACCTTAGAATCCTTAAAAGATAACTCATAGATTTCTTTTTTTTTGCATGTTAGACCTATTTTCACTTTGATTCTTAGTTTTGCCAATTTCCTAGTGCTTAAGAATTCCCTAAATATGTGTATGTGCTGTGTTTGTATCAAAACTTGTACCTGCTTTCAATTCATTGTTTTGGTTGTGCATGAATATCTCGGATGCTTTGTTATTGTTGTATATCTGTTTCAAATTCCAGACTCCGGAGAACGAACTGTGCTCTGAGCCACTCTCAATTAACTCGCTACTAGGCAGCTGTGGCTCAATCAGGACTCTCATTTAACTTTAACCAAGCCACGAACATTCTAGCATTGCAAAGTCTTGTCATTGTTTATCCCTGTGCAATACTGATCTGTGATTGGCTTCCGTTATTGAGCTCTGCTTCGTATTACTTCTTCCTCCATTTTGCTCTTCATACAGCTGTTCGCCAGTGTGCTTGATGCCTGTTGACTACGATTCAGCCTCTTGATTTGGATTTCTTAAAGTTAATCTTCACACCTCATCATCCTCATTACAATCTGTTGCCCCTTCTTTTACTAATCTCGCTCTAGTTTGTTTCCTGATTATGACATGGTCGTCCTCTCTAAGCCATCACGTTTGAAACAATTGGAAGCCTCCAATGATTGAATCATTTATGGACCCCAGATGCACATTTCACTCTGATGAACAGTATTACTGATTAGCCTGTGTGCTAACCAGGCACTCAGCAGACAGCCTGAGTCCACGCTCAGCCTATCTGAGAGGCTCAGTTCAATTATTCTGCTCAGAACGGGCTGAAAAGTTAGAAGAAGTTTTTATTTATTTATTTATTTTTTATTATTAACTGTTTTCTAGTGGAAGGCTTTTGTGGTGGTTGCCTTGGATCAGAAAGGCACTTTAAAATGCATCAGTATGAATAACCCAAATGCAGTTTTTGCACCTTGTGCTTTGTCATGAAGAATTCAAAGTGGTACATGGACTCCCTCGATGTCTGCGGTGGTTTTAATGGAGATAGACAGAAATCTGACTGAAGGCGTGCCGTTTCTAGACAGCACTTTAAAGGCATAAAGGTAGCATTTTGTGCCCCTTGCTGTATCTGTGCCAACACTTCTGAGAGAGCTGTGATCCTTTTAGGAAAGTGAATCTAAACCCTGCACGCCTGCATATTGTCGTTTTAATATTAGATTCACACATGCTATTACTTCTGTCGGGAGTAATAGCACCTTAGAAACGTGCTAAAATAAAGCATTTCTGGCATCTTCCACAAATCTGAGCACACATGCTGTTCCACTTGATCTTAATCGAAGGGGTCGGAGTTTCAGCAGTCATCAGCTATGTTGTCACCCTGTCATTGGCATCAGCGTTGTCGTCTTAATTACCGTTAGCACGTCTTAATGAATTGCAGGCCTTGTTAATTACCCCATAAGGCCAGCTTTTGTTTACCGCCAGTGTGCCCCAGTCGTGTTTTTGCGTGTCGAGTGAGGATTTGGCTTGAGCTTATACTGTTCCAGACTGTTTGAATAACTAATGTGTCATGGCATTATGATGTCCATCTTAACCATGGCAGAATGAGGACAGAATTGAACTGATGATCAAGAACGTGATGAATAAAGAAAGACAAGCTGATTTTAAAGCGTTTGGCTTTTCTGTTGTCTCGCAGTCGGTAAATCAATGTGAAGTGAGCGGCGTTACTGGCAGAGCAGGCTGCAAGCAGAGCGAGGGGAATGTTATGCAAAAATATATAACAATAGAAGGCAACTAAAATTAGACTTTCATTGGGTTGTCATGAAAAAAAAACTGGTTCATTGAGCTCAGTGAAGGAAATGACACTGTACAGAGAAAAGAAGACACGGAAAAAAGGGGAAAGACTGAGGAAAAGGAGCGAAGTAGAGGCTGATGAAAAGCAACAGATCCGAAAAGAGTTCTTTTTTTTTACGGCAGCATTTTGAACGCACTGAAAAGCACCACCTTAGTTGTATTGTGTGTACGGAAGGCAAAATATGTAAATCAAAAAAGGCAGGCTGAAGCAAAATTCTGAAGGAAAAAAGTTCATCCGAGAGCTTTATGTGGTAAATTTGAAAACAGTTAGTTTAACCCCTACAGACCTGATTTGTTTTCTAGATACTTCAATAAATTAGTTATATTTCTTTTTAAGCTTCATGAGGAGTATCTCTATTAGCAAGTGTATCAGTTCCCAAACCCCTAGAGTGCTACTGACTTTAATACAGATGTCTAGGCTCACCTCAGGAGCCTTTCACTAAAGACATTATAGCCAAAAAAAAACCAAGAGAGAAGCGTAATGTGTATGCTGAAGCCGGTGTGTGACTGTGTGATTGTAGCGGGAATAATACAAGAAATTTGCATTTATTTTTTTCATAGCTCCACTGTAGTGGATTATGTTTTTCAGTAGCAGCGAAATGTCTATAGCATTTTTATAGGTTGCCCAGCAAATTTCCTCTTAATTTATAATAATGGGTTAATAAATTTGGGCGTCATCGCCAGTATAGCTGATAGCTTTTGTTGTTTATACTTTGTAAGTACTCTTAATTACATGATCCCTGTTAAGCTCATAGAAACTGTGCAAGGCTTACAGGGACCATGTGTTTGTATTTCAAATAACAGATGTTTCACTATGATACTAATCAGAGAATGCATTGATCACAATGTGTCAGCTTTTAAGAAGATTTTCCCTCAGTAAGGATGCGTAGGAACAACTAATGTTCCTGACGTGATTGAATATGGGTTACTGTGTGTAAACTATACTCGCCAGCTTTTGCTTCATGTCGCCGTCCCGCTGGATTTACGTGTGGAATTCACCCCGAGCCAGTGCCCAATGATGAGTTACATTTTGATGCCTGGTCTGGCAGGACTACATACAGGCTGGTACAATGGCCTACACCAGCGGGGGAAAGCTCTTCATGTAGTCTAAGAGGATTAGCTTTTCCGTCTGTCACTCACATCGCTCTACACTAATGTTTCCGTCTCCCACGCTGGGCACGTGGTGGCCTCACACCGCCCCCACAGCCTCGTGCCAACCCCAGTCCTCTTTGCAGGATGGAGAGAAAGGATTCGTAAAGCTCTGCACTAGCATCACTACAGTCGCTGAAGGAAGCTGATTTTCAGCCAAGTCCAATGGAAAACAGCGCAAGGAGAAATGGAAAAAGAGTACGCTAAGCTTACTCGCCTATTTCTGGCAACAATTATTCCTGTAGTTTTCAGGATTGTTCTTCCACTTTCTTCCCACGGGACACCATGTTCCTGGGTCTGCTCTTTTTTCCACAAGAATAGGCATATTTTTCAAAGTAGAGTACCCTGGCAGTGTTTGAGCAACAGTTTGCAGAAAACACTAAATGTTTCTTGTTTTGTTGAAGTCTCGAGGAAGACAATAACACGTAATGGCAAAAGAACGTCAGAGAAGAAGGATGTTTATGTCAGACGCACTGAGCCACTTTATCTTCTTACATGTTCTGCTTATTATTCAGTTATTCGTCTTATATGTGGTATGTGGGTATGAGTGAGGCCTAGGCATTTTAGGGAAGTAAATTCTGTTTTTATTTACGGCACTAATCAGTGATTCCTGGATGAAAGAAGAGAGAAATGAGACCAAAAGTTAATAACTGAATAAGTGCTTGTTAATCATTTATTTATCTCCAGTACGCTTCATGTCCTGCTCAGCATTGTGGCCCAGGATCACTGGGCACGAAGCAGGATATACACTGCATGGAATGACAGTACATCGCAGGGTGCTTCTGATAAAATTATTTATGATGTTGTAGGTCTTCTTTGTTAATTTCTTTGGTAGCATTGCTGTCTCACAGCTCCAGGATTCTCTGTTCGATCCTGAGCTCGAGTTTCTGTCTCCGCGGAGTCTCGCGTGTAGGTTTCCTCTGGATGCTGTTTTCCTCCCACCTCTCCAAAACATGACAGTAAGTGAACCGGCTATTCTAAATTGCCCCTAGGTCTGAATGAGTGTGTGATTGTGCGCACACGGTGCCCTGCAATACACCAGCATCCCATCCAGGGTGTATTCCTGCCTCAGACCCAGCTTTCCTCACTTAGACCAGATTAACCATGACCATTAACCAGGATAAAAGTGCTTACTGAAGATGAAGAAATGGATGAATTATGTACCATAACTTCCTTTTTTTTTAGCATTAAATCCAATTAGAAATTGCAAATATTTCTGAAGAAAGTCCTAACTCATGCCATAAAACATGACTAAGTTCCCATTTCCTGTTACATGTCAGTTGCCTCCCAAATCCAGTTTCCTGTGGAGGATTCATAGTAGACGCCCAGCAATTGTGAAGATTTAAGTGACATTTAATCCAAGTGGTTTCCCTTCATTTGTGTCTCCGGGGTGCATTTATGGACAAGGGAATAAATAAAGTTCCACAGGCATCAGAGAGCGCTGCTCAGGTCTCTCAGCGCAGTCAGCATTTCAGACATATTTTCAATCAGGAGTGCTAGCAACGGACATTGATGTCCAGTGTACGGCACTTTCAATATATAAAGGTTGAATAAGCATCCTTTTTTTCGTGTAGCGTACATAACGGTGGACACGAAACAGCCTTATCAGGCTGTTATCAGCAGAATCAGATTCTGAAGGAAACTCATTCTCTTCCGTGTGACATGGCAGAATTATAGCAGCATTACATTCAGATATTCATTACAGTAAATCGTATAGACAGAACAAAATGCAGAGTACAAGGGTCAGCTCCATAATTATTGGCACCCTTGGTACAGATGGGTACAAAACAGTTATGACAAAATGCCTTTGTATCTTGTCTTTTGCGTAATCTACCCTTTAATTAAAGGGAGACAAAATACATAAGTCATTTATTGACTTTAGAGAGATTTTTTTTTTAATTATTAAAGATTAGATTGCACTCATTTCAGTGTAAGGTTATACATTTTTTAATACATTTTTATTAAGGGTGCCAATAGTTCTGGAGCTGATTATACATGTGTTTAAAGCATAGGGAGTTTTGTCTATAATGCGAATGATCTTTTTGTGGCTGCTAAGCGATTTAAGTAAAGGGGATTCGCTGTCCTTTTGTACACTGCTAGGACTGGCTTCCTTCACCTCCTACAACTAGTGTTAGGAGCAACATTGTCTACATCCTGTTATTCTCATCTTGTGCTCCATCCACATGAAATCCTGCTCTCAGTCCAGACCATGCCAGTTGGGGGAAAGCGTGTGTTTGGAAGTTGGTCACTTGACCTTACAAAGCTCTAATGGATTAATTGGTGTGTCCCGAGGTCACTGGAACAAAAGTGCACTTTCTAAACCCCTTTCATTGAACCGAGCCTCTTTAATGGCCTACCAGGTACTTCTTAGTGTCGCTGTTAGTTTTATGGGGTTTGTTGTGTCTGCTGGTCTGATTGCCTCTCAAAACACCCCGTCAAACTTCTGCTGGCATGTGTAATGAGTGCAACAGTGCATGCTAGCTGTATGCTTTCTCGTTCCCATGGCTTTCTGTCTGTTATGTGTTAATTAGTGAAGCAGTTTCCAAGGCTGTGCTGCTCAAAGGCCAAATGTGCTGAGAAAAAAGGATGAAGGTGATGGATAACTGTAAGGAGAGCGGGCAATAAAGCAGGAGACCCTCCTTTCGCGGGCATGCGAGCGTGTGAGAGGAAAGCCAGTACCCCAAGACCCTGTCCAACCTCTGTAAGCCAATTAAATGATAAGGTAAAGCTAAAACCAATCAGTGTTTCTGGAAATAGTATTTCCCACGGTAGCTGCATAGGCGCGCTGTTAATAACACCCGATCGCTTCTCGAGATCCCATATTGATTGTTGTGAAAGACACAGTGCAAAGAATTACACTGAATACAATTCAGGGTTTACTGTCTCAGTCAGACAAGGATAAATGAGGTGGGATTTGTCTGGGGAATTAGTTTTTTTCTCTCTCATTTGTATGTTTTATAAAAATAATCGTGCCTTAAAAAATCCAAACTGTTTGTATTGAAATACTTCACAGGCCATCATGTCAGTGTTGCTACTAACAACTGAAAACTATTCAAATCTCATGTGCATGTGAGTATTATATCATAATGATATTTATTATTATGTAACCACACAGTGATTATTGCCTAAATTGATTTTTCCTATTAAGTATTGTTGAACAAATCAATACACAATTTTTGCACTTTGAACACTCAATCATCAACATTTTGGAAACCATTTTTTAGTAAAAGCATCAACAAAACTGTTTAATTTCAGGATATTTGCTTGATTTTTTTAGATGCTTTTTTTTTAGTTTTTTAACTAGTTGCAGTTAAAGAAAATGTCAAGCTTGTTTGTCTCCACCTGGTTTGCTGACTTATTGAGTTCTATCTTGTTTATGATATAATCAGGCAGTATGAGGTATTAACGTGAGTTTGCTCCGGTGGCTGGAAGTGATGTCGGTTTCGCTGTAGGACAGAAGAGCTGTAAATCAACAGTGAGACCGACTTAAACTAATGGCTGGCCTTTAAGGAGGTCCTAAATCCAGGGGAAACTCTCGTCTCCTCCTCTCCCCTCTCCACTTTTTCTCTCTCTGAGCCATGAGAGCTGCTTTATTCTCTTCCACTCTAGTCCTCGTCCTGGCCTTTGTTCTCTTCGGTGCACTACAGTAATTAACTGCATATTTCTCACTGTCCTTTGCTGCTGTATTTAATGTTTCATTATATTAGATTTTATCACTAAATAGCAGGCACACTTCTTTGTGTTATCACTCAGCAAAAGGGCAACATGCGCTCAGTGCTGGGAATTTCTTTTATAATGAGCCACGGCTGGATGTGCAACGGTGCCATTTACAAAATGCACACACTAAAATCTCTGATATAGGATTTCATTCTGTGCCCATTTTCCTAAATAAATTAGAAACTACTTTTTATATAAGAATAGCTCTTATTGACCTAATACTATATTTTAGTAACATGAATATTAGATAAAGATTAAACAAATCCGCATGATTGACATGAACAAGGATTTGCTGTGAAGCTATGCAGTCCTGTCACTGCTATTATATTGTGGGTCACTTGTGTATATTCACATGGCTTCAAGGTTCGTCTAGTCTAACATGTGCTATCGAACCTATGAGGTATGATAAAACATGTCTGGAAGATATAATAACAAAGCAGATGCTCGTAATCCAGTAGTCCGTGTAAAAACACAATTAGGACACAACAGAAAGTTTCCACTGCAGGCTGTATGGGCATTTGCATAGTTTACTGTCTTTTAGCTATGGCTGAGCTCCTCTGACTGTTACTAGTGATGAAGGGTTTATCAGATAAACCTTTTGATTAGTGCGTAAATGCACAAACTGTTCAAACCAGCAACTATTATTCAAATTGTAAGACTTTTGTGTAGCTGTTGATTCCAAATCTCTAAGCGAAAAGACAAAATGCATGCTTTGCTTTTAAAGGATGGCTAAGCTCCGCTTATTGCACTGCATTTATGAACAAATTTTCCACATGGCTAAGTTAAAACCTCCTTGCGTTTGCTCCCACTTCAGTATCCAGCTCAATTTTTTGATAATAGATCTGAGTTGTTTGAAATGTTAAAGAGTGAAAGAAGTCAAGGTCTGGTCTCTTTCAGATTTTTCTTTTTCTTTCACCCGAGCTGGAGAAGAAGAGCTAGTCTTATTCACAGCTCCATTGAAGTTTTGTTCACCTTTGCTTTTCTGTCCCCTTTCCAATAAAAAGACCCCAGTCCAACCTGTGTAGAAAATCACCTCCATTTCATTTTGTCTCGGCATCTCAGCACCAGCCAATATCTCCTCTATTGCAGTGGGAAAGCCCGGGCTTTTGGGCTCAGGCATGTTGGGCGAATAAACCTACTATACATCCAACGTATATCACCAATCTGCCTCTTTGTTCCAGGGAACAAATTCATGTTGATCTTTTTCTTAAATGTTGACCATCATTTCATCTTCCTGATGTGAATTTTTTACTTTGCTTTTGTAGACTCATTTTGTTTGCTTTTGTAGATTCATTCTCCACTGGCTGAGTTCAGCAGTCTAATATCTGGAAAGACGAAAGCAAGACTACTGTCTCATACCAGAGGCTTTTATTCTATGCTGTTTAAATCCTCGCCATAGATGGTTCTGGCCCTGGGATAGCTACACTCAGAATTAGAAAGCAGCCTGCTTCTCAGAAAGGTTTTTTTTTCTTTTAAGCCACCCGAGGTTTCATGCTTTAGCTAGTTAGTAAAACTGTGCGGACTCAACCAGAGAAAAACACATGACTAATAGGGATATTCTCACTACAGTCTTAGATTAGATGAGCTCCACTCACACTGTGATGTGTTCCCTAACTGGTTAATGGTGCACATTATCTTACGCTGCATGTTCACGTCAAGTCTGTGTGACGTTTTAGCTTCATTACAGTTGGACTATGTACTAGTAATCAACATCAAAATATGAACTGTACGTTCTTAGTAAAACACGGGTTTTGATTAATGCATACTTTACAATTTAATGTTTTTTTTTTTTTCTTTAAATGATTTCAGCTCACTCACGTTTCCATTGCAAAACTTGATGTCCTGTAAGTTTTCCTAACTTTATAAAAAGATAAAAAAAAATTCTCTTTTTCAATCCTGTGTTCTTCCAGCGTGTACCAAGTAGTGGTAGAGGAAGAGCGGCCACGCCGAGCGCAGCGCACTGCTGAGATTCTGCGTTGCTACCCCATCCCCATCCACTTCCAGAACGCCACCGTGCTCAGCTCCCCGTATTACTTCACCGCGGAGTTCCCAGCTTCCCGCATCCACAGCTCTCTGGCTTTCACCATCGGAGACAACAAGACCTACGAGGGCTACTGGAACGCCCCACTGCTGCCCCATAAGAGCTATAGCATCTACTACCAGGCTGTCAGCAAAGCCAATGGGGTGAGTGTGGAGAAGCCACATGTGTTCCATGTTGTCATGATGAGCACAGACTTTCTGATTAACCGCTCAGCTCACTGATGGGTGAATCATAACATGTTAGCTTAAATCATGTAAGCATCTGCATCTCACTGAGCTTGCAGCTAAATGTACATCAAATTCTCTTTTGTTATATACTGTGTGTTAGCCTACGATATTGTCGAGTTCCTATAGTTTTCACCCTATGTGGTTTATCGCTTTGAAAACATATTATACCTGTAAATGAGGTCAGATTTTCCTGTGGGTGAAGGTTCAGGAAGAAAAAGCTTCATGGCTCCAATAAATACGCAGAATATTATTGTACGCATTGCTAATGAACCTAATGTTTGAATAGTTGCAATATTTTCATATAATAACTCCGTTCTGATGGGATCCCTGGAATTTATTTTACAGTTAAAGGGATTCCTTGGTGCCAACAATTTGAGAACATTGAACAATTTGATTATAGAACATTGAGCATAAGACAGTATTTAAAAGCAGATCATCAGGATCAGGATAGCCCTTGTTGAAAGGGACAAATGCAGTCATTTAAATAAGCACTGGGAAAGACATGACTGTGGTTTCTTTAAAAATGGTAGATGAATACCAGAACTTATGGTACATATTGCACCCTTGTGTTAGGCATATTTAGAGGAGGCAGACACAAGTGCAGAATTCATTAGTAAACAAGAAACACGAAAATACAGAGAGATAAAAGGCCACAACATGAACAAGAGACGAATCAGGTGCAGTGCCGCAAACAACAGAAGACGAACACTAGACCCTTAGTGCTGTCCAAGCTGTGACTTAAATACTAGTGCTAATTAACGCGAATCAGGTGCAAAGCAGTCATGTGACATGAGTGTCATGATCATGTGGTGTGCAGCGGCTGATTGGCAATGTAGTCCTGCTCCGTGTGTGGTGCAACCATGACACCCTGATAAATACATGTGCTCAGTTAATAACTGCCACTGTTTTCATAATTTAAATCTTGATAGTTTCTGTCTCTGTCAATCTGTCGAGAAATTGGTTAACTGAGACATGTAAAGAGGCTTTCCACCACTTCAGAAAAGGCATTTTCTCTTCCATTAATTAAATACCTAAACTTTCTTCTCCCCGTTAGGTCAATTACACATCTCCGTATATTCGCCTTCCTCTGGTGTACATCTTTGAAGAACTAAAGGCCAGCGTTCCTCTCTAGGACTAGTCTGTAGTTCCAACCCTAAACCAGTTAATAGTTTTACTGCTTTTTTCTACTTTTGCTTCATATTGCATTGCTTTCCAAATAAAATACTTTGTTTTTATAAAGCTTATTTCGTCAGTAACTCTTAATGTAAGAGTGGTTGCAGTCTTATAAATGAAATATTAAGGTCTAGATTGCCTAGATATCATGGTTAGAATGTGACAGTAAAGTTCCCTCCTGGCCACGACTGCAAATATTTTGTAGATCATTTGCTTTAGCAACACTTCGTTCCGCTGTGGAATCAATTTGTCCCTGTACGAACAGCGAATCAGAGACAGCAAGCCGGGGATTAGTATCCGATAGAGGATGATTTGTGATATATCACCGGCCCACCAGCGTGCTTCTCCATCAAGCCCTTTTCCATCAGCAGACTGATATGCTCAATTTAGAAATATTGAATTTCCGACCGTTAAAGAGGAATTTTGCACTGAGAGGACAGTCAAGCTGGCAGAGGCAGATGAAACTGTCAGTGAGGGGGAATGCTTTCACAGCAGGCCGCTCAGTAGTACTGTACAAGGCGGCTATTCACGACTGCATTATTAACACTCCAGTTTAATTGGAAATTAGAATTATCAGCCATCTCCCTTTTTTATATGCAAATTGACCTTAATGAAAAGCCAATCCTTTATTCCAGTGCCAGCAAAAGAGAGCAAGGCTCAGGCCATTAGATAATTCACCGACTCTAATTGGACGCACTCGGCCTGCAGGGTATGAGTGTGTGTGTGTGTGTGTGTGTGTGTGTGTGTGTGTGTGTGTGTGTGTGTGTGTGTGTGTGTGTTCGATTTGCTGCCCACCTTATGGCACCTTACAGACACACATCCCTCCGTAATGACTGTATTCATGTGGACGTGTTGCCACTGTGACTAAGTTTTTTTAAGTTTTTAACAGGGTATAGTGGAAACACAAAGGTCCAAAAAGAGTTTGTGTGTGTGTGTGTGTGTGTGTGTGTGTGTGTGTGTGTGTGTGTGTGTGCCACTGAGTGTGTTCAAGTAATTGTTACACCATGACATTTCAGAACGATGGCAGCTCTGTGCAAATTGCTTGCAAGCTCCCAGGTTCATTCTATAAAGAGTCTCTGGGTTCTACTGCCAAACACTCGCCCTCTCGTGCCCTTTGACCTGACCGATTGGGAAATAGCCCAGTTTTAACAAGGGAGGTGATTGCGTGTAGTCTAGTAGCTCAGTCTAGCTCAGTGCCATTCTGCATTTTGCTTCACAGCAAATGATAATCCTGACCAGGATAAAGCACTTACTGAAATGATCTAAAACCCAAACCAGAAAGCTATGACAATAACATACTGCATGTTAACACACTATCATAGAAATGGCCTTGTTTGGATCCATGTTTTATTCGTGTTTGGCCTGCTTCCACTGTTCCTCCTCACATCTCTGCGTCTGTCATGTTTGAACCCATCCCGTCTGCTCGTGTAGGATGTGTTTGAGCATCATTTTTTATGATCATGACTTGTGGCCTGAGTGCTGCCATACCTGCTCTCGTCCTCAGCCTGCCACCAGCCTCAATAATTCACATCCCTGTAGTTTAATTTGTCATGTCTTCAATAATGCATCAGGCCTCACAAGTGCATTTTGCTGTAATAAAGCTAAAGGGATTAAAACCAGCTCTTCCATCACTTGCTGCCTTTTGAATATTCATGTCCCCGGTTCCTTTTTGTTTGTTCCTGTTTTGTAAGACAATGAATGCAGCTCCATACACTGTCACTGCTTTGTCTTCTTTTCGTCTATTGTTTTGTCTTGTTTTGAAATGTCAGGGGAAGAAGCGCACAGATCCTAGTTTGGAGCTGCTGGATTTTGTGTAAGATGTTTTTCTTCCACCATTTTCACACCTCCGTAGTTCTTGGCTATGGTTTTTGCTGGTTTCAACTGCTTTACTATACAACAGTGAATTCAGAATTAGCTTTTTTTATTCAGTGTTTCTCAGCTGTGCTGTCAAACACAAACCAGGAACGGATTTACAGCACGGCAGGAAGATGCAGCTGCAGCTCCTGTATGGCCTTCCACTTAGTATAAATAGGACACAAAATTTTCTTAAGCAAAATTTTATCCCCAAATGCACCAGAGAATTGTAAATAAATCCATTTATCATGTGTGGATTTACACAACTAGCCCATCAGGCACATGAAATCAAGATGCTCAGCAGAGCATAAAGGGGGAAGGAGACGGAAAGACAGCCACGAAGGCTAATGTGTTGCCATTTTTGTGACAGAAAAATAATGTTTCCCTTTCTCTCTTTCTGTCTCTGTCCTCACTTTCGCTTTCTGTGCTTTTCTCTCTATATGTCTCTGTCTCTTTCTCTCATTCTGTCTATCACTCTCCCTGTCCTCGTTTCTCTCTCGTTCACAGGAGACAAAAATCGATTGTGTTCGTGTGGCCACTAAAGGTAGGCCTGTCTTACACTCATCTTGTGTGAAGCTTGATTATATGTTCCTAAATGTGTGAAAGATGTCCTGATTCTTTTCGCATGTCTGCAAAAATCCCTGTCATCTCACATAGTTCTCATGGAGCTTACAGATGCTTGTAAATGACAGTTCAATAGCTATGCTTCAATGCTCCAATATCTAACTCTGATTAACAGCACTGACTTATAAAATAACACAAGGCGCTCCACTTATGGACTGATTGCTTACATTTTCACTTCAAGAACATCAGATCCTCTTAGGAATAAAACTCGACGAGGCGTGCTGCTTTAGGAAAATAATCTGGGGTGGTGGGGTGGTGTGATGCAGTCCAGCACAGCGCTGAGTTACCGTTACTACCCCAAAGTAGATTATTTTCATATAACAGCATGTCCTGAACTGTTTTATTCCATTTATACCACAGTGATTTGCCAATTTGCCAATTTCCGAAGACATGTCTACTCACATTACCATGAAATCAGATAGCTCAAAGTAGTTTATGCTGAAAAACTGAAAACCTGCTGACAGTTAACAAACACTTACGCTGGAGACGCCTTTCTTATGCGACTCCCTCCAAGCATCTCCTTACAGAACCCATTTCATGTACTTTAAATTCATTTATTTTTAGCCTCAGATTACGGAATGCATGTACAGATTATGTACGTACAAGTCCCTACGCATGAGCTGCCGCCATAGAAATGATATTGTATTGGAAAAGCAGGTTAATATAAACCCATGATTTGAATTACAGCTGACACTACAGTCAGAGCTGCTCTTATAGAAAATGAATCACTTCTGCCACTTAGTCCGAAACATATCAATACAATTGATATCTGTTTACAATCATGCTAAACTGTTTGACATGAGCTCTATACACACTTCCACCCATCCCTCTTTGTTTACAAGATTAAATGTGATGCTAATTTAATAATCATAGTAATGACAATAATGAGCATCAACAGTAATGGATGTTTATTATCATTCCTGTGATTATAGCATCATCAGACTTTTAATTAATCTTAGATGAACTGAAGGACGTGTACATAAAAAAAAAAAAAAAAAAACCCTTAGCGTTTCCACTACCTTCCTACTTAAGGCGTCAATGAGTGACTTGATAATGTCGTCTGTTTCCAGTACTGTAGCTAAAGGAGAATGAAAGTGAGCGTTAGCCTAGCCCTGAAGACAAGCATATTGCTAGAGCGGAGTTTAATGGCACTGTCGGGAAACACTGCTCCTCCTGACAGATGGATCATAGCTCTGCTGAAAGTTGAAGCACGTTTGATTTCGGGTCCCAGAACTGCTTGGCAGTGGTACAGTCCTGACCTCCCGTGGACCATTAGCAAACACGGAAGGCACTTAGGAAGCCACAGGCTCATCCCGACGCTAGCCTCAACATCGTTTGGAATTTAATTGAGCACAGATGGTAGATAATCTATTTTCCTTACTACATGCCATCTCTCTTAATGGTGCCAGGGCTGTGCTATGCAAATGACTGCCTTTTCGCTTTATTTTTCAAGACAGTCGCAGACAGCAAATGCATCTAAATACTCCTCTCCCCAGAGCAACAATTACAAGAGATGTTTTGTTCTTCTTTTATTATAAGATTATGTCTTTCAAATGAAAATAGATATAATGTTCATATAGTCTGGCGCGCTGATGGGACATAGCCAAGTAAAACACTAGGAGGTGTGTTGCTATAGGAAAATAATCAACGACAGATCGGTGTTATGTGGTCCGATGTGAAGTGGGGTGACTGATACCACCCTGCAGTTGACTAGTTTCCTATAATAGCCTGGTCCAAAATGTTTTATTCTGTGTACAGCAAAGAGACGTCATATTTTATCTGTTTGTAGCTGGAGGTCCACAAAACAAGTTAGTTCCTGTAATCACTTATTACAGCTATAAACAGTTATTCCTTTTTTTCTCTCTCTTGAAGGTAATAAGACAACAAAAGCATCTTGACAGGTTACTGGGAACTGAAGGCTCTCCTGTGGTGGAAAACTATCTGTCTGACTGTACCAAAGCACTGACATTGGAGACTCCTTCCATAAATGTTAAATAAAAGTCTCCTTACAGAAAACTTAATGTCAATGACTAGGCATTCTTCTTTTTTAAGTAGCAACATGTTTATCTGTTTATTATTCGGTTTAGCTTATACAGGGCTCCCATCATACTAGTTGCTATGAATTAGATGTTACTATGGAAACATTAACGTATTGGAGCCAGTGCATAAATTATAAAACCTGCAACCGGCATTTATTGTCAGAGCTGTCATGATAGAAAATTAATCTCTAACTTTTGACCGTGAATTCAACAGCGCTGTGGTATAATATGTGCTAACAAGCATATCGCAGCAAAAAACAGGCAGAAAAGTGCACATAACCTCAAGAACACACACAAACCCAGCATAACATGACTAGCAAGGTTAACTGGTAACTCTTAATGTGTTGAATAACAGTAGGCTTGTCTGTCTTTCTGTCTGCCTAGCACTGTGACTAAAGAATATATTTGCCCAACCTCTGGCTTCAGCCTGCCCTTCTTTCTCTCTGTATCTCTCTCCTGTGTGCATGTTTGCCTGGAACTCTCCTTTTAGCCGCCATTATTGTGACCCAGCTCACCACGCCGTACGTACGCATCGCACCGGCTGCAGGCGACAGCCAGCTAACAGGTCAGACCTCCCTCTGTCCAGCCTCTTCTCAGCTCTTTGTGTGTGTCACTAAACTACAAATGGATGAACGGGATGTAGTGTGTGTGTCTGTGTGTGTGTGTGTGTGGGTGTGTGTGTGTGTGTGTGTGTGTGTGTGTGCCCTACTTGTCAAATAGT